>OX493267.1:51845731-52445731 GCA_950370525.1 Bellardia bayeri | reverse complement strand
ATCGGGTCCATTTAATTTTGCATGAAGAACTACAGATGAAAAAGCTTTCTGATGATGGGTGCCGCATTTGTTAACAGTCGACCAAAAACACAAAAACATAATTTTTCATCAAGATACAGCACCAGCGCATAAGAGTGTTTTAATAATGGCTAAAATCAACGAATTAAAGTACGAGTTGCATGACCACCCACCTTATTCTACTGATTTAATTCCCAGTGACTTTTACCGGTTCCCAAATCTAAAAAACTTCCTAGCTGGCAAGCGTTTTAGCACAAATGAAGATGCAATTATAGTTTTAAACCAAATTTTGAAGGTCTTGTGGAAAACTATTTTAATCAAGTGTTGGACTATGTATATTGAAGTTGCAGGAAATCATATTGAAAAATAAAAACGTTTTTTGAAAAACTGACTAAGAAGGTTCCGAACCGCCCGCGTACTATTAGTTGTGTCTTAACTTTATCTAAAAGGAACCTTATTTAAAATAACTGCTTTATTTTTTTTAAGTTCTTCTTAGAAGGTACCTTGTTAAAAAGATACTTTGTTTAAAATATGTTTTATTTCAAAAAGCTACTTTATTTTAAAAAGATGCCTTCTGCAAAAACGATACTTTATGTCAAATATGTACCATTCAAAAGGTCATTTTAAAATGGCACTTTATTTCAAAAAATTACTTTTTTAAAAAGTTGTTTTTTTTAAATGCTGCTTAAGAAAGTTCTTTTCTTAAAGCAACAATTTTAAAAGATTTTGTGGAGCAAAACTGTTGCTCTAAGACCATCTTCCTGTCTGTGTTGGCCTCCTCTGGCTTCGTATTGATGTATTTATGTCCTACATGTTTTTACAATCAGTTTAAAGATTTTTCAAAGTTAAACAATATGAAGGAAATAAATAAGGAAAAGAGTAATAAATAAATATAAAAAAAAAAAAACTAAAAGACTAAAAGCAGTAGTAATGGATGCCGTTGCAGTACATTAAATAAACGTACTGTACTGCTACTGATATTGTGGATGGGCAGCAAAAAATAAGAAGAAAAACATTAATATTGCCAGTTGCTTTATTTCTGTGTTTTCATTTTACATTTTCATTTTGATGAAATGGATTTATATTGGAACATTCGATGAAGATTTATTTATGTCTTATAATATTGATGTCTGCTGAAAAGGTTGCTTGTAATCGCAGGTGGTCAATAACTTGAATGTTGTTAACGAGCTGAAAGTGATTTGGAAAATGAAAAATAAAGAAAATCCTATTAAGTAATAAAGAAAATTAAAATGTTATACTTTGCTGAAATATATGTAAATCTTTGTGCATAGCAAAAACTAAATGCTGAACAACCAGTCTTTATAGCTTTTATAATATTAATACAATAATAAATATATTAGACTGGAGTTTCTTTACATAATAAAGGAAAATATTTATTTTATTAATCAAATGTTATTAAAGTTAAGATTTATGAACTTATGTCTTAATTTCAAACAAAAAAAGTCTGAATAACATTTTTGCAGAGCTTTTCACATAATCAACAACCATCAAAATCACAAACACCACGTGATCATCATCATTGTTGTGCAAGTCATTAGCCTCAAAATTCAGAAATTTCAGAATAGTAAAGAATTTTACGGTGGCATAAATAAAGGAAGTGCAAAAAAATATAAATCATGTTATAAGAAAATATTATTATAGTCAAACAAATTTATGAAATTTTAAAATATATATTGTGCAAAACTCTTATACTTGTATATAAATGATTCTTTTTTGCGAAACATAGCCGGCCATACAAACCATTATATATGCTATACTCTATATTTATGTATGTAGGTAGTAAAAACTTTTAGAACTTCCAACCAATGTAACACCTTTTTTATTTGTTGTAACAATAAAGCTTTTATAAAATATTTATACTTTGTAATAAAAACGTACAGAAGTTGTTTATGTAGCTACATATGTCTGTTCATGCTGTTTTTAAAATGAGTTTAGTTTGCTCTGCGGCTTTTTATTGCATAACACAGTGGGTTAAGTTGGTTAAGAAATCAGAGAAAAATACAGGCAGAGAAAAAATCTACACCTAATTCTGTTTTTACACGGTAATTGGTTACGGGAAACCACGTGTAAAAAAAACCTGAAAAAACAGACATTGAACGTATGCAAAATAGCTTATCTCTAAAATCTATTGGAATTAGTGAAAAACAAGGATATTCTAAGAACAACTATTCAGGTTTATAATATTAAATCACATACATATACAATGTGTTTTTACACAGGCGTAGTTATTAAAGCTTAAAAGTGATGCAAAAAAAGGTATGTATGACAAGTTCATTTCATTGTAAAGTGTGATCCATTTCGAAAAAAACCTATAAAACTCAAATTTAATTTGTAATGTTTATTATCATGTACAAGAACATTCTTTGGCATTTAGTTTTTAAAAATTATGTCTATCAAATGTTTGCCGTTGCTACATGGCAGATGGTCTATCCATTAAGTCGAATTTTCGATGACTCGTTCGAGTATTTCGACTGGTAACTTGCAAATGACACACGTGATGTTTTCTTCAAAGTTCTGAATCGAAGCGGGTTTGTCCGCATAAACTTTAGATTTTACATATCACCACAGGAAAAAGTCTAACGGTGTGATATCACATCTTGATGGCCGTTGCTATGTCGACTGGTAACTGGCGAATGACACGTGTGATGTTTTCTCCAAGGCCTGAATCGAAGCGGGTTTGTCCACATAAACTTTATACTTTACATATCCAGAAAAAAAGTCAAACGGTGTGTTATCACACGATCTTGGTGGCCAATCGACCGACCCAAAACATGAAATTATGTGCCCATCGAAGTGTTCTCTCAGTAAATCCATTGATCGATGTGATGTGTGGAAAGTGGCGCCGTCTTGCTGAAACCAAATATCGCCGAGATCATGAGCTTTAATTTCAGTCATCAAATAGTCGGTTATCATGGCACGATAACGGTCACCATTGACGGTAACGTTCGCACCGGCATCATTTTTAAAGAAATATGGACCGATGATTCATCCGGCCCACAACAAACTTCACAGCATGCTGGATGTGGTCTATTCGGTCAAATATTATCCAATAATGAATGCTGGATCGCAAAATGGGCGATAGTGTTGCGAATAGTACGCTCAGTAGGCCGATTATGTTGACCATAAGTTGAGCCAAGTACACGAAACATGAAACACTTTGTTCAGGCGTAAGTCTTTCCATTATGAAATGCCAAACAATACTAAACAAAAATTATATGACAGCATGACACTACTCACACGTGATCTGTCAAAAAAGGGTTATTGAAAAAAGTATCTCTACTTGTATCACTCCTTATGTACTGAAAGGGAATTACAATTGCTCTGACCAGTAAATTTGCTTGTCTCCATCAATAGGGAAAGGAATTTAACAAAAAAAAAATTTGAGCCCAAAAGATTTTGAATCATGCTAAATGGAATAAAATTGTGTGAAAAAATTTAAAATATGTTTATTTTCAAACCGTGTTAAATCAAAACCGTGGAAAAAAAGAATTAGGTGTAGTTTAGCATGCTTACCACAACCATATACAAATTTTTTAAAACATTTTTAACAAAAATATGATCACTGTAAGAGAAATAGTAAAATTGCGACAAACTTAAAAAAATTTCTCCAAAACTAGTAAAAACTATACTGAGAGTAATAGAAATATTCCGGGATTATGGATTAATTGATAATGATCATTCAAAAACATGTTTTATTTTCGGTATCACTGAACCTGGCTTTGGAAACAGCTACAGTGATGTGCAAAATAATAGAACCTAAACTTCGTTTCCAATACTAAAAAACCCAGTAAAAAAATTCGTGTTTTTTAAAGCACTTAAGAGAAAAGGCGCATAATCGAGTGCTTCTAAAAGCGCTCTTTTGAATTTACAAAAAAGCGCTTACGAATAAAATATACAAAAAATATGCTTCTTTAGTGCTGACAACGAAGATGGTTTTAAAGCGAAAAAACAAAGCGCTTCTCACTTACTATTTTTTCTTAAGCAAAAACATTCAGATAGAATTTATTCTTTGATTGGGGTGCGGGAAGTGACGTAAAACACTTTAGGAAGCGATTTATTTGCATGTTTGATTAGGGTAAAAGAAGCGCTTATTGTCAGCAGACAATAAGTCCTCCAAACCGGGAACACCTCATACAAAAATCATGCATCCCATCAGCAGGTTTGAAGCGATTTCAGGTATGAATTCATACATAAAACTTGCTCCTTTTGAAGCACATCTTTTACTGGGAAATTACACAAATAATAATTTTCTTTAAACTTTTTTGTTATTTTTTATTTGGTATTATTATAATATGAGAAAATACGTAAATTATATTGCACAAGTCGTAACTGGAATGTTCTTCCATGCAGTATCAACCATTGTTTAAAGCTCATCTTTATTTGATGGATTCTTTTATCTGAGACATCTGTTAACCGCGCCTAACAAGTATTCGTTGGGATTTAGGTGTGGTGACTTTACGGGAACTTGTTGCTTTTAAAGCATTTTTAAGGAGCATAAGCCGTATCGTAGAAGTATTCACATTAAGTTGGTATTTACTTTTTAACTGGGCATGACGTCAGAAAGGGTCCCGTTTCACGTGACTCAGTATTTTTCACTTTTAAGTTGCAAATATTTTGGATTTTCTTTCCCTTGTTTCTGGTTTACCTTTAGGTTTTATAGCATTTTCCGCCATTTTCGTTGAATATCCAATAATTTCAGCAATTTTTCTTTGAGAATTATATTCTTGATGAAGCTTTTCAATATTCGGCGCACCATGCTCCAGTGTTTTCTTCTGCTTATACTGTTAAATAATTTTTTAATATTTTTTTTAAATTACAAGAGAGAAGTTGCTTTTTACTTTAATATATATTTTTTCAAACTTCAAAATTGGCTTTATTTTATTTTATACTTCTTTTTCTGCTATTTACATACAAACACTGACATATTTTGAAATGTTGCTTTAATTACAGAAAATATAACAGGACTACAATAGCTAAGGGCGTAACTAATAACGCATAAAAAATTCGTTCTCAAAATGTTTTGTACATGGTTAAAAAAACATTCAATTTATAGAGCAGCAGGTGGGTGCATTATTTTTCACATGACTGTATATGGCCTTTACATATGTAATGAGTTGTGAAAATCATTTACTTGATTTGCAAGTTCAACATGACCTTGTTCAAAAAGCACGACAATGTTTGCCGCCATGTTTAATAATTGAACGTCCTTTTCATAGATAAATATCCTAAAATTCCTTTTCCTATTCGAATTTCCTTAAAATTTCCAAATATTTATGCTTATCAGAAATAACGTCCTAAACCACTGTCCACTCTGACAGGCTTGTTAATACTCCATGAATTTTGCAAACGAACGAAAAAACAAACAAACCTAAAAGAGAAATAACTTTGTCAGATTACTGGATTTTTTTGCCTGTTGTAGTTTCTCGCTTTGTTTTTGCTGGCGTTTGGCTTTGACACACAATAATATGAAAGAAAGGGGGGAAAAAATGCAATAGCATGTGTCTGTGTACGTGTTACAGTCTCGATAATTGACAATGTTCAGTTTTATAGCGACACCAACACTGACACATACATACATACATACATACATACATACTTACTTATATAGATGTATATAGGACAACATACACATACAAACTTTATAAAAAGGAAGATTTGCTGGGAAGACTGACTGATGTTGCTTTTGAGTATGGTGAGGATGATGATGATGACAATGATAAGTTTTCTCTTTTTATATTTTATTCTCTGTAATACTTTGATTGACAAGATTTCATAAATATTATCATGTAACACACGCTCATACAGATTTTATAAAATACACGCACAAAGTATTATTGGAGTGCTACTCCTTTGTATATCTATTTATATATGTATTTATTTGTATATGTATTTATAAAAGATGTGCCAAAATTAATGCATGATTTTTGGACATTTGATAATCAAGTTTTTGTGAAACTATAAAGAGATTAATTGACTTGTGATGCTAAACTCACTGGTATTGCAAAAATAGGCCGTTCAAATGTCAATATCAGAGCAGTGACTGTAAATTTCATATACATTTCAAGAAGATCTCTATACTCACTGGAGATCATCAAAGAGCATAGAGAGTTCGTTGAATGTATTAGTGAGGATCAACATTCAAGATTATAATTTATGATTTATATTTATGGCTTTTTTAATTATCAAAATTTCTGCATTTGCCTAGAAAATATTTGCTCGTCATTTGTCTTTCGTTTCTGTGATCATAATTGGGCTCCGAAATCGTGCGATTGATTTAACACCACTGCATTTCTCTTTATGGAGTTGTTTAAAGTCAAAAGTCTATGCCTACAACAGAGGTGGGCAAACACATGTTTATATACATATGTGTTGGTTAAGCAGCAGAGAGCTTTGAATATTAAGGGAGAAAATCGTAAACATTTACATATGTTAGGGCTACAAAGGCGACCAATGTCAAATTTCGCCCAACATGAAGAATTAGTCGGTGACCATTCGCTGTGTAAATTCATCGTATGAAGCACAATAACAATGAAAAAAATACAGTTTTGGTTTTCGTATAACAGCTGATAATTGATAGTGTGGCCATATTTAAAACAAATATATAAAAAATAAACATTAACAAAAACACATGCAAAAACAATTTTTATATTAAAATATTTTGTATATTTATTTTCAATTATATAAAGTAAAAAAATAAAACAATAATTAAAGTAAAACTTAACATTATTTACTAAAACGAAACAAGGTCACACCGCATTCTTTCTTCGCCGTTCGCCGGCATAAGAAATAGAAATAGACGCTATTCAGAGTTTGTTTTCATATAAACAAATGTGATTTAGAGGCGTTATTGGGATAATTTATTTTTTTGAAAATCCGGTTTGAAATGCGATAACAAAATTTTTCCCTATTATTGATGATATAGATTATTACTGAGTAGTCAGTAATAATTTCATGCAGCTACCGCAATATTGCATATACAATTTAATGATTTCATCTAAATTCCTTGGTTTACCTTAGTTTAAGCAACAAAGTTCTTGTTGAAAACCCCTATTCTTATATTCTAGCCATTACTCTTGGCATATTACAAATCTAACAACCAATCAGCAAATTTTGTTTTTAATTCTTATTAAATAAATTTATCCAGATTATTTATCACTGCGTTAAGCTAAATGACATTGAAAAATCAGTTACAACGTATAATAAGTAAGAGTGCTATATTCGGCTGTGCCGAATCTTAAATACCCTCCACCTAAACGTAATAAGAAATACAAAAACTACACTGGTTATAGGACTAGAATATCTTATTCTCTATTTTTTATTCAGTTTTAGTGCAAATTTAATTATTATTTTATACATTGTTTGAAAGACAATTTTACGACCAACATAATTTATGTTAAATATTTTGAAATTTTGTCTAATTTTCATCATTTTTAATTGATTTAATTACCAATTCTTACCATAATTTACAGAGTTTGTCTGATGTTCATAATAATCTTGAGTGTAATTTAACAAACAGAGTATAAAAAAGGGGAACAATTCGGTTTTAGTGACTTTGCTCAAAAAATAAAAAAAAAAACTTCATCAAATAGGGCTTTTAGAGGAGATGCCAGCAAAAAAAATTTGTTGGCGGTCACGCCTATTTTCGAGGGGGCGGGCCCGTAAAGTTGAAAATATATAGGCCTATATCTCGCGAACTACTGGGTGTCTGATAATTTGTAATACATTAAATAAAAGGTATTAAAAATACCTTTCCAACGATATATATCATGATTATAAAATATGGATATAGGTTAAATTCGAAAAGAATTATTTTTTTTTGTTTTTTTGGAAATGGTTCTTATATGGCAGCTATGACAAATTATGGGCCGATCTTCTTAAATTTTGGAACAGTGATTTTCATGCATATGAGGATATTACACGTCGAATTTCAACATAATAACGGTATATTTAAGATATATATATTAATATTAACGTGGTTTTCGGAAGTGGACCTTATATGGGGGATATTGACCGATATTTTAAAAATCCAGCAGTTTGATTTAGGCATGTATGTAAATGATCCGTGTAAAATTTTGGATTGGTACCCTTATATATAAGAGATTTATGAGTATTAAAGTAATTTTCGGAAGAGGGCTTTATATGGGGCATACGGTTAAAAATAGACCGCAATTCACAAAATTTTTTAGGATGATTTTTGTATATATGTAAATGATTTGTGTAAAGTTTTGAGTCAGTACCGATATTTATACAATATATATAGGGATAAATGTCTTTTTTAGATGAGGTCCTTGTATGGGAGCTATGACCAATTCTGGGCCGACCACCATAAAATTTAGTACAACAATTTATTTTCCTATAAAGATTCTTCATGTCAAGTTTTAGCCGTTTAACATTATTTATATCTGTTTTATGCATATTTAAGTGAATTTTGGAAGTGGACTTTATATGGGGACTATGGTCAAACATGAACCGAACTAAAAAAAATTTCGTTTTGCGATTCATTTTTGCATAAAACTTATTTTTGCTGAATTTTTTCTTGATGTTCCAATTTTATAGGCATTTATGTATAATGGAGCAATATTTCGGGAAGATTTTTGTATGGAGGCTATGAGAAATTATGGACCGATTCATACTATTTTCCGCACACTTTCTTCTATTATCATACAAATAACGTATACAAAATTTCATGGCATTATCTGCAATATATTTCAAAATATTGCAATAAAATGGACAAAAAATATAGAATTTTTATGGAGGTTATCTCACATATCGGTCCATTGGCCTAAACCGATTTTGCTGATTTTAAATGGCAAACTTTTCGAAAGCATGTCTGACAGAATTGTTGAAGATTTGGATCTCGAAGATATCTGGGGAAAACTGATTTCAACATCCAGACGGACAGACAGACAGACGGACATGGCTTAATCGACTCCGCTATCTAAATGGATCCAGAATATATATACTTAATAGGGTCGGAAAATTATATTGTGGAAATTACAAACGGAATGACAAACTTATATTTACCCTTCTCATGAAGGTGCAGGGTATAAAAAAAAACAGTTATAAAACAATTTCTTACATCAACCTTGAAAATTATGGTTTTAAGGAAAGTTGTTTGCAATATTGCTCCCAATAAACAATAATCTAAAGAATAAATACATATATTTTTAATTTAAGCTGAATTCTTGCGCAAATTTTGAAATACCTTTTACATAGAGAGTTTGCTTAAAAAGAAAACTGTATGAGTATATTCCACAACAAACAACAAAGGAATGTTAATAAAATTGTTACAGAAAATTGTTTGTGTTAAGTGGTTGTGAACAAATTTCTTTATTGTTTTCCATCATATTTTAATAAAAAAAAAAAAAAACGCCAACAGCGGCAGATCTATAGTTTTTGTATCCTCCTCTCATCCACATTAATAACAGCAAATTGAGTGCGTGTGTCATGAAAATGACTAACTACAACTTTATTGTTTGAAAGGACAAAAGTTATTACTTTATGACTTTGATTGTTTATCATATTTGTAGATAATTTACAACACTAACAGCAACAAAAGAAACTTCAATTATTTAATAGAAATAATAATTTAAGTTGTTTTATATGATTGGTTCTACAAAAAGCAATATTCTGTGACAAATGAAATTTGTTAGGTTTCCATTCGTCATGGGTTAGTCGTTAAGTTTTTTTTTTTTTTTGTTAAAACCACAAAATATTGATTTGATTACAAATTTCAGTAACTAACTGATGGCAAATTAGGTTGAAGAACGCGACATGGTTTTCTGTATTATATGAAATCAATATAGCTTTAAATAAATGCAACAAGAATTCTATGTCCAGCAATTTTTGAATAATGTTGACACTAAGGTTACCAAACGGGACTGGTTTTTCAAATCTTGGGATTCGGGATTTCATAAATTAATCCCGGGATTTCATTTAAAAACACATTGGTTTATAAATAATAACGATTTATTTCAGAAAAGCTACTTATGTTAAATATAAAAATATTTGAAAACAAAAATTTTAAATTTATTAAAAGTTTATAAATCATCAATCATGGTGTAACTATACAAGGTGAGTGCAGTAGCACAGCTGACTGACTTTATTTACAATTTACTTATGTCAAACTTAATACTTTTTCAAGTGTTTTTGACAGTAGCGCATTATTTTACACAAACAAAATGCCCGTTGTATCTGTATTGTGTTGTATTTGTTGCCGATTTGCACTCACCTTGTATAATTACACCATGTCATTAATAAATAAAAAACATAACATTATATTGGAATTAAGATTTTGGTAATATTTAAGCTTTAGGTATTCTTTATAAAAAAATTTTAAATTTAAATTTAAGGTTTTAACCCTTCTTTGCATAATGATGGGAATTTCCATCAGAACATTGAATGAATTTTTTGATTTCTATTTAATATTAAGCTAATGATATAATATTGCATGATGATGGAAATGTCCATAATATTGTTATATCTACCACCAAAAAGTTGTGGGTATATTGCGTTTCTCATTACGTTTGTAAGACATCGAAATAATAGTCGTAGAACCAAAAACTCTATATATACTGGGTTCTTATACGATTTTAAGACGATTTAGCCATGTCCGTTCGTCTGTTGTTGGCACGCTAGAGATTTGAAAATGTTTGGTATTACAAATGAGCAAATTCGGTCCGGTAGGAGCTGAGTTATAGATCAAAATTTCTGACTGCCTTGAAATTGTTCTGTTATTTTTTGCCGATTTTTTTATTTTAAATAATGCAGATAATATCATGAAATTCTGCAGACTTTATTTTTATTATAAGAAAACAAGTTATGTTGTTGTATGCCCCCATACAAAGGTCTTCTTGGAATACAGTTTTATGGTACATAAATGTCTATAGAAAAGCTGTATCTAAACAAAATTCTGCAATAATAAGTTTCATGCAAAGTGAAATCTTAAAACAATATTTTGTTGACATCGGTCCATAATTTTGACATAGCCCCATATAAAGACCACTTCCGAAAATCACTTCAATGAACATAAATGCTTTTTAGAAATGACTATCAAGTTGAAATTCGACAAGCATAATAATAATATACATTTAAATCGTCGTACTAAATTTTATGATAATCGGTTCATATATGACCGTAGCTCCCATATAACGTCCAGTTCAGAAAATCACTTTAATGCGCATAAATCTCTTATAAATTTCCATAATAGGTGATTTGGTGGTGGGTATATAAGATTCGGCATATCCAAATATAAACTCTTACTAGTTTTTGCCTTCAAATTTTATTTTTATTGGTCATGTGAAAAGACCGGATTTTCTAGATCTAACCCACAAATCGACATAGTTTGTCCTTGTGACTTATTAATAGTCATGGCAAATGCCAAGCGAATGGGAAATTGCAGACGTCTGAATGGAATGGGTGAGTCTGAAGGGAGCATTAAAAAATGCACACCCAACCGACGTACCAAATTTTGTTCAAATACCGTTATCAGAAATAATAGATTTTTAATTTATGGTTTGTATGGGAAGTACCACGCCCCTTTCTCGAATTGAACCAAATTGTAAATCTAAACCTCCCGGGGAGCCACCCAAACGCATACAAAATAATTTATGGAAATCGGTCCAGCCGTTTAGGAGGAGTTCAGCCCCAAAACACACGTACAGTAGAATTGTATATATAAAGAAGATATACTAAGATTTTTTTAACCATTTTGCCCTTAATTTTGAATATGGATTGTATTACCTTGATTTATTTGAACCAGAAACAATCTTGCAATGAAGGGTTAAATCAATTAAAGCATTTTATACAGGAATTTCCAAAAACTGCAGACACATCAAATAGTTTGTTCCGAAAAATCCCGAAATTTTTTAAAACAAATCGCCGAATTCGGGATTTGTTGACACCCTCTAGCATGTTACCATCTTGTTGTGAAATAAAATTTATTAAAAATTTGTATTATAATGCTGTTTAAACTAGACAATTACAATAAATAAAACTTTTTTTTTAAATTTAACACACGTAACAGCAGTGTAATTTATTTATTTACCATTAAACCAATGCAAAGGGTTTTTCCATATTTTACTTAAAACTTTCTACACACAGTTAAATATATTTTTTGTAGTGTTTACTAAACTCAAACTTTCTATATGAGTCTCTGTGGTTTCCCACAATCTACGCACTAAAATAGAAATAAATTTAATTTCGAGCTTGAAATCATTTATCTAATACTCATTAAAAGTTTGTTAAACAAATTACAATAAAACATAATGCAAATGAAAGTTTATATAAATAGGTACTTATTTTGGTTTATTAAATAAAATATTAAAAATAAGTAAAAAAGTATAGTCGGTCAAGTCCGAAAATATAATACTCTACACCCAGTATATGTATAAAACAGTTTTTCAGAAATGGGCGCTATATGGGCCTATTATGGACTGATCATCCAAAAATTTAGTGTCATGATTTCTGTGATCATAAATATTATATATGTTATACTTTATCGCAAAGTAAATTACGGTCTCTTATATGGGAGTTTCGACCATTATAAAATTAGGTGTCATCATTTCTGTATAAAAGAAATTTATTTGTGTCTAATTTTATTTGAAGACCAACATTTTTAAGAAATTGATGGTCGTTAAAGTGATTTTCGAAAGTGGGCCTTATATGGGAGCTATGACTAATTATGGACCGATCATAATAAAATTAGGTGTCATCATTTCTGTATAAAAGAAATTTATTTGTGTCTAATTTTATTTGAATACCAACATTTTTAAGAAATTGATGGTCGTTAAAGTGATTTTCGAAAGTGGGCCTTATATGGGAGCTATGACTAATTATGGACCGATCATAATAAAATTAGGTGTCATCATTTCTGTATAAAAGAAATTTATTTGTGTCTAATTTTATTTGAATACCAACATTTTTAAGAAATTGATGGTCGTTAAAGTGATTTTCGAAAGTGGGCCTTATATGGGAGCTATGACTAATTATGGACCGATCATCATAAAATTATACCATATTATTCGTATCGATCGTATTCGTATTTGATCGTCGCCTTACATGGAAATCTCATATAAATGCAAAATTTATTCAAATGAAATTGAAATTAATTCAAATTAATTGGCTCATTGGCAAAAATTCTAATCTAGGTTAGATTGCAAACTCTTGCTTTACAACCCAATCATAAAACCTATATTTTGTTATGAAATCCAGCTATGGGGAACAGCCTCAGTTTCAAATGTAGACAGAATTCAAAGATGCCAAAACAAGTGGCTACGAATGATCACAAATGCCCCCTGGTATATAAAAAATTCGAATATCCATAAAGACCTAAACGTGCCTTTGGTAAAATCTGAGATCCAAAAAAATGCAGAAAAACACTTAAAAAAGCTTGAATGGACACCCAAACACATTAGCCCGCAACATATTAACTAATAGTGGCTAAATTCGAGTAAGATGAGGGGATACAGCGGATCTGAGCCAAAGGCAAGAAGGAACAAAGCCAACTTAATAAATCAAATAAACAATGGTCACACAATTTTCGTCCTGCATTGGCTAGACTAATAATTAAAATTTTTGAAAAAAAAAAAATATTATTCGTATATATATGGAATATATTTCCGTTCAATATTATTTGGATACCAACATTTTTAAAAGAGTTATGCTCGTTTAAGTGATTTTCGGAAGTGGGTCTTATATGGGAGCTACGACTAATTATGGACCGATCGTCATAAAATTTTACCATATTTTATGCATATGTACGAAACATATTTGTGTTCAATATTATTTGGATACCAACATTTTTAAAAGAGTTATGCTCGTTTAAGTGATTTTCGGAAGTGGGTCTTATATGGGAGCTATGATAAATTATATACCGATCTGCACAAAATTTGTAGCTCTGATTTGGCATCATTTACCACTCATTTGTGGTAAATGAAATTTGTTTGGATACTTGCATAATTTAAACATTTATGATCGGTAAGCCCCTATTTCGGGAGGACATTTGTACGGGGGCTAGGTGAAGTAATGGACCAATTTCCACCAGTTTCAATTCCATCCGTCCTTGGGCCGACAAAAATTTCACGTACCAAATTTTATCGAAATATCTGTACTCTGCGTACAAGCTTTATATGGCCAGCCAGCCAGCCAGACGGACGATTCAGTAAGTGATTCTGAGTCGTTTGGTATAGATTAAGGTGGATGTTGGACCGATTTTTCTGGGCGTTACAAACATCAGAACAAATCCAATATACCCTCCCCACTATGGTGGTGTAGGGTATAAAATTATTAACTGGTAGTATGTTTGCTAAAAGTTTATTTAAACAAAATAATATTTTATTTGGTTAGTAGTTTTTGGTTGAATGATTGGCTGGTCCAATGGATGGTTGGTTGGTTCATTGGCTAGCTGGCTGAATGCATTAGTTGGTTGGCTGATTTTATACACATTTTTTTTTGTTTCAGTAGAAAATTGGTAAAAAGTTGCAGATTAAATTTGGGTTTTAGTTTGCAAGCATCAGTTATAAATTGCTGAATTTAATATTGAATTAAATCAAGTGGTGAGTGCAAGATTTCTATATATTTGCTTAAATTGCAATTGATTTTTACTTAAACAAACAGCCGCAATGCAATTCAATTTCACTTTATGATTCTGAAGAGATTTGTTTTCTACTTACCGGGTTTGTGATTGGCGGATATCTGGAAAAGGCATAAAAAGAGTAATATGAATTATTAGTATTAAAAATTGTATTCGTATTAAGTTTACACTAAACTTAAAATAAACATTGTTTATCAGAATCTCAATAATTATTATTTTTTTTATATATATTCCATCCCTTTAAAATGTGATTTGTTTCGTTTAATAAGCATTTTATTCCTTTTTGTCTGTAATGACAAGTTTTTCAATTTTTGTTGTTCGTTAACAATTCTCTACTTAACAAAATACAATGATATCTTTACGCTGTTTCTGTTTTTATTTGAGTACAATGTTAAACAAGAGATTAAAGACAGCTGAGTACACTAATACCTCACTTTACGTCGGAGTTATATTCCAAAAAAAAAAAAAATCACTCAACTTAAATTGAAACGATGCAAAGTGAATTAAGATATTTTATAGCAAAGGGCTAAACCAAGTCTATCAGCTTCACAACCGGAGTCCAACGTTAAAGCTGACCTGGGCACACAATGTTGCGTTGAAACTGTTTGTCGTGTCTTGTGCCATCATGATTTCAATAATCAAGTTGCACGCAAGAAATCCTGAAACCCGAAAACAGACTGCAGGCTAATTTTTGCCAAAGAAGATGTGTGCAAGAAATCTGCATTTCGGAATTCGGTCATCTTTGCCAATGAATCTAACTATAACATATTCGGTTCAGGTGGCATGTTGTATGTTTGGCGGAAACCAAATACAAAATTTAACAAAGAAAACCTAAAGGCAATAGTGAAACATGGTGGTGACTGTGTCTTGTATTGGGTCTGTTGTTGGTACTGAAAATTTTACAGTTGTTGAAACAACCATCGACAAGTTTAAATACCTTCAGATTGTGCAAACGTGATTAATATATAACGTTGACAACATTTGATAACACCGCTACCACAGTCGCCAGACAAATTTTAAAAATCATCATAAGAAAGCAAACAATTTTTAGCAAACAAAAAAAAAAAAAAATTAAAAAAAGGGCTACTGACGAAGTGGTCGATTATTTTGCCGAGTATTACCCAAAATCTGTTGGAATCTATGCCAAATAGTCTTAAATTGTGAATACTATCACACCAATTATTAAATCGTGTAATTTCCAACTTTAAATTCAAGTTTTCAAAACCCATACGTGCCTGCATAAAATGAGCTGTGACGTGCAAAAACGAACATTTTTGGTTTTTTAGTTTTAATATATTAAAATGTACATTTGTAAATTAAAATTGTAGTTGTTTGTTAGAATATAACATTTTTTCTTTTAGATAGCACCAATTTCGTTTTTAAATTCCTGTTAGTTTTCTTTTCATGGAACTTTGAAAACAAAAGAAAAATACACTGCATAAAATAAGCTTTGAGCCACTGTATGTTTATCGTGAGGTCTTGAATGACCAATTATGATCTTCATAGCCTTTACCATGGTGTTTGTCATTATATTTTTAGTTTTACAAATTTATATCAGGGACGGCCTGGTTCGGTTACCATTAATAATCTTAAAAACCAGATGAGATTTAAGCAAACTTGGACTCGGTTTTTAAAACTATTTTTTCCTATATTAAGCAAATAATCTTTATAACTATGTAGGTACGTATATATAGTCCTCAATCGATCCTCTATTAAACCATTTCGGGAAAAATATTTTGAATCCCAATTATTTAGTGCATACAGGGCTGGGCAGAAATACATGTATTTGAAATACATGACGTGCAAGTATTTTGTATTTTGTATTTTGTATTTTAAATACATAGTTTACAAAATATATTTCGTCAGTTTATTGATGGTTGTTTGGATTTTCATCTACCCAAAAACATCATCAGATGATGAAATTAGACAGCCACATTTGCCCAGACACATCAGATGTGCCAGCCACACATTTACTGCCTGGCCCACAATGTCGAACGATAACGTTCGCTTAAATAAGACTTAAGACACACACTTTTTATCGTATCAATTTTTTACTCCATCAAGTTTGTTTATTCCACAATCAAGTTTGTGTCTTAAGTCTTATCTAAGCGCACGTTATCGTTCGATATCGTGGGCCAGGGGGTTAGTCTTTTGGCCACTACAGATATGAATAATCATATAAAAAAACTCACACGTTAGTAGAATTCATTATTCGGTAGTTGGTAAGTGTACTTTATTATGGAATATGTCTAGAAGGCCCAAATCGGCAGAAATCATAAAAGATTACCTTTGTCATCAATTAATATATCCTTGCCCCACAAGATGGAACTCTCTGTATGATTCTATAGAACAACTTATAAAACGTATATCCAAATTAAATGAATTATTTGGTAATCTAGTAAAGTAAGCACTTTCGCGGCTATAGAACTGGAATACTTAGAGGAATTCATTGTAGATTTCCTTCAGGGTAACAACTGTTATTACGGAAAACTTTTGCCGACTTTAATGTCTGTTAGAACAAAATGAAATCGGTTGAATGGAAACAATTTAAGATATTTAAGTCCTATTATACCACTACTAAAAAAGAGCTTGGAAAAAAGATTCGACAAGTTTTTTAAACTATCACCGGAAATAAATAGAGCTATTTTGGCCTGCTGTTATCATCCTGAAAAAATCACGACATAAGAAAGGCAAAGAATCCAAAATCTTGCAATTTATACTCTGGAGGAAAATTACAAAAAACTTAAAATGACACCTGGAAATATCAGAAGTAGAAGCACCAGTAAAGAAGACAATGATCATGTTGTTTTCGTAAATAGGGCTGATGGTGAATGTAGGACATCAAACTTGGAGTTGGAATGTGTCAGTTTCCTCAGTGACAAGATCAAAGACATTGCATATTACTCTTGACAGCTTTCCAAATATAAAAAGAGTATTCATAGAATTTAATACAAGTTTGTGCTCATCAGGACCTATAGAAAAGTTATTTTCTTCAGCAGGTTTTATTTATTCTCCAACAAGAAACTGTTTGTCTGATGCTACATTCAAAAATCTGATATTTATGAAAGGAAACAATTATGTTGTTAATTAGTTTTATGTAATGTATTTTTTGGTTTGAAAAACAAAAATGGTGTATTTCGTATTTTGAATACATACATGTACATGACGTGTAAATATTTTGTATTTGGAATACCCCTACTAGCATTTGGAAGATTGTTTTATCAAAAATCACCTAACTTCCTCAAGTACTTTTAACGATCAAAAACTGATTAATCACTTGCGCGCTTGAAAAAAGACTCGAAAATGATTCGTGCTTACGCTTAAAAAGTAATTTATTGAAAATACAATAACAAAACATACAGCAAATGTGTCGAAACTAATCAGACAAACGGGTAATAAAAGACTCCTCAAGAAAAGTCGCGGGTAGGTAACCATTTTCTCCCGAGAAAACACTCATTTATGATCTGAAAATGAGTTCATATATGCCTATTTTAATAGCGCGGTGGAGTCAAAAAAGACTCATATTTTATTAAAAATTTCAAAAAATGCTAGCTGGGACGTACAATAAATGGAAGTATATACAAAATTCAGCACACCCGAATAGAAAACTAAATCGATTTTAATTATAAATACTCACCTTTGTTACTTTAAAATCTAGTGTAAGATTTGCTTCAATACATTGTAAAAGAATATTGAATATTATACCCAACACAGGTACTGCAACAATATGCATTTTCTGAAATGACAAAATAAAAAACTATAGAATTAATAGAAATTTTATTAACAATTAATAAAAAAAAAAGTATAGTATTTTTTATATTTAAAACAAACATGAACTTAAGGTGGATTCACCCATTTGTTCCGCACAAATTTGTTGTCCGGACAAAAAATTTTTTACTGAGAATTTTTTACAACACTATTCATCCATTTCAAAGCTGTCATATGTAAACAAAATCTTTTAGTAATTTGATTTTTTTTTTACTGCCTTTTATTTTGTGAAAGACAACTGCAATTTCTATTTACAATGTACATACATATTACTTATTTCTTATATACATACTTATGTTTAAGATTACATATTTTTTGTGAAAAATAAACGAGAAGCGAAGAAGTTTAAGCAGCGAGTTTTTTGAATTTTTTACAGAAGATATCGCTTGTTAAAAAATTAAATACGGGAAAGGAAATTAAATAAATTATAAATTTGTCTCAAGACAGATTTCGGATTATCAAAACAGGCCTTCCGAGGGCGGTTCGGAAACTTCTTAGCCTAGAACAGAAAGAGAATAATTCGTTTTTCAAAAACATTTTTATTTTTCAATATAATCTCCTGAAACTTTAATACACTAAGTAATTGCATCTTTCATGGTGGTAAAACGCTTGCCAGCTAGGATTTTTTTTAGATTTGGGAACAGTTAAAGGTCACTGAGAGCTAAATAAAAAGAATAAGGTGGGTGGACGGTCAAGCAACTCGTACTTTAATTCGTTGATTTGAGCCATTGTTAAAACACTCTCGTGCACTAGTGCCTTGTATTGATGAAAAATTATGTTTTAGTGTTGTAAGCCAGGACGTTTTCCTCGAATTTTTACATTTAATTGATCCAAAATGTTGCAATAGTACTCTGAATTTTTTCCTTTACCCGCAATAAAATACCTTTAAAGTCCCAAAAAAAACCGTTGCCATAACCTTACCAGCCGATTGCATTGTTTTTGCCTTCTTTGGAGCACTTCCTCCAGCTTAAGTCCATTGCTTGCATTGTTCTTTGGTCTCTGGAGTATAATGGTGGATCTATGTCTCATCCGCAGTTATGAAACGACGCTTAAAATTAATTTTATTTTTCTTAAGATGATCCAAACAAGCTGGAGAATTTTTTATTCTTATGCGTTTTTTGGTCGACTGTTAATAAATTCGACCAGAAAGCTTTTTCATCTGTAGTTCTTTATGCAAAATTAATTGGATTCCATCATTTGAAATGCACAAGATATTAGCTATTGCATGCCCTTTTATTCGTCGATCATTTAATACCATATCTTGCACTTTGGCTACAATTTCTGTTGTTGTTTCTGTTTTTGAACGTCCACTACGTGGTTAAATTCAGCAACCCAATTTTTTACTGTTGCATATGAAGAAGGACTTTCACCTAAAACATTCACCATATCATTATGAATTTCTTGTCCCGATAATTTTTTTTTTCTTTAAATATTTAATGACACCATAATTTCTAATTTTTCCATTGTAAAAAAATTGCGGATGCGTCTTGTTTGAACTGCTGTTTCTATATGAAGAAGTCGCCCGATCAAAAGGAAGTTTAACATGTGTTCATGGCATAGATGGAAGTTTCCAAAACACTTAACTTTTTTCTGTTTATACCGCGCTTTCTATTCTATGCTAAGAAGTTTCCGAACCGGCCTCGTACTTAAGGTACGGTCACACTTCACAAATACTTGCCGAAAAAGACGAAAGACACAACAACAAATATTTAGTTTTTTATTTATTTGATGCTGTTTAATCTTGCAAAACTCTTGTCTTTCGAATTAAGTTAATTTGTAAGTAAGTTTAAACACAGCTGACATATCAAATAAAAAATCAAAAAGAAAGGCAGGTTGCTGCACAGACAAAAAAATCATCTTGTTTTTTTCAATTAAACCTTTAATTGATTTTAAAATAATTTTCAATTAAAATTTTAATTGATTCAATTACTTTTTCTGATTTTTCTGACATTTTCAATTAAATCTCACATTTTTTTTAATTGATACTATCATTTTGTTTACAGGTCCGATTTCAATTAAATTTTTAATTGATTCAGCAAATATTTTAATTGAAACTCATTTTTATTTCTTTCTGTGTGTTACAACTCATTACTGTATTTAAATTTATTTTTAAAATGTTTTTATAATATGAGTAAGTAAGATTGTCAATGACCAAATAATTAAACTGTTTAACTTTTCAAAATATATGTAAATAGTTTTTAGTGCAATACGTTTGTATAAAACAAAGAGCCAATCATGAGTAATTTTATTAGAATTAAGATGTGGCATGTTATAAAAATATTCAATAAAAATTATTATTTTTTTCTTTTTAGGTGACAAAAAGCAATATGCCACCAACTTGTGGTAAGTTAAATTGACATTAATATTTTTCTCTTTCTTTCTAATAACTTTAATCCTTTAATTTATGTTTAACATTTAACAAACAAATATTTTACGAATATTGTAAATAACTGTTCTAAAGGATTTATATTAAGTCAATGTTTTTTTATTAAATTCATAAATTAAAAAAAACTCTTATTATTTTAGTTAATTATGGTAAAACTTATTTTGTTGTTCTTTTAACTACTCTGCTGTCGTCGAAAGTTCTGCTCTGGGGAAAAACTTCTGTTTAATACAGGGGGATTATTGTGTATTTCGTTTACCCCGTTTGTCGGTTTTTTCAACTAGCACAATATAATAAATGTCTCAATGTAGTAACAAAGAAAACATTTTAATAAGGAACATTTATTACAAACAAAATATTCTAGATTTTGAACAATATTGATGATAACCATAAGCCATTTAAAATTAATTAATTCAAATAAACTTGCGAATTAATAAAAAACACGATAGATTGATAAGTTTGTTGATAATTATCAATTAATGTTATTGTAACGTAACTACTTTCAAAGCAATTTTGACATTTACCAAAAAGTGCAGCAATTTTTAAAAGTGCTGTCAAGTTTTTAAAATGATTAGATTTGGCGCCACTTGGTTTTAGCCGTTAATATGTAAATACAACTATGTACATCTTTTGAACGTATTACATAATGCGATTTAGTTGTCGTATCGGAAATCGCTTTCGAAAGTCTTGTCGATTCGAATCGAAATACACAATAACTCTCCAGCTGTTGTTAAGTTGATAATCTTTAGCCTGAGTGAGACTTGTCACCTTCAGGAGCAAAGATCGAATTGTGTTGGAAATAACTTATTATGTTCATGAAATTTATAAATATTATAAAAATTACTTAGAATTGCTTTGAAACAATTATACATCTGAAAAATTAAAAAACAATTTTAAAAGTAATGACTTTGTTTTTTAAAAAGAAACACTAGACAAATATTGCCAAATTCTATCTTTATTGAAAATACAGACCCAGGTGAAAAATATATGTATATGATCATAGAAATCATTTTAACATTTTTACAAGTTTTTTATAACAATATTATGTAATTATGGATATGATTAAGGTAATCATATTATGTTAAAGATATAGTTCATAGTTTTGTAGCAATAATTAAGTAATTAAGTACATGGGTAAGCCAATCAAGTTTCAAATATTCAAAATATATTACTTTGAAGATCCCAACCATGTGAACCGTAACTTTAGTGTATTGTGTTTGCCGCAATCATATGCATACCATAATATTGTTAAAAACCTGTGAATAGTTTTCTTTTTTTTTTATAATTAACAAACACAAACTTCGAACCTTTTGGCTTATCTGCAGAAAACACCCAGGGTATTTGGCGGCAATTGAAGCCGCAACCCTCTGACTGATAGTCCGGCACTCTATTGCCTAGTCTTTGCCAGGATATCCTCATTCGGTGCCAGGATAATAAAATAAAATACGCTTGTAGGATTTTTATATAAATATTACTTGTATTCAGGATATATTCAGGATCTAAGAGAACTACCACCAATTTACCGCGAAAACGTTGTAGGTATCGATCTTAAAGTTGATGTCAGACTTGCGGTGATAGTTTTTTCTCTAACTTATTTTGGGTCCAGCCTAATGAACACACTTTCTTAAAAACCATAAAAAAATCCTGCAAAAACATCTTAAATACCCATTTCAACAAATTTCCTGTATATCAACAACTTTCCTTTTATATTAAAAAAATAAGAAAACAAACATTTAATATAAAAATCCTTATTTAAGTAATAAATACATGTACATTAGAGTGGTTCGGAAAAAAATCGTGCAAAAAACTTTAGCATTATTTTTATTAGTTTTTAAAAGACATGACTAGAATTTGACGTTGTAATAACAAATGATTAAGACCGGAAATGTAGCTCTTACAGAGGCGTGAAAATGTTATGATCGGACTAAAAATAGCGACACAGTGAACAAAATACTAAAAGGGCGGAATTTGTGGGCGTGGCAAATAAATTAAAAAAAATATTTCTGGAATTGTTTTGATATTATCTTTAATCCTAGGATGTGACTGACACAATTTTTTTTCCAAATCACTTTAATGTACGTACTAGTTTTTGAAAGCCGACAATTGTGCCAACAATAAGAATAAAAGAAAATCCTCTTTAAGCCTTTACAAGGCATAAAATTTTATTTAATGTTTAACACTTTATTACAAATTTGTCTAAATTGTTTTCTTTATTTTTTTCTTTATTTTATTATTGGAGTGTAATAAGCTGGCTTGTTGTTTGTTTGCTTTGTTAACTTCGTTCGTTCATTCGTTTTCCACAGCGGATTACAGTCGTTCATTCACATTATTTCTTCATTCGTTCTCATTTATTTAAACATTTTTATATACATTTTTTTTACATTGTATTTAGGTACATTTGCAGGTATATTAATATATATAAATATACATACATACAATTTTTATAACACAATGACCTTTGATGGGAGACTGACTTACTGTAGGAAGTTTCATTTTATTTTTCCACCTTCAGCTGTGCAGACTATTTTTGTTCCTTTTATTAATGCTTGAATACTAATTTAGTTGTTTACATTTGTTTTAATAAATTTCCTGGTTATTTTAAATAAAATCCTTTGTTATCTAAAAGGGTTATATGTAGGTTGAAAAAGAACAGTGATATCAAACAAGTGGAAATATACATTTTTGATTAAATGTTATTACAATGAACTTCCCAGTAAGCTAAAGTTTCAGTTGTTAGACAAATGGTTTAAGTTTTAAAATAGTTTAAAGCCAGAAATTTAATATTTTGTATAAAAACTAATATATTTGGATCCACTAAACAATTTAAATAAAAATTAACTCCACTTCCTTGCTATATTCCTGAACAGAAGATAAAGTAAACATTTTGCTTAAATAAACAATGTGAATATTTCATAGTCTGATCATGTCACATACCTTAGCATACATCTGGATAGATGCCTTACCTGACGTCGCCACATAGAAGCCAAGTGGGTTCATATTAGATTGAAATCTTCTAATCTGCCCTGGCTAATTAACGACCAATCTAAATGAAGCCTTGATTGTAAAGCCATATTGTATAAGACTGTTTTAAAACCAATTTGGACATATGGAATCCAATTGTGGGGAACTTCTAGTTATATCAGTATTGATCTGATACAGAGGGGCCCAATCGAAAATTCTTAGAACCATGACGAAAGCACCCTGATTCATAAAAAAATTAAAAAAACACACATAGAGATTTAGAAGTACCATTAGTTAAAGATGAATTCAGAAAAATTCCGAACCCGCTTGCGAAATTACTTCTAAAACTCAAAAAGAAACAAGGCCTCGTAGAGCTGATCTAAAATCCTACTAATTTAGGGTCCATTTGCGTATGGCTCTCTCAACTGAAAGCAAAGAGTTTTTAAGGTATAAGATTTAAATACTTATTGTAAGGCCTATAAAGTCAAGGCAGATCCAATAAATAAATAATAAAAAAATTAAAATAAAAGTGTTACGAGGGCGGTTCGGAAACTTCTTAGCTTAGAACAGAAAGCGCCGTATAAACAGAAAACAGTTAAGTGTTTTGAAAACTTCTATCTGTGCGATTTTTTTTTTATACCCTACACCACAATAGTGGGGAGGGTATATTGGATTTGTGCTGATGTTTGTAACGCCCAGAAATATTGGTCCTTAAAGTATACCGATCAGCTTAGAATCACTTTCTGAGTCGATTTAACGATTTCCGTCCGTCCGTCCGTCTGGCTGGCTCGCTGGCTGTCCATGTAAAGCTTGTACGCAGAGTACAGGTCGCAATTTTGAAGATATTTCGATAAAATTTGGTACGTGGTATTTTTTCGGCGGATGGGATTGAAACTGGTGGAAATCGGTCCATTATTTCACCTGGTCCCTATACAAATGTCCTCCCGAAATTGGGGTTTACCGGTCATAAATCTTTGAATTATGCAAGTATGCAAATAAATTTCACCACAAATAAGTAACGAATGAAGATAAATAACATCTAAAAATTTCGTGACGATCGGTCCATAATTAGTCGCAGCTCCCATATAAGGCCCACTTCCGAAAATCACTTAAAAGAGCATAACGCTCTTAAAAATATTGGTTTCCAAATAATATTGAACACGAATATGTTTCGTACATATACATATAATATGGTACAATTTTATGTCGATCGGTCCATAATTAGTCGTAGCTCCCATATAAGGCCCACTTCCGAAAATCACTTAAAAGAGCATAACGCTCTTAAAAATATTGGTTTCCAAATAATATTGAACACAAATATGTTTTGTACATATACATATAATATGGTAGAATTGCATGACGATCGGTTCATAATTAGTCTTAGCTCCCATATAAGGCTCACTTCCGAAAATCACTGAAAAGAGCATAACTCTTTTAGAACTGTTGGTATCAAAATAATATTGAACACAAATATGTATCATACATATACATATTATATGGTAGAAGTTTATGATGATCGGTCCATAATTAGTCGTAGCTCCCATATAACGCCCACTTCCGAAAATCACTTAAAAGAGCATAACTCTTTAAAAATGTTGGTATTCAAATAAAATTTGACACAAATAAGTTTCTTATATACAGAAATAATGACACCTAATTTTATAATAGTCAGTTCATAAATAGTCAAAACTCCCATATCAGACTCTCTTCGTAATTCACTTTAACCTCCATAAATCTTTTAAACGTATTTATATCGAGATAAAGTTTAACACACATAATTATATATTGACGAAAATCATGGCACTAAATTTTTGGATGATCAGTCAATAATAGGTAATATCTACCATATAGCACCCATATCTGAAAAACTGTTTTATTAATATACTACCCTACGTATTATATGGTCGGTCTTGACCGACTATACTTTCTTTCTTGTTTTACAACGGAAAAATTAGAAATTCGAAGTGTCATTAAATATTTAAATAAAAAAGGTTTATCGGGACAAGAAATTCATAACGATATGGTAAATGTTTTAGGTGAAAGTCTTCCTTCATATGCAGCAGTAAAGAATTGGGTTGCTGAATTTAAACGTGGTCGTACAAGCATTGAGGATGATTGAGAAGGACTACAGATGAAAAAGCTTTCTGAAAGATGGATGCCGCATCGACCAAAAACGCATAAGAATGAAAATTTCTCAAGCTTGTTTGGATCGTTTTAAGAAAAGTAAAATGGATTCCAAACGTCGTTTCATAAAAATGAGTTTCAATTAAAATATTTGTGGAATCAATTAAAAATTTAATTGAAATCGGACCTGTAAACAAAATGATAGTATCAATTAAAAAAAAATTTGATATTTAATTGAAAATATCAGAAAAAGTAATTCAATCAATTAAAATTTTAAATGAAAATTCTTTTAAAATCAATTAAAGGTTTAATTGAAAAAATAAACATGATTTTTTTCTGTGTACACGTTTCTGTCCAAATTAATATTCACTTAAGTGCAAACTTGAATTGCAGTTCAGCTTAATTGAAGTTTTCTCTAAACAATTTATTGAACAATTTTAAAAAGACTTTTACAAGCAATAATTAATTTCATTGAAATTGTTTTAAACTTAGTACATAGTTGCTTGTTAAGACAGTTTAACTAATTCCTTGTAATTTAAGCAAATTTTTATACACAACAAAAACAACCAGTATAAATAACAACAACAAAAAGTATTTCTTTCTTCAAACTAAATAATAAAATTGCGCGTTGAATTAGTTTTAAATTTTATTTTTTTGCATTTTACCTTCAACTTGTTCTTTTACTTGCATTTGTTCACCTTGTTCGTTTTTTTTTTGTTTTTGCAAATAAAAAAAATTAAGCAAAATTAAAGAAAGAAATTGTGTTAAAGAATAAACTTTTCTGTTTGGATTGTTTTAATATATTGTTTTCTTTTTGTTGTAGCAGCGGCAGCAGCAGCAGCAGCAGTTGTATTTTATATATGTAGTTGGTTTTGTTGTTGTTGGTTTTCCATTTGTTTAAATTTCTTTCTCTGATTCACGGAACTAACTGGTTTGCTGTGAAAAGCACAACAATACAAAAGTTGTTTTTATTGCATTTTATAGTTTTATTGCAGTTTTTCTTTAGTTCTTTTTCTTGATTTTTTTTCCTCAACATTTTTTTATTTGTTTTGCAATTTTTTCTTTATTTCTCACACTTAAAGGTCAAGTTTTTTTATAAGTGTTGGGCCCAACTGAAGAGGCTATTAAACTGTAAAAGCAGAGGAGGGTTTAGAAGGTAAGAGGTAATGTAAATGGAATCTAAATTATTAAAGAGAACACTACTTTTTTAAATAAAGAAACCTTTAAAAAGTACTTAAAAAACATTTTTAAGAAAGCAAAAAAGTACTATTTGCAAAAAAAAAAAAATTTTTTAGGAAAGTACCTTTTGATAAGGGACTTTTTTAGGCAAGTACTTTTTGAAAAAAACACTTTTTTAGAAAAGTACTTTTTCAGAAGGAACATTTTAAGAGAACACAATTAAAAAAAAGTTTTTTTTAAGAGAGTATAAATTTTGAAAAAGATTTTTTTAAGAAAGTATCTTTTTGAAAAATTGTTTCTTTAACAAAATACCTTTTAAAAAAGCTATTTTGGGGAAATACCTTTTCAAAAAGATTATTTAAGAAAAAGTTTTTTTAAGAAAAACTTTTTTAAAACGAACCTTTTAGAAAAGTACCTCTCGAAAAAGGATTTTTTTAAGAAAGTACATTTTTGAAAAATGTTTTCTTTAAGAAAATACCTTTTCAAAAAGTTTTTTTTGTGAGTGTCTTTTGTAAAAGTTTTTTTTTAAGAAAGTTTTGAAAATCCTTTTTTAAGAAAGTACCTTTAGAAAAAGGATTTTTTACGCAGGCAACTTCTGACTTTTTTAAGAAAGTACCATTTGAAAATAGATTTTATTACGAATGTACCTTTTGCAAAAAGTACCTTTTAAAGATATTTGCCCTTATTCATAAAAAATTAAAGTAGACTTCAAATGTACTTTAAGAAAATTTTTTTATGAAAATGTTGTCAAAAGCACACTTCAAACCTTCTTTATTTTTTATGAATACGGCAGATTATCTTCATGTTCTTTATTCTTTTTAAAGAAAATACCTTTTAAAAGAAGTTCTTTTTAAAGAAAGTACATTTTAAAAGAAGTTCTTTGTAAAGAAAGTACCTTTTAAAAAAAGTTCTTTTTAAAGAAAGTACCTTTTAAAAGAAGTTCTTTGTAAAGAAAGTACCTTTTAAAAGAAGTTCTTTTGAAAGAAAGTACCTTTTAAAAGAAGTTATTTTTAAAGAAAGTACCTTTCAAAGAAAGTACCTTTTAAAAGAAGTTCTTTTTAAAGAAAGAACCTTTTAAAAGAAGTTATTTTTAAAGAAAGTACCTTTCAAAGAAAGTACTTTTTAAAGAAATAACATTTTAAAAGAAGTTCTTTGTAAAGAAAGTACCTTTTAAAAAAAGTTATTTTTAAAGAAAGTACCTTTTAAAAGAAGTTCTTTGTAAAGAAAGTACCTTTTAAAAGAAGTTCTTTTTAAAGAAAGTACCTTTTAAAAGAAGTTATTTATAAAGAAAGTACCTTTCAAAGAAAGTACCTTTTAAAAGAAGGTCTTTTTAAAGAAAGTACCTTTTAAAAGAAGTTATTTTTAAAGAAAGTACCTTTTAAAGAAAGTACTTGTGAAAGAAAGTACTTGTTAATGAAAGTACCTTTTAAAGAAAGCACTTTTTAAAAAAAGTACCTTTTAAAGAAAGTTCTTTTTAAACAAAATACTTTTTAAAGAAAGTACTTTATAAAGACAGTACATTTTAAAGAAAGTACGTTTTAATGAAAGTACGTGTTAAAAAAATTACCTTTTAAACAAAGTACTTTTAAAAAACCCGATTTTTTAACAATTATCTTTTAAAGAACAATAATTTATATGATTTAAACATTTCGATTTATTCAAACGTTCTGGCCTCAGGAAATATATATTTTGTCTAATCTCAACTAATTACAAATTTAACTTATTGTAAATTTGAGGATTACTTATTAAATAATTGTCAAATATTAGTCAGTAGTTCAAACTATTTATAATATTTTTGTTTAAATTAAAAGAAACTTAACAAATACGTTACTGACATAATTATTTGCCCTAAAACTGTATAGAAACTATGTATTCAAATAATTTATGTTGGTTTCTAATATAATTTTAATGATTACTATTTTTCAATATAAAACTTAAATGTGCTGGTTATCAAACTAAAAAAGTATAAAGCAAAACACACAAAAAAAAATTGTGTGGCACAAACAAAAAAATAACAGCCCCGGTAACATAATCATTATTTAAATATTGTAATAGATGTAAATAAGTGCTTTTGCAGCAGTCTAGCGACACCAAACGCAGCAGCCGCTACAAATGTTGTACGACAGCAACAACGAAAAAAACACACAAAAAATGTTTCATTAGAATGCAAATGTCGTAGTTTGACTCATCCCTAAACCCCCACCCTCTTGTTCCTGCACACACACACAGCAAACAAACAACTAAATTCAGATTGTAGGAAATACATACCGGCAAAAAATGAAAGAAAAAGACAACATGGCAGGAGTAACAGCAACAAAAAAAATTAATGAAATAAAACAGCAGTTTGTTAACAGCTTGGTGGCAGTTACACACTCATACTTGTGAACACTTGAACATTGAATAGATAGTTTAGTTACACAATTTTGTTGTTGTTATTTTTGTTGTTTTGTATAAGTGTATTTGTGTTTGTGTTTAGTTGTAAGGATGTTGCTCATTAAAATTAATGATTTTGCAATACACACTGACGTAAAAGCTTGTTTACCTTTTCCAACTACCATTTTCTATTTTAGTTAACTACTACTAGTTTTATATTGTATTTTTTTGTAAAGTTTTTACTTGTTTTTGCGTGTATTTAGCTATATTGTATTATTATTCTTAATATTATTGAAAATAATGTAATTTTGTATTGTTTTGTTTGCTCATTTTGAATTTAACAAGGATGATGTTAAATATTTGGCAGGTGTAGTGTGAGGAAAAATGTATTAGTTATGTTTATAATAGACTTTAGAATGATATATATGATATACAGTAGTGGCAATACAATTAGAAACGATGTTTTGATATATTAAGATCGGTGTGCAGCTTTTTTAAAGACCTACACTGTAAATTGTTTTCACCTTTATTCAATTAGTAAACAATCAACATTGTTTTTGATGCACAACACGTTGAGTTCTAAGTTAAATTTAAAAGATATAAAATTGTTATTTTACCAATTTTTTTTTTTTGCTGGCCACGTAATTAGAAACGCGCATTTTTTTCAACTTTAAATCTTTTCTAAATATTAGTGACAAAGTGAGTTTAATTTGCTAAACAATAGATTAAATTGTAATAATTTTATTACAGTTTAGTTTCGAAAATGTGCAAAACAAGTCATGTGCTCCAGAAATGTGTTACCAAAATAAAAAAATTTCAACATAGGCTATTGCACAAAAGTTTTCTTGCTCAAAAAAATAATGGTATTTGGTGCAATACACTTGTACAAAAATACAAAGGAGTTTGCAACCCCAGCTAGGAAACCTAGGACACTTTAGCAGAAGATTGAGTTATTTGTAGAGCCAGTAAAAAAAATCCATATTTATCTTCGCGCGAAATAAAGACTGAAATTGTACAGCAAATACGTGCAGAAATATCCACATAGACAATAAGAAGACGCTTCAATGAGTATGAGTCAGGATTTCGTGGGTGAAATGTACAAAAAAAACCTCATGTCTCAAAAAAATATCATAAAGGAGTTGCGCTTTGCAAGAGAAATGCTCAGAAAAAATCCACGTTACTGAAATATAGTTCTCTGGAGTGACGAATCTAAGTCTAACTTGTTCCAGTCTGATCAAAAATCGTATGTTAGACGTCCTCCAAATAAACCCTTAGACCCCAGGTACACTAATAAAACAGTGAAACACGGTGGCGTGCTATTAGGATCTGGGGTGCATTTTCTTGGCATGGTGTGGGTCCAATTTCACGAAATAATTGATCAGCATCAATATAAAAACATTTAAAAAAATATACGTCAGTGTGTATTGCAAAATCATTAATTTTAATGAGCAACATCCTTACAACTAAACACAAACACAAATACACTTATACAAAACAACAAAAATAACAACAACAAAATTGTGTAACTAAACTATCTGCTTTGAGAATATGCCCGTCCAATACATTTACCAGCATGATAATGACCCAAAGCATTATTCACGGTTAGAGGAGTGTTGGCTTTTGGATCAAAATACATATTGATGTTCTTGACTGGCCACTCCAAAGTCCTGATCTTAACCCAATTGAAAACTTATGGGCTATCAAATCAAATCAGTTCTGGATCTGGAAATTCATATCTCTGCAAATATGCCAGCGTTTAATTTAGAGCTTACCAAAACGACTAGAGAATGTTGTCAAAAACAAGGGTTATCCAACAAAATATTAAAGGATAAGCTTGTTTTGTTAAATCTCACTATATTTTTTTATATATTTTTGCATATATTTTTTAGTTTCTAATTATGTGACCAATTTGATGTTGCGTTTTAGTATTGATGCTGTGTTTTTTTTTTATTTTAAACCTAATAATAATTCGTTACTTTACTATTTCTAGTTATTAATTTTAATATGTTGAACTAAATTTTTAAAATATATGAACAAATATATGTGCTGAAAAGTCGTTTCTAATTATATGGCCACAACTGTATATAATTATTTAAGTAAATTCAGTCATACGTAGAAGCTTCATTAAAATCTGGTGGTGAATTTCGTTACATTTCCTTGATTTGTGTTTTAAGCATTCCATTCATTTTTCTGTAGAAAAATTAAATCAGTGGAGGAAATACATTTGGGCGAGTGTTGAGTAAGGGAAACTGAAAAAAGAAAGAAAATCGTGTAGAAATTCTTTGAAAATCTAACATTGTCAGATTAAATGATGGCAACAAAGCTAAAGCTTCCAAAATTTAAATAAACAATCAAAATAAAACGATACAATCCAACATAAATATACCCTAAACAAAAAAAAAAAGAAAGCAAAAATGTTAATTAAAGAAACCTCTCTACGACAATGAGCGCGAACAAAAAAAGTAAACTACTAGGCAACCTTTGAGTGATGTTAAAAATTTGCTTCAGGTTTCACCTTGTGATTAATGCAGCAATGGAAATTCCTTGAACATAAATGTTAGTAATAGTACTTAAACTTATGTCAGTTTACTTTAGAGTCTTTATTTAAAATTTCTAATTTGTAAAATAATTTGTGTAAAATGTGTTTAATTGGTTATAATACTTCAGTTATTAAGAGAAATTGATATAAATATAAATAATAATAAATAATTTTAAACCCAGTAAAGCAGAAATGTCTAACAATTGCTTTAATGAAAGTTTGGTAAAAAGTTACTTTTTTCAAGTATGTGCAGTTAACATAACATAAAACATTAGGGATGTTGTCTTTTAGTATTTGCAATTTCAAAATAAGTATTTCAAAGTAAGCATATACTGCAGCCATAGCTGTCAGATTTGACTTTATATCGTCATTTTGATGATTTTTTGTTTCAAAAATAGCCAAGTGACGATTTTTTTATTGAAAGTGACGATTTTCTGAATTATTCAAATTTTCTATCATTTGTTTTTTTTTTTATTCATGTTTTTGGTACTAAATTCTCTCTTTTAATATTAAGAAGAACATGACAAAAACATTCTAAAACAACAGTAAATGTTAAACTGAAGGTACGGTCACATTTGGCAAATATTTACTAAAAAAAAAGCGTTACCACTTATTTTAGCACAAATTTGTTTGACATTGTTTATTCTTACAAGAGTTCTGCAAGACTAAATATTTGTTGTATCTTGTACCAAATACTCGAAGTTTTTTTTTAATAAACAAACGAGTTCAAAAATAAATGTTATTTAGTGGTTACGTCTTTTTCGGCAAATATTTGCCAAATGTGAACGTACCTTAATGTTTTCATAGTTATTGGCAATTGCTAAGTTTATGTATAATAATTCCAAATAATATTGAGTCAGTATAATAAAAATTACATATTTATTTATTGGTAAACGTGAAAAGCATTTCTAAATGCTGAATTCCATGAACTAAAATTTTTAGAGAAAACAATTTCTAAATTTCAACGGGGAAATTCGACAAAAACTTCTTGTATTTTAACAAAACATTGAAAGAATATTGAGTTAAATAAATTTCAATGACACAAAAATATGAAATTCTTTTAAAATTAGTTTCTGTATATGTCGCATGAATTGGATTCTTTACTCAAAATCTTATTTAAAACTTACTAAAAGACATTTTGACATTGTAATTTAACCTGAATTGATAAAATCCGCTAAATTCGGATATTTATTTATAAAATACTGTAAGTCTTGTTTCACACTCTTCAGTTTTAGCTGATCAGTTTGCGTTCATTTCTCTTTTGAACTTGCCATTTTATTCACACACGTCAGTTCAATTTTCGCACTTTTTAATGCAAATCAACATGCATGAAAAAAAAACATTCAATAAGAAAATTGACTTGTACCGTCAAGTTTATACTGCTTTTCCCTTCTCATCAAAAAATACTTGCCTTGACTAGTCAGAATTGAAGAGTGTGAAATCGGACTAAGATATTATAAAAATATGACACAAGTTGTGTTTTAGCAATATATTTTTTGTGATTTCTTATTTAAAAAGATAAAATTTAAGTATTTTTGTATGTATTGTACAAGAGACTATATAAACTTGAATTTTTATGAGAAATATGACTCTTTTAATTTCCAAATTTTTTCAACGATTTTTAAAATCCGTAATGACGATTTTTTTCTTTTTTATCGGGATTTTGACGATTTGTTCCAAAACTCATCTGGCATGACAAATTGGTCACTATTAACCCAATGCCTCATCGGCTCTTAAGTTTAAAACTACATTTGCAAGGAAAATTTTAGTGTTTTTTCATTATAAAGCTGGAGGTCTACATCTCGATTTTTAGCGTCCACGCTTTTATAATTTTATAAACGTTGTTAGCGTCAAGTATTTCAAGTTACATGTGAAGAATTTTCGCGGCAATAATTTTTGTTTTATATATATCTACTTTCGGAGATGATATCGTAAGCTCAGCTGATTGATTTGATTTGACTGATTTTTTAGCTGAAGTTTTTTATCGATTTGTTTGTCAATTTCATACAAACAATTTTTTTCAACTGTCATTTTTTCTAGTGACATCACCTTTAAAATAAATTTGCTTTTCATTTGTCAATGTCAGCTGTTCGACATTTGCGACGCTTTCAAAAGTAGAAAATAAACGAACTTTTCGCTTTTCAAACGTCAACGCTTGCTACACATATGTGTGTAACTTAAAACATACGATTACATTAATTCTACGTTTTTTGACAGTTGTTTAGAACGCGAGAAACGCGTAAACGCTTAATGCCTCTTAGGCGTCATAACACTACTCATTTTAAGTAATTCTTCCTTTTCAAGAATTTGTTAAAAAAAAAAACATATAATTCAGACAGAAGTCTTAATTTTAGTAAAAGTTAGTAAAATAAATTGCTTTATAGGAATTTAATAGCTTTTATGGGTCTCAGGAAGATAAATGTAAGCTTGTATTATTAACATTCGTGTTAATTATACCCTTCCGCTTCATGAGAAGGGTATATATAAGTTTGTTATTCCGTTTGTAATTTCCACAATATAATTTTCCGACCCTATAAAGTATATATATTCTGGATCCTTATAGATAGCGGAGTCTGTGAAGCCATGTCCGTCTGTCTGTCTGTTTGTTGAAATCAATTTTCTAAAGTCGCCAGATATCTGCGGAATCCAAATCTTCAATAGTTCAGTCAGACATGCTTTCGAGAAGTTTGCTATTTAAAATCAGCAAAATCCGTGCATAGATAACGGATATATGAGCAAAAATCCGAGGCAACCTCTGAAAATTTCATCAAAAAAACTAAGTGTATTAATACTGTTACGAATAATTTCATAAACAGATGGCGCTGATCAAACAAAGTGTTTAAGTGTGTTCCTAAACCGTAATATAAGTGTGTAAAAAGACAGTGTGTTCATTATACCTTTTTATTAATTGGGTTTGTATACATTTAAATAAATAAATACTCGTTATATTTTCGTCAAACTACTTGACACTTTTATTTTGCAATTCAAAAGAATCTGGTTTATTTAAAGGAAATAAACAACCGTTTTTAAAAGGTAAAAACGTAACAATATAATATATATGTATGTATATATATAATAAAAATATATAAATTGAAAATCCAATTTATCACATTTCCAATCTTAAGGGACATACATATGTACATATGCATACTTTTTGTTTGAAACTTGTTAGATTTGACTTAGATTTTAACCCCCTTATTGATAAAACTTGTCAAAGGTTTATAATAAATAATGTTTTATACAATAAAAAGACAACTAGTTATATATTTATGTTTATATGTATGTACATTTATAATTTATTTTCTCTTAAATCTGCTGTAAAAATAGATTTTTTGTAACACAAAATCTATTCTTTCTAAACAGTTTGACATTTAATCAATTATTCAATAACAGGCTTTTTTACACATATGTACATACACACAGTGGGCAGCAAAACTGGCCGAATGTTTTGCATTAAGGAAGTAAGATAATGAAAAAAAAATACAAATAAATGTACATATATCATCATATATATGTATGTATTTTTTTTTATTTAATTGAACCTTATTCTAAATTATAAAGCACAAAAACTCACATAAATTCAAAAAATTAAAAAAAAAACGAAAAATTCACTATGTATTTGGACACTTTTGCATAAAAAACAGTCATGGTTGATATAGAAACTAAGTCAGAATGGTCATTTATCAGAATTGAAAATCGGTAAATTGGTAAATATTTTAATAGAAATTCAATTTTGTTTTTTGTTGCAAGTCGCACGTTTTCCCGGATCAAGCCATGACGCATTAGAAAGGAGTATTAGCAGCAAACGTCAGTATTTTGTGAGGGATTATGTATCAGGTGATCGCACGTCCATAATACATTTTGTTCGTGATTTGCATCCATGTGTAAAATTTTTTTTTGAATTTAAACTCTTTTATCACACTTAATTGTTTATTTTTACTTACATTGTGCGCCAATTCTTAACCCCGTAAACGAAAAACCAACAATTCTGATTCGAAAATGAAACCCATGGTGCAACTATACAAGGTGAGTGCAGCTGACTGCTTACAATGTACTTATGTCAAAAATAATACTTTTTCAAGTATTTTTGACAGTAGTACATTATTTTACACAAACAAAATGCCTGTTGTCTCTATTTTGTGTTGTATTTGTTGTCGCTTTGCACTCACCTTGTATTATTGCACCATGATGAAACCGATAATATTGGTTTCTATGACACCAAAATTATTTTTTTGTCGATTTCAAATTAAATTTTCATAATAATCAGATTCCACAACAACCCAAAATATCACGATATTGCTCTGTTAAAATGTAACGATATTTGACCCCTTGGTTTTTTCTTGTTTATTGCGATCTCGTTATCAAGCTTTTATTGCTCTATTTGTGTATTATTGTTTGACCTGTGAAGTGATTAACTTGATTTTGAATTGAAAAAAATTATACGATTTTTAAAAATAAGAAAAACTCCAACACAATATGATAAATTTGTTGCAAAATAATAATGCATACCGTAAAATTGCTGACAATTTCAATGTAAGTAAATCCATGGTAAATGATATAAAATGCAGCTTGCAATAATAACCAAGGGGGTCGACCAAAACTTCTTTCTAATGGTGATGCGCGGCAGATTGAACGTTTGCTTTATAATATGGGCATCAAGACCACGAAAAATGCTGCAAAAAGTATTGGTAAGTATGTCAGTTCCTGAAAGGTTAGACGCGCATTAAATAGAATTGATTTAGAACCCAAAGTGAAAAAGAAAAAGCCAGCAGAAATGTGATAAAAACGCCTTCATTTATATAAAACCCACAAAAATTGAACAGTAGATGACTGGAAACGTGTTATTTGGAGCGACGAAACGAAAGTCAACCGATACCAGTCTGATGGAAAAGCATTCTATTGGCATAAGCCGCATGAGCGCATCCAAAAGAACTTTCCTTAACGCAAAACCTCCGGACAGTTTTGCTACCCACTATACATATATAAATTGTTGGAAAACGTAACAAAAGCAGTGTTAGAAAAATGTTTGATAAAATAAAACCATCTTACATAAAAACTATAAAGCTACCAGTACAGACACTCAAACACATACACAATATTCTTATTAAATTTTTGAGTGAAAAATCAAATAAAATACTAAATAATTTACTGGAAATATTGAACAAACCATGCACTATGAAATATTCATGTTTAAGTGCTTTATTTGTGTTTTTTATATTCCTGTTTAATTTGTTGAATTTTTAAAATTTAATGGGTTTAGTTAAGTGTAATAAATAAATAAATAAATTTTATTTAAGTTCTATTAAAAAGCCTAGGTGAAATTTAAAGGTACCTATTTCAAACCTAGGACAATTTCAAAATTAGTTGAATAATTGAGTGCAATTGCAAATATAAATCATGCTACCTGTAGTTCAAATCCAACATATTGTTGTTTAAATATTTAAATATATTTGTAATAAAAATGTTAAAAATGCTATGTCTGCATAGCGAAAAAATAGCCAGCCTAATAGTACCTAATTATTATATCATATATTTATACAAATATTCCTTGATTTTATTTCATTATTCATTAAGTCACGTTTCATGCAAAAAAGCTCCCAAGTTCACCCTAAAGCTAAAAGTAAAACAGTTTTTCTTGCTGTGAATAACTTTCAATACAGGATTTAAATCTTCCAATGTTTAATATATTTTTTTTTAATTTCCCATTTTTTACAAATATTAACAATTATAACCAGAAAATATCATAGTTAAAATACTTCATAATAGCTATTATGTAGAATATAGAATAATTGCCAAAACTGAATAAATGATAACATTAATTGAACTTAAAGCACAAAAAAAAGCCAGTAAAATGCTAAAAAATTTTATGAAAAAATCGATCAATATTTGTGATACAGCTTATACTCCCTCAGTGTTTCACACACACAAAAAAAAAGCTAAATAAATGTTCCTATGTATACCACTGTCATATGAATACGTTGTAACAAATACATGTTAATTTGTGAGAATGTCAGTAAACGTAGTTGAGTCGAAAAGTTCTCTCATATAGTTAATAAGGTACAAAAATTTTCAGCAACATGTCTTGATGGAAAAAAGTTGCCAACAACATGTTCAAAAAGAAAAAAAGTTGTCAGCAACATGCTTCCGAAAAACATGCGACCAGAAACATATCTCCGGCAAAAATATTGCCAGCAACACGTGAAAACGTTTACAACAACATGTTTAGTCAAAAAAAAAATATGGCCATCAAAATGTTGCTAGCAAGATGTTTATAATTAATATTTAAACAATAGAAATGCATCCAGATATATGTTTACACTTAAAATGTTTTCAATGAAAATGTTGCCAGCAAGGTTTTAATGGTAAAAATGTTGCCAGCAATGCTTTAAAGTTAAAAATGTTTCCAACAATAAGTTTATAGTAGAACTGTTGCCAGTAACATGTTTATAGTAAAAATCTTTTGATAGTACAATTTTTCCAGCAACATTATCATGGTAATAATGTTGCAAGCAATATTTTGATAGTAAAAATGATTTTAATGGTAAAAATGTTACGAGCAACATTTTGATGGTAAAAATGTGTCCAACAACATGTTTATAGTACAAACATTTTGACAGAAAAATGTTTTCAGCAGCATTATAATTGTAAAAATTTTGCCACCAACATTTTGATGGTAAAAAGTCATTAGTTAACCATTGGTAAACTAAAATACTAACTATTGTTTAACTATTACTTGTTATTCTTATAGCAAACTAAGCACTGAGAATAAATAATCATTAGTTAAGCCTTTGTCATTAGCTAACTAAAGACTGTGAATTCGGCCATTAGAGGAACATATTATGAATGGTGGGATTTCTTCTGAAAAAAACAAATTATTGAAAAAATACGCTGTCGAGACAAAAATCTAGTCAAATAAAACATAGACAGTGAATATTATTTGAATATATTGAAAATTGTTCAACTCGATTTGATGAAAAAAACACAAACATGATTATATATGTACATATGTATATATACTCGTATGTTTGTTATTTTCTACACCAATGATTGTAATAATGTCTACAATATGGTCATTTTTAAAAGAAGAAAATATTTTGAAACAGTTTATATAAAATATAATGACTGCTCCTCCTGCCTTCGTACGTAACTAGTTTATGTCAAACATTTATACATATAATGTACCTTTATTATTCTTATGTATTTGAATATAAATGTATAGATATCAAACCCTGCAGTAATTTAACAACTTTTAATAACATTTTAGAGTACTGGTATGCATAAAATGGTGTAATAAATTGTTTTATTAATTAAGACTGCCATCATTGAGTACATTTCTGGCGGCCAATTGTTTATAATCAACTACATTTCTAGTGGTTGACAAAAAAAAAAATCAAATCAAAATGTATTCTGTAATATAGTTAAATAACGTTTTTGTCACCATGGCACTATGAACTGCGGGGTATATTTTTATGGTTCCTCTATTTAATATTAGTTCGATTTTTTGATATTATGTATATATATATATATATGACTTTTCTTGTTGTTGTTGCGATGGTGTGTATTGACATTAAAATGCCACAAAATGTCAAATGATGGGTGGCAGGATATGGCATGTTTGTTCTAATTCTAGTTATGTATGTATATGTAAATGTTTCGTTTAAATAAGAAGTGTGTAGAGTATGTGTTGCCCATCTAAAATTACCACAAAGACAAATAAAAAACAGGGAGAAAAAAAAACTTGACAAATAATGACATAAATTTGTCATTTATATAGAAATGAAAAAAGTCCCAATTTATATTTTATTTGCTTTTTGGGTCACTTCGAAACTAGTATAGTTTTTTTTTGCTATTTTGCAACTTAATGCTAATATTTAGTTTAAAAAGGGAGACTACACAACAACAGAATCGAAAACAAAAATCTTTAATATATCCTCCAAGGATTTGCCAGGATAATATTTGTAAATAGCACTTTATAGTTACGGTTCACATCCCTTATTATTATGAAAATTATGTCAAATTGTTGTTAGCTAACAGTTCCTAAGGGAGTGAACAGGAAACTAAATGATGGAAATAAACGTTTTTAGCTTTAAAGAAATATAATTGAATTTAGAAAACTTTGTGTTACATAAAATTAGCTTTAAAATGGTTTTGAAAAAAAATGTTGTTAAAGTTTTGTTAGGTTTACAAGAAATTAGGTTTGTAGAACAAAATCTCTGACCCTTTCAAATAATTTTTGAAAAGAAAATGTTGTTATATAAGATTTACAAGAAATTACGTTTGTAGAACAAAATCGCTGACCCTTTGTGTTTTACATAGGAAAGTTGTGTTCGAGATTTTTATTTAGAAAACTTAGTAACAAAGTGTTAGTTAAGAAAACTTTATTTTAATATTTGGATTAAATCTTAAGGGGTTTCCAGAACCAGCAGCATACCCCTAAATTGAGTAGATTGTATTGGTGTATTGGCTGAAAACATAAAAGTTTTCCTAAAGACTACTAATTTTAAAGTTTTTTTTTTTACCAATATTTAAAAACATATTAATAAATGTTCTTTCTATTCATTCAATGAGAATCGAAGAAAAAATGCAATGCACTTCTAACTCATTTGTTTGAAACCACATCTATAATACCAATATAATCTAAAAGAGAAATGCAGAGTGAATGAAAGTAGGAAAGGCAACAGCTCAAACAACTAAAATCATTAATTTAAAAGCGTTTTTGTTCAATAAAAACTATTAAAACAAAACCAAAAATAAAACAGGAATGAACAAAAAACGAGAAAAAGAAACTATTTTGTAAATAGAAAGGAAAAAGTTCATTTGTAAAGTAAGAATTTTATCTTATTTGATTTTCGTACATAAAAAAAAGTACTATTGTCATTTAACATTGACAAAAGGACAAATTTAATACAAAGGAAGTGATAGAAGAGTTACTATGACAACTACATACAAACATCTAGATGTGTAATCATTTTTACAACAAAAAAGGAAATAAAGAAACATGTGGTTTTTATTGACACAAATATACATACATACATACGAGTACATATAAACAACTTATTTGTTTTATAAAATACCCAAGTAAGTGTGCGCCTTGTCATACACTTGTACATACCCACAAAGCATTTTTCGACGTGAATTTCATAAAAAATGTCTGCAAAAGTTGTCACATTAATATCTAACGTTGTTCAGAAAATTGAATGCTGACCACAAATCTCTATCCCCCTGATTCAAACACGATTATTAAATTTAATTATTGCATATAAAAATTTTCTTAATAAACGTTTGTTAAATTTAATAATCGTTTTTGAATAAGGGGGTATAACTTCGTATGAAGCAATTTACACAACATTTCGTATTGAATTTCTCATTATTTCCAAAATAATTTAAACAATGTTTAATCTCAAGCAAAACCTCAATGTCGGACAAAAATCAGAATGTTTCACAAACAATTTTTTGTATATAAATCGCTTTAGCAACACGTTTGTATTAAAAATGTTAACAGCAACATGTTTCCGGTAAAAATGTTGACAGTAACAGTGAAAATGTTGCCGGAAACATCTTCTTAGTAAGCAAAAAATTGTCACTAACATGTTTCAACTAAAAATATTGGCAGCAAGTAAAAATTTTTTTAATAATAATCTTGTCAGCAGCATGTTTATAGTAAAGATGTTTCTAGCATCAAGTGTATAGTGAATATATAGTGCCGGTAACATGTTTATAGTAAATATATTGACAGCGACCTGTTTATGGCAAATATTTTGCCAGCAACTTGTTTGTGGTATATAGTTAATAGTGAAATTATTACAGCAACAAATTTATAATAAAAATGTTGCCAGCATCATATTTGTAACAAATTTGTTGGCAGCAATGTTTGTAGTAAGAATGTTGCAACATCTTCTTAGTAAAAAAAATGCTAGCAACAATTTTGTCTGAAAAATCTTTTTATTAAAAATCTTGTCAGCAACATATTTTATAGTAAAGATGTTACCAGCATCATGTTTATGGCGGAAATATTGCCGGTAACATGTTTATATATGGTGATTCATGTAGAGATACGTTTTCAATAGGCTTTTTTTGACAGATCACGTGTGAGTCGTGTCATGCTGTCATGTTATTGTTTGTCGTTTCGTAATGGAAAGACTTACGCCTTAACAACGTATACAAATCGGTCAACTTTATTACGAAAATTCACGTTCTGCGATGAATGTGTTTCGTGCACTTCGTGCACCTGAGACCCAACATTAATTATTGGCTGCGAAGAAAATAAAGCAGCAGCACATTAAAGTGTGCACGGAGGCCGTGGAGAGTCAATTCGGCGCCGTTTGAAACTTGGACAGACGTATGGAATGACTTGGCGTATTTTACGTCGTGATCTTAAATTGAAAGCATACAAAAACAGCTTCTGTAACAACTGAAGCCGCTCGACCTACCCAAGCGACATCGCTTCGCTCTATGGGCTCTTAAAAAGTTCCAAGAACATCCGACGTTTTCGATTAGCCACCAAGATCGTGTGATATCACACCGTTAGAGTTTTTCCTGCCAGTAACCTGTCGGAATGCTCGAACAAGTCTTTGAAAATTGGACTCAACGGATAGACCATTTGCGATGTATCAACGGCCAACATTTGATAGACATAATCTTCAAAAACTGAATGCCACCGAATGGTCTTTCAAATGATAATAAACATTCCCCATTAAATTTGCATTTTTTGTGTTTGTTGATTTAAAAAAGTAGGGAACCTCGAAATGGATCACGCTTTAGTGAATATATTGACAGCGACATGGTTATGGTAAAAATGTTGCCAGCAACTTGTTTCCGGTATATAGTTACTAGTGAAATTATTGCGGCAACATGTTAGTAGTAAAAAAGTTGACAGCAATATGTTTATAGTTAAAATATTGTCGGGAACATGTTTATAGTAAAAATTTTCCCAACAACATGTTTCCAGTATATAGTTTATAGCAAAAATAAAAATTTTGCCGGCAACATGTGTATAGTAACATTTTGATAGTAAAATTGGAAAAATGTTTAACATTCTTAAAAAGTGTTGCTAGCTGCATGTTGCTAAGAAAAATGTTACTTCACTTATAAACAGGTAGTTTATAAGCAAAAAATTTGCTCTAGCTAGATTGATAGGAAAATGTTTTCGAAAAATGCTTAATACGAATATATTAATGAAACTTGTTTGAAAGAATAATTTTTTAGCAACATGAGCTAAACAAATGCCTTCTGGGTTGTCATGTTAATAAGAATATAATATGTGTGAGTATATATGTACATATGTATTTATGTGTATGTGTAAGAGTAGCTATTTAAATTTGTAACTGATTTTTTCTTAAATCTATCTCCTTTATTTACATACACATACATATAATTTACGTGATACAATGAGAGCTGAATTTCTTTTCATTTCATTTGCTTGTTTAGACAGCCAGTTTAAAAGATAGAAATAAAACAGAAAACTCAAATAAAAATATTTTTATTGCTGTCAAAGCAACAGTTGCTAAAATGACGTTTCCAAAAGAACATTTGGGGTCTTAAAGCACATACATAGATATAAACGATTTTATCTTAATCTTGAAAAAAAAACTTTGCAAACATTATTACACAAATAGAAAAATATAACGTAGCTATTTGATAAAACACAAATATTTGCAATTTATTTATTAGGAAATCTGTTATTTAAATAGCAGTACAAATACTAAGGCAAACAAATTTTAAAACATTTTTAAAAAGATTTTAATTAAAATGGGGGTGACAAGTAAAATAAGATAAGTTATTTAAAAGTGGTTTAAAAAAAAGTATTTTTATATACAAAAACTTATTTTCCAGCTCCAGGGTCCATTCTGGGTGGTTATTTTGACTATAAATGAACCTCATAAGTTTTAACTATTTCAGTTTTGGTGGTTATTATTAAATAATTAAATTTTTATACCCTACACATTTGATTTGTGCTGATGTTTGTAGCGACCAGAAATATTGGTACAACACCCACCTTTAATTATACCGATCGACTCAGAATCACTTCCTGAGTGAGCTTGTGCGCAGAGTACAGGTTGCAATTTTTTGATATTTCGAAGTTGACATAAGGAACCAAATTATCAAAATAAAAAGCGTTTAACCCATATCGTCCCGATGTTCGATTTTTCGCACAGTAAATTTAAAAGCTACAAATATAAAAATTAAAGCATTACTTCCCGTTTTTTTTACAAGGGGGAACAAAAAAAAACATGAATTTCAGCATTATTTTAAAAATTTAAAACTATATGTAAAATAAGCAAAAATAAAAACAAGTAAGAAAATATAGTCAGTCAAGCCCGACCAATTAATATCCTACACCCAGTATATGTATAAAACAGTTTTTCAGAAATGGGTGTTATATGGGAGATACAACCTATTATGGACCGATCATCCAAAAATTTAGTGCCATGACTTGTGTGAATATAAATATTATTTATGTTATACTTTTTCTCGATATTAATACTTTTAAAAGATTTATGCAGGTTAAAGTGGATTTCGACTAATTATTGACCGACCATTATAAAATTAGGTGTCATTATTTCTGTATATAAGAAACTTATTTGTGTCGTATTTTATTTGATTGCCAACTTTTTAAAAAAAATTATGATCGTTAAAGTGATTTGCGAAAGTGGGCCTTGTATGGCAGCTACGACTAATTATGGGCCGATCACAAGAAAATTGTACCGTATAGTTTGTATACATATGAAATATATTTGTGTTAAATATTATTTGGATACCGGAATTTTTGAGTGAATTATGCTCGTTAAAGTGATTTTTGGAAGTGGGCTTTATATCGGAGCTAAGACTAATTATGGACTGATCACAAGAAAATTGTACCGTATAGTTTGGATACCAACATTTTTGATAGGGTTATGATAGTTAAAGTGATTTTCGGAAGTGGGTTTATATGGGAGCTATGATCAATTATGGACCAATCTGCACAATATTTGCAGATCTGATTTGGCTTCTTTACCACTCATTTTTGGTGAAATTTGTTTGCATACTTGCATAATTCAAACATTTATGATCGGTAAACTCCAGTTGAAATAATGGACCAATTTCCACCAGTTTCAATCCCATCCGTCCTTGGACCGAAAAAATATTATGTACTAAATTTGATCGAAATATCTTCAATTCAGTTTTTCTCAAATTCTTAAGATTTCTTAGGGAAAATCAAGGGCTTATACAGACCCTGTTAAAATGTTTAATAGTTTACTTACGTGGTGTTAGTTTGTTGTTAAATTCTATACGTTGCATGAGTAATTTAAAGCGCAATCTGTAAAGATATTAAAATATCATATATAAATATTACTACAAAGGGCAATAATAATTGTTTCATTATACGAGTACTTATGTTTTTATATAAAACAAAAAAAAAAAAAACAAAAAACCAGCCGTAATTCATTTTCTTATCAAATTTAGGGTAATCTTCAATTTCTTTAACGATTTTTTTGTTGTTTTTTTTAATATTTTTCTTAATTTAATTGTTTTGCTTAAACTCTTATTTTAGATTCCTCCAGGGAGCTCATTAATGCTAAAAATGAAACTAATAAATTTGTTTTTCATGCTTTTATGTTGTTTGTCTTAGTTTTTTCTCGGCTTTATTTTTTGTTCTTAGCCACGTTTATGCTTTAAATAAAATTTATTTGTTTAAAATTTACATAAATGACTTCAAATTTCTGTTACTTCCTTTTCCCTTGGTTTTTTTTTCGTTACACATTTTTGTGTGATCCTTGCCTTATTTTGATTTATATAAATTCATGTGCTGACTTTTATTTTAACTAGAGAAAAGTACTACTTTTTGTTAAGACCAAAGAAAAAAAAACGAAGACGAACATGAAATATTCTTTTTTTTAATTTTCTTCCTGTAAATAAACGACAGAAAAACAGGAAAAATAACACCAAAATAACACCAACATTTTTACTTTTCTCTAGAATTTAATATTTCAGGATGAAAAAGTCTATTCATTTGGTTCGGCAAGTGTGTTGAGAGTCTAAGGTTAGTTAAGAAAATTTTCTTGTTTTGGTTTTTCTTTTAAGAAAAGTATGAAGCTGGAATTTTTATGCACACTAAGCTTAACAAACAACTGACATACAAATCAAATACTAAGGGAAGGTTGTACAATATATCATCACCAGAAATTTTTACTCTCGATTATACAAATACCAACAATCCAATAGACGTTATCTATCCCCTTTCCTGTTTCACAAAACACATTTATTCATACAAAAGTGAGTGCAAGCAACCCCGTAGTTCTGGCTAACTGTGGGGAACTAGTGATTTTCCGGCTACACGGCATAAGAATTTTTTTAAAAATCTGCCTGATATTTAATCGTAACTAATATAATTATTTAAAAAAAGATACTGTTGAATACTATTTACTTATAGAACTGCTGGTTTAAGTTAGTGTTTTTATACCCACCACCAGAAAGATGGGCGGTATATGGGCGTTTGTCGTTACGTTTGTAACACATCGAAATAATGGTCGTAGAGCTAAAAAGTTTATGTATTCTTGGTCCTTATTAGATTCTAAGACGATCTAGCCATGTACGCCCGTCTGTTTAAATCACGATAGAGCTTCGAAAAAAAGACATAGAACAATTCAATTTTCACCAAACATTATTTGGTCTATCGAAATGTTTTGCGTTGAAAATTGTCATAATCGGTCCAGTAGGATCCTAGTTATAGATCAAAGTTTCAGACTACTTCGATATTTCTTTTTAGGTATTTTTTGCAGACTTAATTTTTATTATAGAAGGAAATGTGGAAAGGAAAAATGGTCGGAATCGGTCCACGATTTCTCATAGCCCCCATACAATTGTCTTCCCGGAATAAGGCTTTATGGTACAGACATGTCTATAAAAAAGTGGTATCCCTACAAAATTCTGCAATAATAAGTTTCATGCAAAGTGAAATCTTAAAACAATATTTTGTTTGCATCGGTCCATACAAAGACCACTTCCGAAAATCACTTCAATGAACATAAATCGTTTTTTTAAAAATGACTATCAAGTTAAAATTCGACAAGCATAATCAAAATATAAAATAAATCGTCGCACCAAATTTCATGGTAATCGGTGCATATTTGACCGTAGTCCCCATAAAAGTCCAGTTCCGAAGATCACTTAAATACACACAAATAATTCATTTACAAAACCCACTATTAAGTTGAAATTCAGCACAAATAGTCCATTCATATGCAAAAATCGTCACTCTCAATATCATCATCATATTGTCCATACTTGACCGTAGTCCCCATATAAAGTCTACTTCCGGAAATCACTTAAATGCGCATAAATCTCTTATAAATCTCCATAATAGATGATTTAGTGGTGGGTATATAAGATACGACACAGCCGAATATAAATTCTTACTTGTTTCTACTCTTTTTTATTTCTGCCAAAAAAAAAAAAAATATGACTTTAACACTCATTTACACTTACACATTTCCCTTTAACTTTTACACTTACACGAAAATACATAACTTTTGCTACAGATTTCGCACTGGTTAAGAGCACGAAAGTATCTACTGAATATTCTACGTTAACACAAACTTTTATTTTCTTAGCATTCTTTAAAACTCCCATAAAACACTAGACCTTTAAATGTTGTAAAATCGTAGTGGAATTTCTTAAGAATCTAGAGAAATATTTTTGTTTTTATTTCCGAAAAAGTGAGAATTTTAAATATGGAGGTCACGTTTCATATTCATATTCAACAGAATTAGCAAATGTTATGACATACATACATACATCCATAGATTGTTTTTCTTCACAAACTACAAAAACAAAACACAAAAGAATGACAAAAATACGAATAATATTTAAAGTCAGAAATAAATCTTTAAAGTGTTTTTTTTTTGTTTTTGCTAAATATTAATTTTGACTATTGAATTTCTTGCTTCTGTGTGTGTGTTTTTTTTTTGCAGCATGTCTGAAAATGATATATGAACTTTTGCGGACATACATATTTAAAGGAGGTTAAAGTAATATAAATGATACATATTTTGTTAGAAATATATAAACAATAAATGTTTATTGTTATTAGATAATGAGTTTTTACAAAAGGCACAATTACTAAACACAACAGTTTTATAATAAATAATTTAAAATTTTTATGATTTTAGTTGGAAGAAAAATTTATAGGTTTATATTTCTGTTAGTAGAAATCTCGTTTATGTACAGCTTATGAAATTTAAACAATCATATGATTTATCTATATATCGGTTATGCTTTTAAGCATTTTGTTATTGAATATCAACATAATTGTTCTATAAATTTCTGAGTTATGAAATTTCACAGAAATATATAAAATATTTTAAAAATATAAATATGTTATGGAACTTAATCGTACATAGATCTGTTCAGATTTTTTCCAGATTGTTTCTATTTAAAAACTAGCTCAATAGGTTATTTAGTAACTTAGCTACAAGGGGTTTCAACTAGAACTAATATTCGCATTTGTATTGTATTGAAAAGAGTAAGTTTCGACAATTGTAAATATCGTACAATTATCCACCATTACCACGCATTAATTTGTCGATTATTTTATAAAAAATTTCAAAAACATTTAGACAAAATAGACAAATTAATCAGTTTTAAGAGTATAATCGATTCAATTGGCTATGTGTAACGATCCAATGGTGTGAAATTTTATAATTGGGATGGTCAATTAACAGCTAATTTTCGTAAAAGTATACGATCAGGAAATTTATTTAGCAATTCATTGTTTCGGTGGTTATGTGACATGCTGCACCATCCTGTTGCTGTATACAAAACTCAGTTGTCGCAAAGAAGCCTGTGTCTTCTGAAGGTTTTTTTTTCGAAAATTTTAAAAAGAAAAATTACATTACTTGATAAACATACGACTGTGCTTAAAATTGTGTTCACAATCAGATAGTTGTTTCATACAACGTACAACATACAACATCACTTGTGAATTGATATATTTTTATGTCTCTCTAGATATTGTTGAAATATAGCTTTTTGATATAGGTACCAAGATAAATGCAAATGGGATTTGTCTGAAAACATGATTTTTTGACAAAAAAATAAAACAGCAAATTGTTTTTAGCGAATTAAAAGTATATATGGTGAAATTAATTATCGACCAGTTTCAACAAATTCTTGGGCAAAATTCGCTATGTGATCATTGGCGCGAAATTCATAAATGCGGATTTTTCTCAACAGTGCGGCTCACGGCTTCGATATTTTTACATGAGCGATCCAATAGAACACCCGTTGTTTTTGGCACATTATGTTGCTCGCCTGTCGACTCAAATTAATGACCAAATTTCTAATAGCGCACACAGTGGGTGAATTTGGAAAAAATGGCAATACATTTGTAATTTTTAAACGGCAAGTGAGATAGCAATACAATGCCTAAAGAAACAGTGTTGTCGAGTTTAAGCTTAAAGAAACGTACATACTGTGTTAAGAAATAATTTAAAAAACTTCGATACCGAGGGGACAATTGAACTTTAGTGCAAATGTTCTTAAATCGCATAGCCGATATCTAAAATTTATGAACAGATTTATGTTGTCAAATATGTTTTTAATTATTATGCAAAGAGTTTCTATAACAAACTTACAAACTTACTTACAAACTTTTTTTTTAGGAATTGTGGGGTATCTTATAAAAAATTTTAAATTTTGTTTTCCCTTTAGTGTTTTGCACATAATTTTTTAAAAAAAATAATTATAATTTTCTTAAAAATAAAATTTATAAATAAAACTTTTATTTTAGTTTCAACAAATTTTATTTTTGCAAAAAAACTCAAAGTAACGCATTTTTGTTTTGTTTTTCAAAAAAGTCTGCCAACAATTTTTTATTTGTGCAAACTTTTATGTATTTTTAAAAAGTAGACACAATTTCCTAACCATTGCTGTACAATATGTCTTTTCCACCTGCCAAATTAATTAGGGAATAATTAACAACTCGTAGTGATTTTGACATTTATTGCTTCTATATGCCACAATTTGAATATGCTTCTTTTGGAAAACAAAGATCTTATTGAAAACTCCGCTATACAGCCATGTCACCGAATTTAAATCCGTTCGGAAGTGGAATTAATTCCGTTTTTTGCGTCTATAGAAAAAGCAAAACGAAAATTTTGTGTCGGAATGAAACCATTTTTAATTGTCAAAGTGGAATTGTAATTTTAAGCATTTCTAGATTTCATTCCGAAAAAATTGTTCGTTTTACTTTTTAATAAAAGAAAAAAATCGAATTAATTCCACTTCCCAACGGATTAAAATTCTGTGGCATGGCTGACAAGGTAAAACTATTAAAAATCATTACTGTCTATGAATTTTTTAAATGTACAGTGAAAAAAGACTTCTTACACTTTCTAAACAGAGAAGTTTCCTTCCAGTAAATGACTTGATAAATAAATTATCTAGAGAGACATAAAAATTTGTAATATATATTTAGTAACGCTTACAAGAATAGTGTTATTAACGTGCTTGTGCTTGACAATGTTTTTGAGTTGGCATAGCAATGCACAACAGCTCGATTGAGTCAACGTAACAAAGCAGCACGATTAATAATTGAGTGTAGCTTTAAGTTATCGCTAAACTATAACGAAAAATTAGGCATTTATTAAATATTTTGGGGAATCTTTAGAATAGTATTTAATACCTTATGTTACAAAAATTGCTTACTGTAGTTGAAATTGTAGTAGAATTGTAACCCATAGAAGTTCGGAGCATCTATTTTTTGGGGTATTTTTTTGAAAGTTTAGTAATTTTTTTACAACATTAAGTCACCATTTAAACTGTTTCAGAAACGTTTAAATGGTTAAATGGTTTTCCTAAACAAAAATTCCTAATGAAAAACAAACATATACACATTAGGACAATAACTTTTTAACACTTTTTGCGAATATCAAAAACAGCATAGTATAGTCGAGTAAAACATTAAAAGTTATTAATAAAAAATATGATAATTTTTTCGGATCGGTTTGAAGTTTGAAAACTACCATTTTTATCTCACGGAAATTAAAAAAAAATATATACAATCGATATTTCTATGTATTTCTATTCGTATCATTTAAATGCAAATTTGAAATTTATTCACTGCTTTCGATTTAACTATTTTCTTAAGGTTTACAATTCATCGTGGTTAAAAATTCGTTATATGTTAAAAAAAATATATGCAATGATCCGAATTTCAGAAATTGTACCAACACTAAATGCCTAGATTTTGATCTTTTAAAGGAGTTTTTAAAAATACGCCATTCCCAATCAAAAATCTTGCAAAATTAAAAATAAATTTTAGGTAAACTAATGAAACACTTGAAGTAAAGCCAATTAAATGGCGTGATGATATGAAGTCCTTATATGAACTCGGAGCCGCATTCAGGTACTTTCAAAACAACAACATATGTATATCCCAAAATAAAGTTTAAAAGCATACAGCCACTTTGCAATGTTTGATGGAATTCAAGGGCAATTCTAGCTATTTAATTTAATTTAATTTATTTTAATTTAATTTGTTTTTATTCCAAAATACCGAACTAAACTAAAGTGTCCGCCAAATAACTTTTTTTTTTGAAAATGCTATATTTTCTTAAATTTCTTTTTTTATTTGAAAATACAATCCTTCCCGTTAATACTGGAAGATAATTTCATTCAAATGGCTGCCGCGGGTGGCCATGCAGTAGCCTACACGATCGGCTCAATTGTTAAGCACACTATCGATTATGTGCAGCTGTATTTCACCAATGGCTTCACGAATATTGTCCTTTAAAGCGTCAATTGTCTCTGGCTTGTCGGCGCAACACTTATCTTTGACGGCACCCCACAAATAATAGTCCAACGGTGTCAAATCGCAGCTCCGAGGTGGCCAATCGCAACATCAGCTCTGCGGCTGATAATGCGATCTTCAAAAACACTGTGCAAAACATCGAGTGTAGCCTCTTCAATTTTTGTAAACAAAAATTCGTTAAACATGGCCTGATAATGATCGCCATTGACTGTAACGGCCACTCTTTGCTCATTTTCGAAGAAAAAATTGGCCCAATTATACCTCTGGACCAAAATCCGCACCAAACAGTGACTCGTTTTCGGTGCATCGGCTTTTCAATGTATGCATGCGCGTTTTCTGTGCCCCAAATGCGACAATTTTGCTTGTTTATATACCCGCCAAGATCAAAATGAGCTTCATCTGAAAAGATGATTTTTTTCGAACACATTCTGCAACATTACCATGATTTTCAAAGTAGTGTCGCAATATTTCAAAGCGTTGTTCAAGTGTATACACAACCATATTCGTTCAGCGGAAGCATAAAACTAATTATCTGTCAAATCAGACATGAGCTAAATGTTACCATTCACGAAATAAGCACTAGTTGAAAAAAAAAACCGTTAGATGGCGGAACCATCTTAAAACAATAATTGGCCCAATTTCAAAAAGCAAAGCCGTGTTTTTAAAGACACTGGGTAAAAGAGCCGTACGCAATTCCTTTGCAACAAAGGTGTAATATATGTACAATAAGAGTTGTACAAGATATTTATCCACTGTGTAAATCATCGCGTACATTAAACTTAAAGTTTATTAATAGATGTATATTGTATAAATACAAAAAAATTAAATAATAAAAAAATTTTTCTAAAAAAGATTTCTTGGAAAATTGCTAAAATACTCTTGGCCACTCCGTGGTACTATGCAAAAAATTTGGTTATAGCCCTAATATCTACAATATAAATTATTGGCAAGACCAGAAATAATTCAACAGTTTTGCTGCTTAAAAATATATTGCAAATAAAAGTAATCAGGCATCTGCTACAATTTAAAACATTTACTTTATTTCCTTTTTTTTTTTATATGAAAAAAAAAAAATAAAACTGCAATACAAAAACATACAAATATTTTGTATAGAGCATTGTTTAATTTTTCCCACTGATGAGTTATATTTTACAAAAGCTTCTCTTCATTATAGTCTTATTTGTAGCTGATTCCCCAGCAGTAAATTTAAAGAAATCCCAAATAAATTTTCATTTCCTGTTTGTGAAACAGCAAAAAAAAAAAAACAAACACAGAAGAAATCTTGTCTTGTTTGGATTAAAAATAAAGTTACTCCCCATTCTAAACAAAGAAAAATCGTAACAATTTACTGTTTAGTATATAAATAACAATTACATCTAACAATATAAACTGTAAGTAATTTTTTTTTTTTTATTTTTTTTGTACTTTTTTTCGATTGTGGTGGCTGTTTTATATGAAACATTGCAACACATTCTTTAATTCCCACACAACCAACAAAAGACAACCAACCTACCATAGATTTTTCAACACGTGTAACGTCTAGTAAGTGTGTATTGTATTGTAATGTAATGTTAGCAATGTGGCATGTCGTGATGATGTGGTGTGGTAAACACTGAACACCGTTGTAAATAAACGTCAGCTGTCAGTTGAAGTAATAGACGAAAAAAAAAATCACTTATTCCTTCATTCATTTCGTCCATACATTATAAAGCAGTGTGTTACAATGTAGATCCCGTCATTCTTTCACTCACTCATTCTGTATTATTCACACACATTCACAAACTCCGTGAACATTCATTCATTCATTCAACTTTCCTGTAATATATTTTTGCAGTTTTATTATACAATATATATATATATATATTTTTTTTTTTTGTTCTCAAGCTAATTTGAAGGCATCAAACTTTCTTTATACAACTTTTTATTGTAGTTATGTGGATGTGGTTCTCACACTCATACTTCCACTCACATCAATACTCATTGTTAGTGTGAGAAAAAAATGTATAAACCAAAAACTAATCTAAAAGTAACGCGTTCCTTGATTCAGCGTTACACATTGAAATAAAATAATAAAATTGTATAAAATGGTGCGCGAAACACAAACGCTTTCACTAAGTTTTGTTTTTCCATAGATGTTGCTGTGGTTTTCACAAATACTTTTGTATGGATTTGGTTTTGTGTAAGTGTTACTGTGAAATGTAACGGTGTCTTAGGTAAATCGTTTAGTTGGTAACAAGTATTGAGTAGTTCTAAATTTTAGTCAGCAAAGGCTCTGAGTAAACTTAATACTTGAATGAAAACTTTTTTACTTAAGCTATGTGTCCACGATCGTCAGATATTACAACGTTGTCAGAAAAATGTGCAGAAATTGTCTAACAACCGTGTAAACTTAAAATTTTTGTCTTCCAACGTTGTAAGAAAAAGCATTTTCAGTACATTGTTAGACAAAAATATTGTCACACATCCAACAATTTTTTTTTTTTTTTTTTTTTTTTTTTTATATAATACATTATATTTATTTATTGAATCTTCAGATATTGAAATGACAATAAGTTTTCGAATCTTAATACTAAAAGAAAATAATAAGTCCAGCCAGTGCTAGACAAAATATTATGATACTACAAAAAAATTTACATTCACTGATCCAGTCATCTGTTTTGCGTTTGAGTTAAAGCAACGGTATCCCTCCTTCTCAACCGAACATGGCCACTAAAGTTAAGGATGTCTCGTGCAAGTAAATTCGTTTTTCAACAAAGGAATGCCTAGATCTTTGTGGATTCGAGAATTTTTAACGTACCATGGAGCTGCAGTAATTATACGTAGAATTTTATTTTGACCTCTTTGAATTTTTTCAATGTTGGATGCTGAGGCAGTACCCCATAATTGAATTCCATAACACCATATTGGCTTTAGAATTGCATTGTACAACAAAAGTTTACAATCCAACTTTAATGTAGAATTTCTGCCGATTAGCCAATTAAGTTGCACTGCTTTTAATCTCATCTGTGTAAGTTTTGCGTCAATATGAGACTTCCAGGTTAAACGACGATCGAGGTGGATTCCGAGGTATTTGACTTCATTGTGTTGCGGAATAATTTGGTTATTTATTCTGATGGACGAGCAGGTATCTTTTCGCAATGTGAAAGTTATATGAATACATTTCTGTTCGTTAACCCTGATTTTCCAAAGCTCAAGCCAATTCTCTAGTTTATAAATATAATTCTGCAAATTCTGTCATGCTATTTGATGGTCCTTATGAACGCTAATAAAGGCTGTATCGTCAGCAAAAGTTGAAGTATGTATATTGGGGTCTGACGGCATATCGGATGCATAAATCAAATATAAAGTAGGACCCAGTAAATCGTGTAAACACATAATTTTGGCATTGTCAGTGTTTTAAGACAATTGTCAAACACTTTTCATTGTCATATGTGCAAAGTTTATCCATCTGCCAATGGCAGCATTGTCAAAGAAATTATGTATAAATGCAACTCTGTATATACATAAATAAACAAGCAAGTGTGTAGTAATAAAAATTTTTTCAAAAAAGTGGAAGAAAATTAAAGAATTAAATAAAAAATGGATAGCGACATATTTTTTGATGAATCCTGTTTAATAGAGTGCAGATAAAATGGTTCAAATTGCTCTTTTTTGTTCCATGACAATATTTAAAATTTTTAAACACACTCACAGAGCTGCAAACCGAATTTGACAATGCCACACAACAATCTGACAACAGTGGGAACTGGCAATTTCGGTTGACAGCTAAATTCATTGTGTGTCAATTGTGTGCAAATGAAATTGTTAGTTTTCTTACAGTCGTGTAATCTGACAATTTACATTTTGTTAAAAAATTTTCAATGTCAGTACATTGCTAGCACATTGGTAGATATGACAATGTTGTAATATCTGACGATCGTGGACACATAGCTTTAGCAAAACGACAAAAATGCCAGTTTCTGAAATAAAAGCTAACAACTTTTTAAATAACATTTTTTTTTTTAAATTTAAGCATCTGATTTCAAAAAAACGTTTTTCAAGTTAGTACAATTTATGGTTTACTAGATAGTTGGGAAAAGGTTACTGAGTGCCTCAAGACACTCTTTGGGTATAATTGATTAAATTGTAGTAATTTCTAAGAAGGTATATTTTGTTGATTTTTATTGCAAATACTTTACATTAGTTGCAAATATGTAAATGGAAAAAATAAATAATTTGTGATTATAATAATCAAAAAAAAAATAATTTTTGCTGTTTGAGCAGTATAAGTAAATTTTGCTTTTCGAAAAAAAACATTGCGTCTGTGACTCTTTGCAATGCTTGCACCATTTTTTACCATTTTCCCTATTTAGCCAGATCATTACTCTGATTAATGCTATCATAGCGGATATCCGCAACCGGGTGAATAATTTTGCTGCCTATATTAAAATGATTCGGTTGTGTTAAATTTACTAATAATGTACTACTCGATCTAACGCTTGGGCGACCTTCAGATTGCTTTTCTTGATATACAACTAGTCAAGCAGTAATGACTTCCCGAAATTTTGGTAACTCAAGCGTTTTGAAAATACACTTAGTTAGAAAAAAGTGTAGCAAAATATACAGAATTGAGCTCTCAAATATTTTAGTACGTTTATTAGCAACTGTTAAATAAGCTTTTGAAATAAAAGAAAAAAGTTACATTTGTCACCATTATCACTTTTGTGATGACTGCTTTAAGGCATGGTTAACAGAAAAAATGTTTCTGTTTGTAGAAATCATGTTTTTGAACAGCTTATATAATTCAAACAATTATACGAATCACCTATGTACATATATATATATATATATATATATATATCGGTAATGTTTTCCAGCATTTTGCTACTGAATATAAGAATAATTGTTCCATAAATTTCTCAGTCATGAGAGAAAAATAATACATATTAATGTCAAAAAATCAACTTTAACACTATAACCACATATGTTATAGATCTGTCTGAATTATTTTCCTTTGTTTTGAACGGCATTGGAAAGAGATTGGTTTACCAAATTATTTTGAAACTGATTCCAATTTCTGTGAAAATGTCTATGATATTAACAAATTATGTAAAAATGTTGATACATTTCTAAATTTATAAATCACATTCTAAATACGTTACGAACTTGCGTAATATTAGCGCACAGTTGTTTCGAAATATTTTCGAGAGCTTTTGGGTAAATCCTAACGCAATTTCACATGGTTGAAGTTGAGGTGTTTTCTGGTTTATTTAAAAAGAATTTGCTAAAAATTGATTTGTGATTCGAATGAGCTGACATTTAAAATATAAATAGTCCATGTATACATTAATCCAGATATTATGCACGGTACGGTTATCTCCTTTAGTTCAAGATATATTTAGGCTTTTTGTGTGTGTGTGAAGTAGGGATGCCAAACGTGACAGGTTTTTTAAATCCCGGAATTCGGGATTTCAAAAATGTAAACCCTGGGATTTTGGGATTTTTTGCCATCCCAGGATTTTTCGGGATCAAGTGTTTTAGACATTTTCGAGATTTTAGTTTCATATTAAAAAAAAATTGGTTTATAAATAATAACAATTTATTTTAAAAAAACTTATTTTTTATTTATTGTTAGTGCCGGTTTACATTATGAAATTTTTGTCGCTGCGATTCTTGCTTTGTAGGCGAGAGCGGTGAGTCGTATTAAAAGGGGTACACATATGCATGTACTCGTGAGACACGCTTTGTTCCCTCATTCGTTGTTTTTTATTTTCATACATATATGTATGTATGTATGTGCTAGCTACAATCAAATACATGTGTTATTTTAAAATTTTTTTGTTTATTTTAAAAAGGAATTGTCAAAAAATATATAAAAACATGTATACATCCACAAAAAATGTCTGCAACAAAAATCTCACAATGTAGACGCAAATACAATTTCAAAGAAGATACGACAAGAATCGCAGCGACAAAAATTTTATAATGTAAACCGGGACTTAAATAGAAATATGTTTGAAAACAAAAATCTTAAATTGATTAAAAGTTTATAAACCATTAATAAATAAAAAAAGATAATCCATTATATGTTAGATTTACAAAAAAATAGTTCGTTTCTCTATTAATTTAAAAGCAGTAGAATATTATAGATCGATAAAGTTTCTTGAAAATATTAAGGTATCCAAAGTAAAGAGAGTCTTGAATTAATTTTGTTACCAATATATGAAGCTGACGAAAGAAATCGTTTACGTCATTTCTAGATAAAATTGTTGGCACCTGCTTGTATTCTGATTGCATAAACAATCCTTTCTCACCCTCCGAAACAAATAATTCTTATGCAATATTTTTTTTTCATATTATTACAGACATTATTAGGTGTTGTGGGGGACTTTTACATATTTAAATTACATTCATTATTTCATTCGTTTCGTCAACGTTTTTAACTGATTTCTAATAACAAACTTTCTATATTATTATCAAATTCACTCTTCAATTTTTGGATTTTTCAAAAATTTAAAAGTGTTGAGTAAATCATTCTAATTTTTTAGTTTCTTTTAGGGACATATTTGATCAGATAACTTTTTGATATCTCTTTGAGCATAAATATAAGGGCAACATCAGCAGAGATTCATATCACTGCGACAAAGAACTTTGTCTGTTACTTTAACAGGATTTCAAATGACAACTATTTGTTTAAATAAAACAAATACTTCATATCTTGAGGTTTTAATCCTTCTTTGCATAATGATGGAAATTTCCATCAGCACATTGAATGCATTCTTTTATTTATATTTAATATTAAGCTAATGATCTAATATTGCATGATGATGGAAATTTCCGTCATGTTTTTGCTAATACTCGTATATACTAAGATTTTTCGTTTAGTTTTGAACATGAATTATATCACCTTAATTTATTTCAACCAAAAAAGAAATCATGGAAAGAAGTATTAAGCCAATTTAAGCCTTTTATATTGGAGTTTCCAAATTCCAAAAACTATAGACACATCAAATAGTGCGTTCGAGTTTGTCATTGCAAAATTAATTTTAATTATTTCCCTTTTATTTCCTCGATATAAATACATTTTATAACTTAAATTTGTTTGATGACTTTGAAAACAAATTCGGGAGAGAGGGTAGTCCAAAAGGTGCTAAATGAAACTACATTAGTCGAATTTCTGAAATAATTTTGGAATTTGTTTAAAGCGATTTTGACCCTTTGGACTACCCTCTCTATATAGTGGGATGCGTGTGCAATTCCATATTTATCCGAATTTTTCTAAAGAACTTCATCCGGAATATTAAGTTTTTTCAAAATTCAAGTAATATGTCTGTTAAGTGCTTAACAGTGGTTGCCAATGTTAAATTAAAACCGTAGCTTTACTGAAAAATAAATTTTGAAAAGTGTTTAATATGTCGCTTTTCGATGTCTAAAAGTATAAGAATACTTGATTTTTGATCCCTGGTCTAGTGATTTATGTATCTGACTGTTGGTATATTTATCATTAATAAATTTTTAAAGTTACAGGCATTAATCAACAACCAATTGCCACTTTAATATTCCTTAGTAGTCAGTGGTGTAGTTAGTTTAATAATTTTTCATTTCACTTTAGGAAATTATTACAGTTAATTATTATAACTTAGTAAACTAAGGTGTAGTCAGTACTAGAAAGATAATTCTGCTAGCATTTCTTGATAGAAAACTTGTGCCACGACATGTTGTGTAAATTGAAGACCATGATATGATCTTGCTGTGCCGACCACTGCTCTAAATCGGTAAAATCACTAATTTACTAACAGTCACCAGAAATTAAAGGTTGTTTTTAAATTCAATTTTATTAAACTTTGACAGGCAGCCGTCCAAAACACACAACTCATTGATGTCCATTCAGCTGATACCTTTGTGTTGCCTAAATTTCCCCATAAAATCAAAAAAGAATATTTTTTGCAATTGTTCTTCAAACATAAATTGAACTAATCACCAAGGCAATTAAATTCGACTTGAATCGAGTTATTATTTCACATTGTTGTTTTGTCAATTGTTAACAACTACTACAAATGAACACATAAATACTCATACGTTTGTATGTATGTATGTATGTGTAGTAAATTAATGTTGTTGCTTTATATTTGTTATTAAATTTTACATGTTTCACTGCTATAAGTGGCATGAATTACAAACTTTAGCTTAACATGTCTGAGGTAATGAAATTTTATTACACATTTTGTAGGGAGTTTTATGGAAATCGTCGGTTATTTTTTTAACGTTCGCTCTTCTAATTTATATAAATGTATCTGTGAATGTGTGGGTTTGCGTGTAAATTTTGTATATGTGTAATATTTTTCCATTTCTTCTACGAAAAGTTGTTCTTGCAAATTTGATTTGATGTAAAAGAAACAAAAATTTTACTTTAGTAAGAAGGAAATTGAAAACTTAAAATTGTAATTTAATATTTTCTTATTTGAATTCAATTAAAAATTTTATTGTTAGGCAGATTATTAAGACTTTGATGATGGTTGGATTTGTAATTTCAGTGCAAAAACTTGTTTTACAATTACTCGAGTAAGTTAACCTGGAAAGGATTATGTAACTTAAGAAAGGCTATGTAAAACCACAATTTGTTGAAAGGTAAAAGTATTGTATGATATAAGATATCTGCCTCCTATCCCACAGCTATCGTCATATGTCAGCTAAACTAAAATCTCTCGAAACCGAAGCTGCAAAAGCTGGATTAAAAATTAATACTCGAAAAAGCAAGGTAATGCGTTGCAATACCCTCAATAACAGCAAATTCAAAATACAGGATGTTGAGCTAGAAGAAGTAAAATCGTTTTGCTATCTTGGTAGCATTTTAACACATACTGGCGGCTGCAGCAATGATGTGGCCTATCGGATGTCAAAGGCCAAGCAATCATTTGGCATGTTACGCCCTGTATGGAAGTCTACCTTAATTTCGGAACACCCTAAGATTAGCATATTTAATTCTTGCGTCAAATCGGTGCTCCTTTATGCCTGCGAATCATGGAACATGACATCACGAGAAATAAACGCCATTCAGGTGTTTGTTAATCGCTGCCTGCGTAGGATTCTCAAGATATTCTGGCCAAACACTATATCCAACACTAGCCTTTGGCAACGGACAAACCAACGGCCAATTATCATCGAGAATGGCGCTGGATAGCCCACTCGCTCCGTAAACCACATGGCGACCCTACTAAATCTGCGATTGACTGCAACCCCCATGGTAATACAAGAAGAGTTGGCCGCCCGTCGCACACCTGGAGACGTCAACTTGAATCTGAAGTAAACCAAAGTGGGCTAAGCTGGAAGGAAATTAAACATCTAGCACCAAACCGGATCGAATGGAACGAGTTCGTTGCGGCCCTTTGTTCCTACTAGGAACCACAGTGAACATGCAACGATTTATCCTGCAGCCGAGGAGTAAATTCTCATAATGCATTTACAATACCCTAGTATGCTCTGGGTAACAATGACTGTATAATGATCTTAAAAATTTCTTTAATCCGACAAAATATTGAAACATGCTGGAAAAGTCAAGAAAAATTCTTCCACCACCAAAAGTGGTGAATGAGGATATATATGACTTTGTCATTCAGTGTATAATACGGAGAAATATTCATATGAGACCCAACAAGGTATAAATAGTTTTGATCTTTATGGAATTCAAGGTCGTTTGAGCTATATCCGTCGGTCTGTCTCTGTAAAACACTCTCACGTCCAAAAGACACAACTAAAATCAACAAATTAACTTTTAATTAACTTGGTGTCGTGTTATTCCCGTTTTAATTACAATATATTTTTAAATAATAACAAATGATGTGACATAAGATAAATTATCTTAATAAAATAGCTCCTGAAGAAGTCGAAAACCCACATCGACGAAACGTAGAACAAATTGATGAAGTAAATTGTTTCATTTACATCATTTAAAGAAGAAAATATAATTGACCGAAATTAGCCCGTAGGGATAATATCCAAAACTTAATAAAATCAACAAAGTTTACAAAAGTAAATTTATAATTCTTCTAAGCAGTTTGGTATTGAAAATCAGCAAAATTTGTATAGTATAACCAGAGTTATGGACCTTAACGTGAGACAACCTCCATAAAAATTTTATATTTTTAAACATTTTTCTTCCAATTTTGCTAAATATATTGCAGATATTGCCATTAAATTTTGTTCATGTTATTTTTATGATAAAGGAAGAAAGTGTGAAGAAAATAGTAAAAATCGCTCCATGATTTTTTATAGCCCCCACAAAAATATCTTCCCGAAATATAGCTCAGCAAAAATAAGTTTTATGTATTTGAAATTATGAAATTTTGTTTTGTTCGGTCCATGTTTGAAATCTAAAATTCACTTAAATACGTATAAATCTGGTACAGTTACTAGGTTAAAATTCGACACAAATAATTCTTATTGATATATAAATTGTTGTACTAAATTTTATGATGGACGGTCCATAATTGGTCATAGCTGCCATATAAGGACCACATCTGCAAAAGTTAATAAGCTTTATATACATCTTATAAATCTCGTTACCGACTTAAAACTTTATATATATCATTTAAATGTACATAAAAAGTATTACACAAAATTTTGTGAATTTCGATCCATATTTGACCTTATAACCCATTTAAAGCAACCTCTCGAAAATCTCTTTAATACTTATCTCGTATAAATAACGATTCATGTCAAAATCAAGCTGCTGGATATTGAGAATATCGGCCCATATTTGACTATATCCCTCATATAAGGTCCACTTCCGAAATTCACTTTAAACTAATATATATCTTAAATATACCGCTATTACGTTGACATTTGACGTTAGATATCCTCATATGCATAAAAATCATTGTTTCAAATTTCAAGAAGTTCGGCCCATGATTTGTCATAGCTGCCATATAAGAATAATTTCCGAAAATAATTTAACCCTCAAAACGTCTAATAAATATTGATAGCGAACCAACTTTTATACAGATCAGAAATTTTAATCCAGAAATCATACTAATATCGGTTATACGGCAATTAAGCTACTGGATTTTGTAGCTGTCAGTCAATAATAGCTCCTGAATTAAGTCCACTTCCGAGCATAACAACCAACCATACAACTCTTGTAAATAACGCTATTGAGATGAAATTCAACCAAAATAAGCCTAAAACACATAGAAATTACCTTAGAGGATACTAGATTTAGAAGCTAACAGCCCATAATTGGTCTACTTCTAATATGCCACATAAATCTTTTGTAAATAATGTTATTGAGATCAAATTCTACCAAATGAAGCCTCACCTTATAATCTTAGACACTGTTTCATAATTTGTTGTGAATATGGAAAAATGTTCTTTAAATTTTATAAATTGTTAAATTATAATCAAGATTATTATGAAAATCAGACCAACTCTATAAATTATGGTAAGAATTGGTAATGACATCAATTTGACGTCAAAATTAGATAAAATTTAAAAACATTTAAAATAAAGTATGATGGTCGTAAAATTGTCTTTCAAACAATATATAAAATAATAATTAAATTTGCACTAAAACTGAATAAAAAATAGAGAATAAGATATTCTAGTATTAAAACCAGTGTAGTTTTTGTATTTCTTATTACGTTGAGGTGGAGGGTATTTAAGATTCGGCACAGCCGAATATTGCACTCTCACTTGTTTTTTTTTTTTCTTCTTATGATCAGTTCCGAAATCTAGCTTCCTCAAACGGAGTTATTTATTTTAATAACAAACTCACTTAAATTTCCCAATATGAAATTCCATCAGAACTTGGTAGATTTGTTTAATAAAGACAAATTAGTTTATACAAACAAAATTTTGTATATCCTACAAAAAAAAAAAACACTTAAATCGTTAATTACAATTATGCTAAGTCTTACAAAACTCCCAGAATTTACGATTTATCTGTTTTTTTTTATTCACGATGCCTATAATTAGCCTGTTAAAACCATATCGAGAGTTACTTTGAGAGTTACTTGAACAAACACAAAGAACATAACAACAACAACAGCAACATTCTCTAAATTTTACTGAAGAGAATACCCAGCAAGCCATATGAGTCCGAAAAGAGTCTTTTCTGACACCTTTTTTAGAGCGTTAACGCTCTTTATGAGCCCAAAAAACAATCATAATTGCTCCGAAAACCTTTAGAAAAAATTCGAAAATGGTCCATCAGAAAGAGCTCTTAGATAATGTCAGAAAAGAGTCTTTTATGAGGGTTTTTTGGGCTCTGAAAGAGCTCTTAGATAATGTCAGAAAAGAGTCTTTTATGAGGTTTTTTTTTGGGGTCTGTGTAATCTTGTTTTTATCATTCTTGTGTGGTACCGCTATGTTTTTTTTTTTGTCTAAAGCACAAATAACAGCATAACAACGCTTAAGTGGAATTTCTGAGTCATACTGCGTGCCGACTCAGGACAGTAACAAGCAAATGTTTCTTTCGCTCCGAAAATGCTCTTTTGTTGGACTCTTTTCTGACTCCTTTTTTCGGAGCGCTCCGAAAATGGTCTTTTGTAGGATTCTTTTCTGACTCCGTTTTCGGAGCGCTCCTACAATGGTATGCTGGGTACACACGCAGCAACGCAGTAACTCACACACACACATTTGTAAATTAGAAATACAAAAGGACTAAAAACATTTTCTATGGAATCAATAAACTAAGCACAAAATGTACTTAATTAACTAAATAAACATTGTTTTGTTTTTATTTACATTTTGTTGTTTTCTGCTTTATTTTACTCTTGCTGTTGATGTTCATTTTTTTTTTTTTGGTTTTTGCACCATTTCAACAATGAGTTCGATGATGATGATGATGTTGTGAATGTAGAAGAGTGTGAGTAGAAGATGACGATGGCTAAAGAGTATTTATAGGCCTTTTTGATTTAGAAAATTAAACAAATTAATCTTATTTAAGAATCTATAAATGGTTTTCATTTCCAAATGACTCTACAAATGAACATATAATGCAAAGAGAAACGAAAACGAAAAAAAAAGTGAATAACAATAAATAATAATGCTCATTTGAATGGAAATTAGTGTATTGAGAAATTTATAAACCATAAAATATTGGGTAGAAATTTTTGTACATATATGTACATACGTCTGTATTTAAATAGTAAGGAGTGGCAGGAAATGGTAAATATATTAAATAACTTTAATTTTCTAAATCAAATCAAATCACTTTAGTAAGCAAATTGCCTAAAAGTAACAGATTTTCGTCATATCTTGATTTAGCATGTTTTTTATACACATATATTTCGAAATTTATTGCTTTTGGTATGATGTATTAACATGTACTCATTTGTGCTCCCCACTGTATAACGAGTTTGAGCAATATTTTTGACTTCATATTAATATGGTTTAAAGATGTCGCAGTCACAATTTAGCAAGACAGTAAACCTCATGTCTTAATCCTAGTATAAATGTCTTAACAATGTCCTAGAAATATGAAATTCAAATATGCACCAGAAAATCTTCTTTTATTAAATTAATTTAACAAAAAAAATTCTCGAAATTTCACTCAAAATAATAAGATACTTTTAAATTTTAACATATAATCCTTTCTTGAGATTTATTAGAATTTAGAAAAAAATTATAATTTTCAAAATTTCGTTTAATCTTTTACTTGCCAAAAATGTCAAATTAAATCTAATTAACGAAATCACTTTCAAACATTATTTTAGTTTCTTTCCTACACTTTAAATAATAGACATTATATTTAAATTACCAGTATATTGGTACAACTCGTACAACTTGTTAATCCATTTTCTTATTCAATTTAACATTCATTCAGTCTGTCAGTCAGTCAGTCAGTCTCTGCTTATGGCAACTAGTACCACAAACAGAAAAATTGAAACGAATTAGAGTATAAGATTGCACACAAGCCGTCGAAATTACTTAAAAATTTGTTTTCCGCTACGAAATGAATTCAATTCATTTAAAATGCCACAATGGCAAAAGGGGTGCTTCGGTCACAGTTAGAAGGGAGTTGTGTAGGTATGTGTATAAGCCATGAAACTGTTGTTTATTGATGTTTAATATGCTGTTTATGTGATTGCTAGCTGTAGATTAAGCATAACGGTTTTAAGCCTCTAAACAAAATGTTAAGGAATTTTAAGTGCCATTGTACTGCACACTAATACCAGTAGTACAAGTACGTGAGACAAGCGCCTATTTTCAATATCCAGTAATATGAATAGCGAAGAAGAAACTTTCATTCACATTTCTATTCACTCGTTTAAACACAAACATACCCAAACAAACATGTTTAGAGAAAACCCTGCAGTTTTAAAGGCTGCTATGGACAACTTTATAAATTCAAACTGCAAAGAAAAATAGAAAACTCAAAATATGTCGTTCTTTTAACCGTTAAAATATAGATCTGTACTATACACCAATTGACCACCATTCACCAGTAATGTTTATGCAGATTGTAAGAATTATTATATGGATTTTTGTACTTATCACATTCATCTTTGCAGAACTAGTGCCAAGGGCTGCCGGAAAATACAAACACTTACTTTCACACACTCAAGTTAAAGTTCAGAATAGTATGAGTGTTTGTTTATGTATTGGTGTATATTTATGTGTGTGCCTTGTATAGAGGATATATGCCTGCTGTTTATTTAATACTCTTAATGAACTTGGCTGGTAAATAACAAAAAAAAAAAAAAAAAACCAACTGACTGAATGAACGAATGAAGAAAAACTGAAGGCTGCCTGCTTGTACTAAATTATACAGCAGAAAATAAAAGAAATATTCAAAAAATGTTTCATTAAACCAATATACGACAACAAACTTAGTATTATATTTGAAATCTTGTAAATTTTGGAAGTAAGCTTGAATTCTATTTTTCAATACCTAATAGGAGTTCAATAGATGATGTTTAAACGGCGGTATTTCAAATTAACATCTGTAGCAGAAAACGTGTTTTATTTTCAGAAAGATATACTACATAGTTGAATTAATCCAAATCAGTTGTATATTAATTTTTAAATCAGTAATATTGTTGATTAAGTTAAGTTTTTACTATATACTGGCTTTTATGTTTCCTTTTAGTCTATATATGAGGGAGGATCACCACTAATGTAGGGTAAAGTGCTGGACTTGCATTACACTATAGTCATGCAGAATGAGTTGAAGAATTTATTGTATGCTTCACTGGTCAATCGACCAAAAGTAGACTATATCGGAAATGTTGTGGAATCTATAAAACAAAGCCACGCAAAAAAATTAAAAAAACCTGGTTGAGTTACTTCTAATATTACCGTAATATTTCACATTACACTCATTCTAAAATTTTATAACGATCATATTATAATTTACCATAGTATTGTTATTATTCCCAACCATATTATAACCCAGCATACCATTCTAGGAGCGCTCCGAAAAAGGAGTCAGAAAAGAGTCCAACTAAGGAGCATTTTAGGAGCGCTTCGAAAAAAGGAGTCAGAAAAGAGTCCAACTAAGGAGCATTTTCGAAGCGAAAGTAAAATTTGCTTGTTACTGTCCTGAGTCGGCACGCAGTATGACTCAGAAATTCCACTTAATTATGTGTGTACCAAAGCGTTGTTGTCCTGTTATTTGTACTTTGAACAAAAAAAAACATAGCTGTACCACACAAGAATGATCAAAACAAGATTACACAGAGCCCAAAAAAGCCATCATAAAAGACTCTTTTCTGTCATTATCTAAGAGCTCTTTCTGAAGGACCATTTTCGAATGTAATAACCCTCTTTTCTGAAGGTTTTCGGAGCAAAGAGCGTTAACGCTCAGAAAAGACTCTTTTCGGACTCATATGGCTTGCTGGAAATTACGTTTCAACCATAATATGGTCATAAAAAGAAATGACAGCTTATGTGATCATATTATGATTGCAGCACAATCATAATTATACCCTACACCACCACAGCTGGTGAAAGAGGGTACATATGTACATATTAGTCTATCATTCCGTGTGTAACACTGAGAAATATTCACCTAAGACCCAATAAAGTATATATATTATTGATCCTTATGAATTCTAAGTCCTTTGGGATTTAAGCAGTTTGATATTAAAAGTCAGATAAATCGGTTCAGAAGAACTAGCGTTATGGACCAAAATATGTAACAACCCTCATCAAAATAAGATATTTTTAAATAGTTTTTTGCTATTTTGTTTAAATATATTGCATTTTTGTACATGTTATTTCGACGATGTAAGAACAAACTGTGATGAAAGTAGCAAGAATCGGTCCATGATTTCTCACAGCCCTCACACAAATTTCTTCCCGAAATATGACCCAATGTTCCATATGTAAATGCCTATAAAATAGCTATGCCAATACAAAATTCAGTAAAGATAAGTTTAATATGAAAATAAAAACAAAACAAAAATTTGATTATTTCCGTCCATGTTTTACCATTGCTCCCATACAAAGTCCACATACGAAAATCACTTAAATACTTACAGTGGCGAGCACACATGGCTACATGTTTTATAATTATGACAAATTTTTAAAACTAACAATGGTTTTTTATTTAAAATGTTAAAATGCAAGGCATCACAATGGACCGCATTGGTATCTGGGTGATGGTGTGGGGACAACCTCACACCGGCCTTCTGACCTAACCTAACCTAAATAAATAAAACAAAAATAAAAATAAATTGAATTTCATGAATTATTGAAGCGAATGTGAAGTTTTTGGTAAATTTATGTGAAATGGCAATGTTTCACTTTTGCACGTTAAAGTTCATTTAATCTGGTGTCGACGGTTCAATTTTTGTGCTCTTTACAAAATTTTAGCCGAGCTGTTATAAGACCAATTTAACGAAGAGCTCTCTGTGCTGTCCACTCGCTTACAGGTTTATTTATAGTAGCTGCAGTCTGCAGAGAAAACATATAGTTGTACAAGTTTTCCACAACAATGTCAATATTTTTACAAGTTTTTTTACTTGTTTTTTTTAACAATTATGGTTATGGTTATTATTTATATGATTGTTGTAACCATAGTATGGTTAAGTTACGATTCACATGATTATTACAATCATATAAATACCTTTTTGTGGCAATCATGTTTATGGTGAATCCTTTTATTTTAATATGGTGTAATCTTTAATCACTAAATTGCTCAACTATAATCTACAATACATATCATATACTATAATCATATAGTAATTATAATATATAATATAACCATATTAGGGTGGCCACAATCATAAAAAGAATTACAGTAATCAATTTATTTATTGAAAGAAAAAATTACAAAAAAAATTAAATAACGGTACATGGTATTGCCAAAATCAAACTGTTGGATTTTGTGAATTTAGATCCATATTTGGCCATATCCTCCATATAAGATCTACTTACGAAAATGACTTAATCACTCATATCTCTCTTAAATACACAAATATTTTGTTGAAATTCGACATGATATATCCCCATATATATAAAAAACTATGTACCCAATCAAATAAATAGAAATCACGTTACTGGATACTGGATTTTTATGATATCAGTCCATAATTGGTCCATTTCCATTAAAACACCTATAAACTCCTATAAATAATGTTATTGAAATGATATTAGCGTCACATTGTAATCTTACCCTTTTTTATACCCTTTGCTTAACCTGGTGAATATCGACAGTTCAATTCCAAACCATGCTATGTCGACTTAACATGTTTTTAATTTGTGATTGGCTAGTCCAATCAATGGTTATAAACAACAAAGTTCTACCTCATATGGTTTTTTAGATATCGCTTGTAAACTTTAGGAGCTTTTCCTGCAAAACTCACTTTTTCGATTTAGCATGTTTTGGAATTGAGCTGTCGATAGGGAAAAATGTTAAACATATTGTTACGAAATTGTATTTCAATTTAAATTTAATGGTCGTTATCAACACACAACATCTTTATCAACAGATGGCGTGTTTATCGCCATACGACTTTGGCTGAATATTCTAGACACGAACATTCTAGTCTTGCAGTCATGAACATTTGTTTTGGAAGTTGATGGAAATATGTTTAAAATATAGAGTTTCAATATGTATACATATAATGAGTCAGGAATACAAAAGTAAAAACAAAATATCTCTTAACTACTTTTCATACCACCCTCTTAATTAAACACACAAACATCGTGTACACATCAACTACTAAATAAAGCAACCTTTAACAAGGTCTGAGGTTTGTCTTTTCCTTTCCGGTTTTTATGGCTTTAATTCGTTGTACTCCCAAAGTTGTCTACTGTTGTTGTAGGGCCTGCTTTTAATGCTGTTGTTTAATATTGGCCCCAGAAAAACAAGGCAAAACAAACAAAAACAGAACTGAGCATGCTACACACACAAAGTCAACAAGGTTTTATAAAAATAAATTGAACAGAACCTTGACTGAGATAATTTCTTGTAGTAACGCATTTAAGTAACAAAATGGCCAAAACGAAAAAACTCTTGTCCGGTGACAAAGCTAAAGCCAGTTAATTGGCAAAATACTTAAAATTATTTGTTTATTAAAGAGAAAATCATTCGTTTTACTAGTTTCCGGTATGACATTTTCTTTCAATAAAACAGATTCATTTATTCGGGCATGGGGTTTTTAAGTAGTTTATGTAATGAGATAAAACATTTGCTTCCTCCTACTAACTGTTGCCAGTCTTCAGTAAAGTTTTTTTAAGGAATTAGCTCTCTGCAATGGATTGAAATCAGGCCGATGCACGCAGAGAAAAAATATAGTTGTGCATGTTTACCACAACTATTTCAACATTTTTAATAAGTTTTTTTTTTTAAATACTATGGTCACTATATTTATTTATATGATTTCCGCTACCATGATATGATTAAGTTGCCATTCACATGACTATAGTAATCATATATATGATTATAGCAATTATGTAATGTTTATGGTGATCAGTTTTATGCTGAGAAATTATACCATATTATGTTGTTCTCTATCATTATCAAAGAGCAACAAATTATGATAAATGGATTCATAATAAACATGATTTATGCATATATATACATAATTACTACAATCGTATATATGATTGTATTAATCATCTGAATCGTAACTTAACCGTGACCATAATATTGCTGAAAAACGTGTAAATATATTGACATGTGTTGTAGTAAACATGTGCAGCTATATTTCTTCTTTATGTGTGTAATAGATATATACAAACGCCGCTAACTTTCCCCAGCTTCGTTTTTCAGTAATTTTATGGTCACGGTTAAGTTACGATTCAGATGATTACCACAATCATATATACGATTGTAGTAACTATGTATACATAAATATATATGTAGCAATCATGTTTATGATTAATCCATTTATCATAATTTGTTGCTGTATGATAATGATAGAGAACAAATAATATGGTATTATTTCTCAGCATAAAACTGATAAACATTAAATAATTGCTATAATCATATATATGATTACTATAATCATGTGAATGACAACTTAATCATATCATGGTAGCGGAAATCATATAAATAAATACAATACAATACAAATATTGGGCTATTGTCAAAGGAAAGTCAACATCCTGGCGAACATTGTCTTGTACGCACATAAATTTGTCTCGTGTGGACAACACTCGTCAATGTTATATGCTGTTCGGATAATATTGCTAAACCAGTTGTTCGCTCAACCATGTCTGCTAACGAATGACATATGACGTTTTCCCTACATAGAAAAACTTTAACAAATTTTTGTCTGTAATTCTGCCGATGTGGCTCGATTGCTTATCAAGAGGTGGAGTTGAAGCTACCGCTCCTCTTTAGTTCTGTAGTTTTTAACAAACGAAATATGTTAGTATGCAGAACAGGTGGATGGAAATGTTGTGCCAGATTTAATGGGAAACATCGAATCAAAAATACGGATTTTTAGAAGAGTTAATGAATTTTTGTTTCTACTTTCAGCTTTGCTTAAATACCAATAAATGTGTGTAAATGCCAAATTATTTAAAAGTTTTTTCTATTTTATTTATGGCAACGCATTTATGTGAATAATGCTTTAATGGTTTTATGGGGCGAGTATGGAACCGACTATAACACTTAATATTTTGCTAAGTTTAGATTTAAGTTTAATAAGACGACTTTTTAATGAATTTAATATAGTAAATTCAATAACACTTATTTTCATTTACAAGAATTTCGTTTTTTCCTTTTTCGTTGACAATAAATCATAATAAGGTTAATAAAAATAACTTAACTGCCTGTTTTTATTGATTCGAAACGAAACCTGCAAAATAACTCACAATGTAATGTAATGCAGTCAAAAGGAAATCAAACACCTCTGACTGTCTTCAAAGCTTCTTAACAATTCCTTAGCATGAATGCATACATACTCGTACATGCTAAACACATTATTACATTGAATTTGTATAAGAATTTGAATGTCTCAATGATAGATATTGATTGGTAAGATCTCGCGTATGGCTGATATACATAAGTACATATATTGTTGAATGGTGAATTCAATCAAATAAAATACGAGCCATAGCAACCCTCATACGTATCGTGTTGCTATGTCTACCAGTCAAAAACCTTTGACAATGTGCTGGCTGTGGTGGTTGTGTGTATTCCCTGGTTTATTTCAACAATGAATAATATAATCACAACTGTTTTCTGGGGATTTTTTTTTTAGATATTTATGTACGAGTATGTTTAACAATTGAAATCAATCAAATTTTCTGTAGGTTAAAATTTGTCTTATTGTTAAGAATTATTGCAATTTTCAGGGGAATAACAAGTAGTCAGTGTAACTCAACATTCTAAAATAAAAGGGACACATTTGAATGTAACTTCTTATACAAATAGTTCTATGTTTCTTGAACAGCCACGAAAATAAATAAAGATTTTTCTCAGCTTACTTTTCATTTTAATATTATAAAAAAATAAAACATATTATATGCAAAAATTGCTTAATTTGAATATGTTTGTCAGAAAAGTAAATACGAGTAGGTATGTACATATCTTGTAACAAATTTGTTATCAACCTTCTGGAATAAAACTTGAAAAATATTTTAAAAAGGTTGAAAGTCATGCTTATTTTGTCTGTTCGTATAGATACATAAACGGGGAGCTTGACAAAATACATTTTTTTTTTGTGTGTTTGTTTCGTGCATTGTAGTGGTTTTGTAAGTTTCCCTTTAATATTTGCCACGCACGTGATGTTTTGTGTAATATTTTAGTTAAACTATATGCATATACATAAATTTGCATAAATGTTTAATCATATACGAGCATGTACGAGGTCTGATCACAAAAAAAATAACCGTTATTTTCAATTTTTTTTAAAAAGTATTTATTTATTCATCAATCTTGCCCCCTTCAAAATGATGCCCCTCAGATATAATACACTTATGCCAGTGTTTTTTTTCCTGTTATAGTATATTTGGTTGTTCACTGTAAACAATCTCTGAAAAAAATGCTGAATCTAAAAGGTCAAAATACATTCACATTCATCTCAACATATTTCCACAAAGAATCAAGTTGCTGATGTATTTACAAAAGCGTTAGAAAAATGCAATTATGTTGCAATTATTTCCAATCCTCGAAGCACTTCTGAAACGCGCTTTTTGGTATCGCCAACAGCTCCTGTTATCTACTTAATCGTAGCAAAACGCTTTTCTTTCATCAGTGTCTTCAGTTTTGGGAAGAAGTAAAAGTCAGGGGCGGCCAAGTCCGGTGAATACGGTGGTTGTGGCATGATAAAGGTTTTGTTTTTGGCCAAAAACTCACGCACAAGCCTCGATGTGTGAGCTGGTGCGTTATCATGGTGCAAAATCCATGATTGGTTTTTCCACAATTCTGTCCATTTCTGACGAATTGCTACGCACAAACGGCGCATAACTTCAAGGTAATACTCCTTATTGACCGTACGACCTTGTGGCAAGAATTCATGATGCACCACGCCATTGCAGTCATAGAAAAGAGTGAGCAAAATCTTCACATTTGATCGAACTTCTGGACGTTTTTATTGGGTTGATTGGGCTTTGGTTTCAATGCCATCCATAATTCGTCACCAGTTATGACCTCTTTAAGGAAATCTGTATCGTCGTTGACGATGTTCAACAGGTCCTGAGCGATGTCCATGTGACGTTGTTTTTGCTCAAAATTAGCAATTTTGGAACAATCTTCGCTGCCTCACGTTTCATGTCTAAAACAGCCGTTAAAATTTATTGGCATGAGCCGAACGATATGCCAACATCATCAGCAACCTCTCTGATAGTGATTCGAAGATTATCCAAAATCATTTTTTTTACTCTTCAATGTTTTCATCGGTTGTTGACGTGCTCGGGCGACCAGGACGAGCATCGTCATTGACATCTTCTCGGCCTTCCTTAAATCGGTTACACCACAATTGAACTTGTGTTCTGGTCAAAGTAGACTCGCCAAACGTCACAGTCAATATTTAAAATGTATTTGCGGATTTAATTTAAGTTTTTACACGAAACGAATACAAGATAAACGTTAACGAAGAAAAGAAATCAAAATAAAATCAAAACAGCAAAAGGCTAAAAAATAAAATATAACAATTGTGTTGCATTATTTAATTCAAATAAAAAATAATAATAAAAATATTTAAATAAAAAAAAAAAAATAAAGTGATTTTTGGAAGTGGGTCTTATATGGGAGCTATGACTAATAATGGACTCTGCACAAAATTTGTAGCTGTGACTCGGCTTTATTTATCACTCATCTGTGGTAAAGTTTGTTTAGATACTTGCATAATTTAAATATTTATGACCGGGAAACCCCTATTTTAGAAGGACATTTGTACGGGGACCAGGTGAAATAATGGATTGATTTCCTTCAGTTTCAATCTTGAGCCGAAAAACAATTATGTACCAAAATTTATTAAAATATCTTCAAAATTGGGAACTGTACTCGGCATACAAGGTTTACAGGGACTGCCAACCAGCCAGACCGACGGACGGACATCGTTAAATCGATATTTGCCATGTGCGATCGTACAATCAATCTTGCAAACTTTGAGAATATTTTTTGTGGGACCAGCCTAATATTCTATACGCTGTTATTCTTTTATGCATTTCCACACTTGCCAGAATTACTCATATGAATTTGAATATAATTTGTTATATTTCATGTTCATGTTAATATTTTTGGATGGTGGTAGGTGATGGTGTTGTTATGGAGATTTGTTAGTTTGTTTTTGTTTTTGAACGACTGCAAAATGTCAAGGAAGCGTTACTTTTCCTTTTAGTATTTATTTGTTGTTGATGTAAAAACAAAATTTTGAAATATAACATAAAACACACTGACTACAGTAAAGGATATTCTATTAAAAGCAGTATAACAATTGCCAACATGTTAAACAATTCAGAATTCATTTATTAGTTCCTAAGTTGTCTCAAATTTTGGTTTAGTTGTCTTCAGTTGCTTATGTAAATCGCAAACTCTTTGGAATTAAAATACTTTATTGCAGTATCTTACTTTGATCGTTAGAAGAGGAATATGGTAGCTATCATTTTGATATTTCATCAGCATTTCGCAATTTTTCTTTTAATATATTCATCACAAGTTCAATGTAGTTTTTTTTCATGTTGTCTTTACTAAAAAAAATATATAAAACAATTTTTTAACAATTTTATAGCCTTGAATAATGTTTTACAGGAAACACGAACAAAATTTGTCAAAAATAACAACAAAAGCAAAAAAACTTAAACGATTTTATTACAATGTTTCGCAAAACAGCTTGTTCTCGTGCTGGCAAATAATAATAAAACCAACAACTGGGAAATTTGCATAGAAACAAAGAGCAAATTTTCAAAATAAAACGATTCCCAAACTTGTTGTAAATTTTTAAATTTTTAAAAATTTATATCGTTGGTTGGTTGGCTTTGGTTTTCTAAAATTGTGTAGGAGATTTTTTTTTTGCAACACATTTATTTCATATGTGCATTTCCATAAGAAAGTACATCGTGATTAGAACTGAAAATGTTAATAAAAAAAAAAATGGCTGCATTATTTGTCATAAGCAAAATGGTTTAAAAATATATTTTTTCTTGCTCTTAGTTACTTTCAATGCTACATTGTCTTTAGTATTTATTATACACTTACTTATATCAGGAAAATCCTTCTATTAGCAATAATAGCAAAATGTAAAGAGTCTAAACTGAGCTTGATTAATATAAAACTTTTCATTTGATTTTATTTATATTCCAAAGTCGCTTTTCGGCAACCAAATCATCGTTTGTTATCAGTACTACTCAACTGTTCTAGTCAAGTGGCGGAATATTTTAATTTAAATCAAAATTCAGTAAATTTAGCTTAAAAAAACTTTGCATATACTAATTATATTAAACATTTTATTTTAATTTAAAATGTGTCGCGTTCACTATCGTAAAAGTTTCTTTTTTCAAAAAAATATATGCTTTTATTATTTTATTTCTTGTTGAGAGAAGAAAGCATGAAATACAGACTTAAGCAAACAATTCTTATATTTTTAATATCTAAATTTACTGCCATGTTTTTAAGGTTCTGAACTTAGTATTCTACATGTAAGTAGAATAGAAGTCATTATTAAAAGTATTTTTAGTTTTTTTTTTTTAAACATTTTTCTTACTACTTTCGTTATTTTATTCATACATGTGTATGTATGTGGCTTTTTTCGTTATTTTACTGCCAGCATATTATTAAATTTTCATTCTAGTACCTACATCCCTGCAAACATTTTTGAGATTTTCTGGCGATGGTTGTTTTGGCATTGATTACGCGATCCTTAAAAATCGCTAACTATCGCCTACGACTTACAACTAGGCGATGAATACGCGAGCGTAACAAGTAAGTCAATTTTTTTTTTCTAAAAACACTTTATGCTGACAACAATTTTGATGACTTTTACGATGTGAAGCGCTCGCATATTCATCGCTACGCCTTACACCTAAGCGATGAATATGCGAGCGCACACAAGTAACGGGATATATCCTCACAACAATCAAAATATTTTTGTATTCTTTACAGTTTAAAGAGATGAGTCATCAATGTTGCCTCGGTGTATTTTTTTCTTGTTGTTTTGTTCAGGTAACGGTAAAATAAATATTTGGTTTCAAGAAAAATTAGCAAAATTATCAAAATTGTTAATTTTAGTCTTAAAATTCAATCCAAAAGAAGAAGTAGCTACTCCAAAGAGCAGCTACTAATAATAAAATAATAAAAAATATAATTCACGCGATTCGCCTAATGGTCGCCCGCGATTCGCCGTTGAGTTGTGTATAGTTGCGGCGATTGATCGCGTGCGATCATTAAACTATGGTCAGGCGATTCGCCAAAACGATCGCCTGTGTGACAGTCGCGATTCGCCAGCGATTCGCGAATGATGATTCGCCAGCGATTCGCAAATGATGATTCACCAGCGATTCGCAAATGATGTTTCGCCAGCGATTCGCAAATGTTAATTCACTGGCGAATCGTGATTGACGAATCACGACAGGCACACAGGCGATTCGCCAAAACGATCGTTTAATGATCGCAGGCGATCAATCGCCACAACTATACACAACTCAATGGCGATTCGCGGGCGATCATTAGGCGATTAAAAATGTTTGCAGGGATGTAGTAATTTCGTATGTTTGTACATGTATGTGGATGTACATATGTGTTAAAAAACTGAGTTTTTATTGCGAATGTTTTTTATGTGAATTTATTTTTTCCTTCTAACACCACCATGACAATTTTTTTATAGCTTTAATGTAATTATCACAAAAAAAAAAACCAAACCGGCAACGCAAAAAAGTGTAAGTATTTGTGCTGTCTGTCGTGCGAAATAATTTGTGTTTGTGTCTTTATTTGTTTTGCGTATGTACATACATATGTAAGTATGTACGTACGAGTATTTATATACGAGTATATGAGCGTAACTTTCATTGCTGGTAGTCGCATAAAATATGTTAGAAAACATATGATTTTCATTTTCGAAAGTTTGTTTTACGTATAATATTTTTATTTTAACAACCAATTGCTTTTATTTTTATAGGTCTAGCATGTGAATGTGTGAGTTTCTGTGAATTTTTAACCGTATGTAACATTCTAATACGGAAATAAAAAAAAAACAGAAACACAGTAAGATACAATGAATGTTCTTTTTGTTTGTTCCCTTCCTAAGTGTTGAAAATGCTGTTAAGGGTATTTGTTTTTAATTTAAATTTTTACATTAACTTTGTTTTTAGGTATTTCAGTGAGCGTGTCTGGCTGCCTGTCTGTTGATATTTAAATTATTTTATTTTATACGTGAGCTGTTATGCTTTTCTATTAATTTAATTTTTCTTTATATATAATTTTATGGTTTTTCTACTTCAATTTAATAATAGACTTTTCTTCTTATTTTAGGGCAATATATTATGTTTTGTTTCTTGTATAAAACAATTTTCTTTAATAATTTATTTTCTTATCATTCTTTTTTTTTTATTTAAATAGTTTATTTGTACTTCAGGTTCTAAGTTTATATATTGATAGGGTTTATCAACTTCGACTTATTTGTGTAAAAAAAATAAATTATGACTTACAAATATTTTTAGAACGTTTAATATACATATGTATGTATATCAATAATTTTTATGAAAAGTATGTGTTATATATTTACCCCCTTATTCCCCTTATTTAAATTTAACAAAAGTTTATTAAGCAAATTTTTATATGCAAATCTGTCTTAATAAACGTTTGTTAAATTTAATAATCGTTTTTGAATAAGGGGGATATACTTTATGTCAGTTCCAGTTCAGTTCTAATTCAGTTCTAGTTCAGTTTAAGTTCAGTTCTAGTTCAATTCTAGTTCAATGCTAGTTCAGTTCTAGTTCATTTTCAGCTATACTATTTAATTCCAAAGATATGTCGTATATTTTACACTATTTTATATCAGTGTATAAATTATTCTTTAGATTCCCAGCAAGCCATATAAGTCCGAAAAAGAGTATTTTCTGACACCTTTTTCGGAGCGTTAACGCTCTATATGAGCCCAAAAAACAATCATGATTGCTCCGAAAACCTTCAGAATAGAGGGTCATTACATTCGAAAATGATCCGTCAGAAAGAGCTCTTAGATAATCTCAGAAAATAGTCTTTTATGAGGGTTTTTTTGGGCTCTTAAAGAGCTCTTAGATAATGTCAGAAAAGAGTCTTTTATGAGGTTTTTTTTGGGCTCTGTGTAATCTTGTTTTGATCATTCTTGTGTGGTACAGCTATGTTTTTTTTTGTTCAAAGCACAAATAACAGGACAACAACGCTTTGGTACACACATAATTAAGTGGAATTTCTGAGTCATACTGCGTGCCGACTCAGGACAGTAACAAGCAAATTTGTCTTTCGCTCCGAAAATGCTCTTTAGTTGGACTCTTTTCTGACTCCTTTTTTCGAAGCGCTCCTAAAATGCTCTTTTGTTTGACTCTTTTCAGACTCCTTTTTCGGAGCGCTCCTGCTGGCTTCGTTCTCATTTCTCTGTTATCACTGTATTGTAACATTTACACAATACAAGGGTAAACAGCCCAATACGATTATCTTAATCTAAATTTTAATTAAAAATTGTTGTATTCATAAAAGGTATAAATTGTTCCCAATAGTCTTGTTATAAAATTTAAAACACATACATACGTGCATATGCAAGCATACGCATTCTATTACATCCCAGCGGGAAAAAGATGCTGTAAAGAGGCCTTCTAGAAGGCCTTATTTTGGCACTCACAAGTACTTACAAGCGCATTGCCAAATCGTTTCAATTCTACATGATGTGTCATTGTTAGTCAAGGCCTTGCCTACTCGCCTGCTAAAAGGCCTACTTGAGAAGGGCAATTGGAAGGTCTACCATCTAAAACCTCATACAAGGCGTAATTAATGGTCTGCTAAATTAATAATTTCATTGAGGTAAGTAAAAGAAGGGCTGTTAAATAAAAAAAAAGTGTTTTAAGTGGATTTTAAATTAATTTAATTAAATAAACAATCACAGAGATGTACATCACTGTTGATATCTTACAATTCTTAAATTGTACCGTCTCAATGGCAAAATTGTACCAAATTGCCATAAATTGTACCTAAATTTCGCTATTAAATAAAAAAAGCATATAGTAAGAATTCATAACACTTTTTATTCAATAAAAACATAATAACAGAAAGAAAACTTAAAAACGTAAAACAATTTTTCAAATTTTGTTTGTTGCTTTCGTTAGTCGATATGTCAAAAACACAAGCAACTTTTGACATTTCTCTCTCTAAGTAAGCAAAAAAAGAAAAGCAGCTGTGCTCTCAACGACACCTGAAAAGTGAATTCGCCTTAAAAAAAATTGTACCAAAAAGGGATGAACTGTACCAGCGTACCAATAAAGTTTTGTTTGTACCAAATTTGGTACAATTGTACCACAAATCCTATCAGTGATGTACATATGTAAAGTACTGCTTTATGCGTCCTTTACACCGCAAACTTTCATAAAAGACTAAATTTATAGACGTTCTCTTTATTCATTTTTATTAAGGCTTCATTGCTTTTCTGTTCCGTGTCGTTCTGTTGTTAAATTTTTGTAGTTAGTTTTTCCGTATAAACGTATCAGCTGTTTTAGGTAAACAGACAACACACCGCGAAAATAAATCAAAAAATGCAATTTAAAGCTTTTTTTATTGTACAATATGTCATTACTTTCGACTAAAGTAATGAGGGTTTCCTCATCCATCGTTTACTTTTTATAACTTTTTAAGAAATTTTAAAATTTTTGTAATAAACCAAACATTTTTTGTTGTAAAAATGTCAGCTGTTTTGTGCTGTTAATGCTTACAATTACTTAGAAAATTTTTGTTTTCAACAGGTTCGTCCGCAACGGCACGGAAAATAACAAAACAACTAACGACTTCTACACATTTTCTATTGAACTGAATCAAGTCAGCTGATTCGGAACGGAACAGAAAGTAAAACGTGTGCCAAGATAGCGTCGACAAGATATCGTCGATTTTAGGAATTTAAAACCGGGAAAGTCAAATATCGGGCAAATAAAATACACAAATATTGGGCATTTTCAAGTAAGCTTCTGAAATATAATCTGAAGTGTTCCAGCCAAAAACGAAAGTAAAAACTAATTCTGCCTTTACTTGTATAACAAAGTGAGTAAAATAATTTTTGTTGCTGTAATGACAAAACACAGGAATAATTGCAAAACAATTTGTGTTTGCTACTGAAATCGCGATTTGTTGACAATTTTTCGCACTGGGTTGTTTAGTCTGCAATTACACATGCATTTATACACGTCCTACAAACCTAAATATTTTAAAATGATATAAATGTATTTGAGACAAACATCCTTAGAGTGTTGTTTCAACTAATTTTAAATATCACAGCGACAGCAACAACAACAACAAGTATTTTAAAACCAAGAAATTCCATGAATCTAAACAATTTCAAACTATAAGAAAAATGTAAATTTAAACTGGAAGTGAGTAAGAGTGGAAGTTCAAAGAGAGTAAAGTAAAATTAAAAAGGCAGAGACCATTTTGTCATTGACTTTGCAAAAAGGAAACGGAAAGTAAAACCAACAAACAAATACTTTAGATTAAAGATTTAGAATTAACCTTCAGTTCCTGGCAGCAACAATAACAACAAAGCCAACAAATATAAACTAAAGAAACTCATAAAGAAAGTTTTATACATTTTTTTTTAACTTGAAAAGAAAACAAGACGAAACACAAAAATACAAAATACAACAAATAAAAATAAAATTATACAAAAGTTTTTGCGTTATTTTATTTATTCAGTTTGTTGATAAAATCTTATCAAAAATGAATTTGCATTAAATTTAAATTTGGGTTTTTTTTCGTGCTTTAACAAGACTTTTTTTTTCTTTTGGAGCCGGTCACAGTAGAACAAACAAATAAGTTGCCGACTTGTTTTAAATTTCATGAAAAACAAAAAGTCAAGGTCCTTTTAACCATTAAAGAAGTGCCAGCAATTCTTAACTTGATATTTATTCCTTTTAGTATATTTTTGCAATTACACACAAATGAGTGAAAATACACTCAAACAAAAATTAAAAAGAGAGCTTAAAAATATGTACTCGTATGTATGCATATTAATTTTTTGTTAAGTTAAGCTACAGTTGATGCCGAAAGTAAGTGCCCACCCATAAATTAGATTTAAAAGTAGATATTTTTGGTTAACTTTATTGTACAGAAAAGAAGTTGACAACACATTTTGAGCGTTTCTTTAGTAATATTTAAAACTAATACGAAATATTAATTCAAAATCACAAAGCATAACTAAAAATAGTCAGTTTTTAACTTTAGAAAGTCAGTGCTCATTTCGAAGTTTTTGCAATAAAAATGGCGTAGAACAAGTATTTTAGTTATTTTGTATGGGAGCCCTTGTTCTTAATTATGGCTACTAGTCTTCTAGGAATAGAATCCACTTAGTCAAAGTTTGCTTTCAAAGTTTCGTACATGTTAACCGCAATTTATGCCACAATTGTGTGAAATTTCGTTGCGTCTTGAGTAACACCAGCCATTATAAACTGCGATTCTATTTGTTTAAACCAAAGCAATGGATCTGAATGCCAAAATGGTGATGCTTTAACAGCGACTCTTGAAATTTGTGCACACAAATTTTTTTCTTCTCCATGCTCTACATCTTCCATCCAGTGTGACCATTTTAGCATTTTTGCGGCTAAATTTAGCTTATTTTATTTTAATTTAGCTGCAACATTTTACATGTAGAATTTGGCATTTTATCTAACATTTTTTAATAATATGTTTAGCAGTTTTTAGCATTTTAAAATTTAAGAATACTAATTTATTTTCTGTTCAAAATAGCTTGAAAATAAAAAAAAAAATTGTATAAACATTTTAAAGCATAAATGACAAATTTATTAACAGATGAAATTACAAGTCTTAAACAAAAGTGGGAAAAATTATCTTCATATGAGTGGGAAAACCAAAACTCAACCTTAGAATTTTGGAATCAAGTTTATGAATACAAGATGCGATTTATGAAAACTCCCTTCCATTTTTTGTTCTGAAGATTTTTGTTTTGCCATTTAGTAATTCAGAAGTTAAACGTATATTTAGTGGAATGAATTCTATGAAAACCAAGTTAAGCTATGTATAGACGGTCGTCAGATATTACAACGTTGTCCGATCTAGCAATGTACTGACATTGAAAAATTGTTAGCCAAAGGTAAATTGTCAGTTTATACGACTGTAAGAAAACTAACTATTTCATTGGCAGACAATTGTCAAACAATGCATTTATCTGTCAACCGAAATTGTTTTTCCAAAATGTTATTAATGCACACTTGTTTGTTTGTTTATTTATGTATATACAGAGTTGCATTTATAAATAATTTCTATGACAATGCTGCCATTGGCAGATGCATAAACTTTGCACATATGACAATGAAAAGTGTTTGAAAATTGTCTTAAAACAATGACAATGAAAACAATTTTTGTTTACACGATTTTTACATATCTGACAATATTTTTGTCTTGCAGTGTACTGAAAACGCTTTTTCTTACAAATTTGGAAGTGATGAGCACTTACTTTTTTAAATAATAATAAGAAGCATATATTCATTTGATTTTTGTGTTAAATTTATGCGGCTTAAATGCTAAACAAATTTTAATTTAGTGGTTTCAATAAGGGTACCACAGACATTGCATTGCATATACTTATCCATTTTGAATTAAAATCACAAATGATTTTAATTACCAGAAAGATAATCTTAAAAAATGTAAGATGAGCACTTACTTTCTGAATCAACTGTATTTAAAATACTTTGCAACATTTGTGATAACTTTTTAAATTTGTTATAGTTTTTGTTAAAACTTACTTTTACTTATACAATTGCCATAGGTGTAACTGTAATTTAACTTATACATGTTGTCATGCGATCAGACTGCCTGTCAGTTAAGTTGGTTATTAGTTTTTGCCTTCTCACTCTACCTTTTTCTACATAACAGTTGTATATATGAACTAACAAGGTCATAAGTGTGCTATTAAAAAAATAAATTTCCATATAAATTAACCAGCAGTAATTAGTCTTACTAGTCCACCCAGCCATCTTTAGATTTAAATATTTAATTTTATATTTATTTCATTTTCATTTTATTTTTTTTTACTACATTCGCATGTTAAAGAACCTTCAGAGAGATGAGTAACACTTAATTATAATCAAATACCACAAAACAAATTGTTGTTAATTTTTCATAACACCGAGAAACGTACATATAAGTATATATATATATATAGATATATATGTATGTATATATTTTACACATACATTTTTACTAAATAAAAACTTACACTGCCAGACTTCATACTAGTAATACATATATATTAAACGTATTAAAATACTACACTGTGGGACTAGGAGTAAAATATAATTAACAGAAATCTGATGACATGTTTTCAACATGTTCTAAATCAGCAGCACATTGCTGATAACTGCAATACAAGAGAACACAACTAGATACAAACTGAAACAGAATACTAGTAGAAGCAGTCTTGAAAATAACTATAATCAAAAGATGTATTAAAGTATCCTGGTATCTCAATTAAAGAAATTCAAATATCCCCCAAATGAACTAAAATACCAAAAACTAAATTCAAAAACCATAATATGCTTTGCCATACATATCCCTAACCCACTGTAAATGAAAAAGAACATGGTTGCGTATAATAAATATAAAACGGGTTGAAAAAAAACCTATAACATTTTACTAATTAAGTTGTTGAAAAATGTAACTGTTAAATTAAACTAAACTCCCAACACTTTTATGCACTAATACACTTAACAAACTTAATCACACATTTACAATATAATACACATCACAACAACAATAGGAAGTTTAAAAATATTTAAAATAAACACTTAACATTTGAATTTAATATTTGTTCAATTCACAACTGATGTTGTATGTTGTACATTGTACAACTGATACAACTATCTATTTGGAAACACAATTTTGAGCAAAGTCGTATGTTTATGTTGTCAAGTCTTCAAAATGTCCAAAATAAAATATTAAAATCATTACAAATTAAAAATGCAAGTAAGAAAAACAAAATAATTTCTGCATTGCGTGAAAAATATAATGCAGACATTACACATAGTGTTGTTGAACTGTTCGGACGTGTTATTTTTAGTGCGGCTGAATTTTCGGTGAAAAAATCGTAATAGGTGAAAAAGGTCGAAATAAAACAAAAAGTTAAAAAATAATTCGTAATAGGTAAAAATACCTACGGTAAAAAAAAAAAAAAAAATAAAAAACATTAAAAAATAAAAAACATTAAAAAAAAAATAATAAAAAACATTAAAAATCACATAAAAACTGTATGAGTGTTCCTCTCAGATGTAATTCTGAGAAAGAGCTTAGCTCGACTAGAAAATCTTTATGGATCTCTGAGGAAGAATCCTTAAAAAAATCTGTGGAGAATCTTCTCACTACAAGAGCCGTAGAACGGCGCCGTTCCTGTTCGCCCAATATAGTGATTTCATCAGATGATAAAACATCAATATCTTCTACATCAAATAGTGCAGTCAAACCTAGAAAACAAGTAGGTATGGATAAATACGTCACAGTTCTTAAGCGACAGAGGAGCCCGACATCTGCTCAAACGTCATCAAATTCAAAAGCTCCCAAGACCGCGAGTATTGACAATCCAAATGATCAAAACAGGTTTGCTCTCCTCCAGACGGATGATCCAGAACTTCCTAAAAAAACGTTTAAGCCATCAATACTACATCAATACTACAGCTTCTTCAATTCCTTTGGAGCTAGATTTTTGGTTGCTGGTGACTTTAACGCCAAACACACATTTTGGGGTTCACGTCTAGTGACCCCGAAGGGTCGTGAACTCTTCAACACCATTGCCAAAATGGGCTTAGATGTACTCTCAAGCGGGCATCCCACCTACTGGCCGACGGACCGACGGAAGATTCCCGATATTATTGACTTCGGAGTAGTGAAAAATATCCCTGTAGAATCGATACAAGTGGAGCCTTCATTAGACTTGTCTTCAGATCACTCTCCTTCTATTATTTCAATGCGTTTCCTTCAAGGGTATGGCTCTCCATTTCGGGACATGTCTAAATCCAGAGTAAGTTGGATAAAGTATAAAAAGTATTTAAGTTCCCACTGCACGGAAAATGTAGTGTTGAGAACTACCGAGGATATTGATGGGTCGATTGGCAAGTTTACTGAGGACATACGAAGAGCTGTGCATCACGCTTCCACATATGACGTTGAATGCAGAAATAGGACAAACAGAACTTATTTCGCTGAACTCGAACATCTCCTGACAGAAAAAAGAAGAGTTAGAAGAGAGTGGCAAATTCACAGGTCTCCTCAACTGAAAGCTAGGCTACGGGAATGCAGAGATATACTAAGAAATTTCTTAGAAACCCAAAGAATGGCTTCACTTAAATCATACTTGGAGGGAATTGACAGTTCCCCACAATCTGACTATTCGTTATGGAAGGCGGCACGAGGTTTAAAAAGACCAGTTAGAGGAAAGCCTCCTTTGCGAAATCCGATTGGTGACTGGGCTAGAAACGATTCCGAGAAGGGGACTTTATTTGTTAACCATTTGAGAAATGTGTTTACTATAAACAACTCAAATAATGCAACTGAATTGCCACCACTCGTTATTAGACCTCCTGTACCTCTAAGACTTAGCTTTAATGATATTCAAAGCGCTATTGGTACTCTGAACCTTAAAAAAGCTCCAGGTATGGATAAAATCAGCAACAAAATGCTCGTGGAGTTACCTCGTGTAGCTAGAAGAATTATTCTCTATCTTCAATGCTATTTTACGCCTAGAATACTATCTTGCAGATTGGAAGGTATCTATGATTACCATGATTCCTAAGCCAGGGAAGGACCTCACCAAAGTAGAGTCATATAGGCCAATTAGCCTACTGCCGACAATTTCAAAACTGTTTGAAAAATTGTTAATGGCTAAGTTGATTCCAATTCTGAACGACACTCAATGTATTCCAAATCATCAATTCGGGTTCAGAGCTAAACACAGTACCATCGAACAAACACACAGATTAGTAAATGTGATAAGACGGTCGTTTGAAGAGAAAAAATACTGTTCCGCGCTTTTCATTGATGTTTCCCAAGCGTTCGACAAAGTCTGGCATGAAGGTTTAATGCACAAAATAAAATTAGCTCTGCCTGCTAACACCCACAAACTTATGAAAAGTTATTTATATGGTCGTAAATTTACAATCAAAGAAGGCGATTTTTTAAGCCCCGCTCAGCCAATTGAAGCAGGAGTACCCCAGGGTAGCATACTGGGTCCTACTTTATATTTGATTTATGCATCCGATATGCCGTCAGACCCCAATATACATACTTCAACTTTTGCTGACGATACAGCCTTTATTAGCGTTCATAAGGACCATCAAATAGCATCACAGAATTTGCAGAATTATATTTATAAACTAGAGAATTGGCTTGAGCTTTGGAAAATCAGGGTTAACGAACAGAAATGTATTCATATAACTTTCACATTGCGAAAAGATACCTGCTCGTCCATCAGAATAAATAACCAAATTATTCCGCAACACAATGAAGTCAAATACCTCGGAATCCACCTCGATCGTCGTTTAACCTGGAAGTCTCATATTGACGCAAAACTTACACAGATGAGATTAAAAGCAGTGCAACTTAATTGGCTAATCGGCAGAAATTCTACATTAAAGTTGGATTGTAAACTTTTGTTGTACAATGCAATTCTAAAGCCAATATGGTGTTATGGAATTCAATTATGGGGTACTGCCTCAGCATCCAACATTGAAAAAATTCAAAGAGGTCAAAATAAAATTCTACGTATAATTACTGCAGCTCCATGGTACGTTAAAAATTCTCGAATTCACAAAGATCTAGGCATTCCTTTGGTGAAAGACGAATTTACAAAATACGCCTCAAAATATGTCAGCAAACTTGAACACCATCCAAACCCACTTGCACGAGACATCCTTAACTTTAGTGGCCATGTTCGGTTGAGAAGGAGGGATACCCTTGCTTTAACTCAAACGCAAAACAGATGACTGGATCAGTGGATGTAAATTTTTTTGTAGTATCATAATATTTTGTCTAGCACTGGCTGGACTTATTATTTTCTTTTAGTATTAAGATTCGAAAACTTATTGTCATTTCAATATCTGAAGATTCAATAAATAAATATAATGTATTATACAAAAAAAAAAAAAAAAAAAAAAAAAAAAAAAAAATTTTAACAATTGAGCCAAGTAAGTAAAAATCAAATGATCGTTTAACATAAATTAAATATTATTAAGGGTACTCATAATAGTGCTTAAAATTGCCGTTTGTGCAATTGGGCAAACTTGCGAGACTTGTTTCATGAAACCCCTTTTTAAGTTTTTTGCAATCTAGCAAATTTAGTTGGTGAGTAACGTCAATAAATAAAATAAAATAAACTTAAAAGGTTACTTTTCTTTTTTGGTCGTTTATAGATAATCAACAAAGACGAAGGAAAAGATTTTGGAAGATTTCACTTATGTTCTTGCAGAATTGGAGAATATTTTCCCTATGCAACGCATTTGTTCATCATTTAGTCCTGAAATCACACAATTTTCTTTTTCAAATATCTTTTTTTTTTTTGAAGTAAATAAAAATCAGCTGTTGAGTTAAATGCACAATTGAACAACGCAAGTTTACGAGCCCAAATTGTTGGGTAAATTTACGAATTTAATAAAGGAGGGCGTAAAGATGCACAGTTTGCGAGACTTTTAAACGATATCATGAGGACCCTTATTATTATTTAAATTATTATTTAAATTTGCTGATACATTTTATTTTCTTGTTTTAGATTTTTCAATCAGTTTATTATTATTCCTTTAAACTAACCCCCTGTTCCTACCTGCAAGTAAATACTTGCAAGTAGACCATACATATTATCTACGAAGAACACCGAAAAACAAAATTACAACAATTCACAATGTTGTGTGAATGGTATTGCATCATTGCATCTGCAAAAAGGTTTAGCAAATTTTTCTCTTGCTGTGTATTTTGTTAGTGTAGAGCAGAAATATTTTGCATACAGTCAATGTGTTTTTAACACGTTTTTTTACACGGAGTTTCCTGGAACCAATTACTGTGTAAAAACAGAATTAGGTATAATATAATTTTAACACTGGTAGCACTGTTTATTCATTTGTCATTTTACTTATCAAAAAATCACTTACAAGCAAATTCTCTTGCAAGTTGAGCTGTGAGTGCGAAAACTATGATTGTGTAAGTGTATTGAGAGTGAGACAAACGGGGGGTAAAATGAGTAATTTTTTGATTGAGACACATAGTTATTTGAACTTTTGCCAACACTTTCAACATTCGAAAAACATACATACATACATATGTATGTATGTAAAAATGTCGTTGGTGTTAAAAAATTTATATTTATATAGAAATTACCAACAACATTTGCAACACTATTGTAAATTCAGACGACGTACAACTTCTACGATACTACAACATTACTTGTGAATTGAACATTTATTTACTAAACTGTAAATAACGCGATATACATTTTTTTTATAATTTTTTTTTGCTCATTTGCAAAAATCAACAACAACAACAACAGATAATTTTAAGATTTTTATCTAAACGATTGAATTGCTGCTAAAGAGTGCAATTTTTACAACGACAAAATATATAAACGGAAAAGTGTTATAGAAATTTATGCACAAACATGTTTTGTGTGTGAAATTTTGTAAATTTTTGTTACTTTTCCTCTGTCTATCTCTCTCCCTCTCACTCTCTCACACTATTTTGAACACATATTTATATGCATGGACTTTTTCACATATGTATACAGACATACATTGCCTTTATTACCTCCATTACTTAAGCATACAAATGCGTGTAACTTTCAGGGACAATATGAAAAAAGAACGACAACAAAAACAAAAAAGCACTTGCTGTGATGAATTCTGCGGAAGATAAAATAAAATTTGTCATGTCATCCGAAATACTAGATAAACAACGCCATAGCCCATATACAGTGGCTCACAGCTTATTTCATGTGATCTATTTACAAAAACGAATACCTTCATATATGAGTATTTCCAATTTAATGCAACTAAACTTTTTTAAGAAAAATGTCTTTTCTTATTGCAAACACAAACAAAAAATTCATTACAACAAATAGCTCTTAAAATATTTAGCAAAAAAAAAAAAAAATGGAAAAAAAAGGGATCTCACAGCTTATTTCGTGTGTGGAAATTTACCATTATAAAAGTAGTTGAGAAATTCTTATGATTCTTATAATATTTTAATAAACATGTTAATCAGTTTTAGCTCTGGGTGGAGGAAGAACTCGCACGTCATTGTTATTATAGCTTAAGGCCAATCAGGCTGTCCTTTTTTCGCTGCCTGCCAGAGATTTGCGATTTATTTTATAACGAGGGGACAGCGAAGCACACCGGGTTCAGCTAGTAAAAAATAAAAGTACAATTAAATATGTTTTATTTTTATTGAAAGTTTTACAAAAATTTCAAATCAGCTACAGCTGAAACTTTCCTTCCTTTTATTGTTTTTCAAATTTTTTTTAACACAACAGCCTAGTGAAAAACAAGAAAAAACTCGTTATTCGAATAAAATGTTTGTAGTAAAAACCAAAAATTATTGAAATTAGTATTTCTTCATCGTTTTGTTGATTTTGAGTGGATAAACAGATTATGATATGTATATTCACCCCTATCGTGAATAAAAATTCCACATGAAATTTGTACCCTTTTATTTTTTTAATATTGAATTTTAATAGGAAAAATGTGAAAAGGAAACAAATTTCATGTGGAATTTTTATTCACGATAGGGGTGATTATTTGTTTTACGAAATGTTTCTTTTAATACAAATAGTAAAAATGATTTATAAGTGAATATTACGGGTATCTGTTGATAATCGTTGTTATATATCATTAATATTTAACTGACACATGCAGGGTGACATCACTCCCTACAGCTTAAAAATTCGTTGAAACGTTTATTAGTTAATGCACTGTTTATGATTACGAATTTTTACCAAAGGTTTGTTAAGCTTAAAATGTTGGTTAACTAATTTGTAATTTAAACCTATATGAAGATTTTTTATGAATACTGCAGGAAATAATTAACATGTATGGTAATCACTAAAAGTTAGGTACACGAAATAAGCTGTGAGCCACTGTATGTAAATGTATGTTAAAGTGCACACAAATATTGTTTAAAATCCATTAACATTTCATAGGGTAAATTGCAAAATTAAGAGACTCATGCCAGATGGTGTAAAAATGCAGTGTAAAGCAGATTGAAATAAATTTAAATGTAAAAACTAGAACTGCAATTTTTTTTTTATTTATATATTTAATATGCATAACTTTTATTTTGCTTGCATTTTGTTGCAATATTTAACTGATTTTGCATTCTTTCTGTTGCGATTGTAATGTTATTATCAGCAATAACTATTTTATCTGCATAAGCAAAAGTTTTGCCTTTTGATAGACATTTCATTATGTTGTTGGCGTAGATAATGCATGGAATTCGTCCAAGTTTAGATCCTTGGGGCACTTCCCAATCATACTTGTTAGTTATTTTCTAACTAAGTTTGTTCTTAAGTTGAACACAATATGATCTATATACATTCTAAGTAGCTTTTAAATCATTTTAATATGATTCCACGTATACCACTTTTTTCCAGGATATTGAACCTACTGCTGTGCGAGAGCATGTCGAACGCCTTACTAAAATCAAGAAATAATAGTTTAAGAGTTTTTGAAAACCATTACTATTCTGAAGTATAATTTCATATTTTTGAAGATAACTTGCTGGTCTTCTGAAAATAATCTCTTTAAGTAGTTTATCTATTGCCGATAGAATGTAAATAGGTCGATAGCTGTTAACATTAGATTGGTTACCACTGCTTTTATATGTGAATCTTAAAATTGATGTTTTAAGCGAATCTGACACAATTGCGTGTTCCAGACTTGAGTTTATTAGTTTGGTAATAATTGATGTTAATGCATTTTCTTTAAGATCTTTTGCGCATATGCCATCAAAACCTGCACCTTACCTTACATTTATTAATTTTTAAATATAGTAAATTTCCTCTTCATTTGTGTAATCAACGTATAGCTACGTGCAACTAATTAAGGACACAATACTAACATGTGAGCTTGAAAGGTTAAATGACATTTTTAAAATTTGTTGTAGTTTTGTGTTACTCCTAGAAAATAACTGTATATTGTGTCAGATTAATTTGTATTTATGAATCTGTGAGTCATATTTTTAAATAACATTGATATCAGTTTTGCATAAAATTAAAGACATATCACACAGTTTATAAAAAACACAAGTATTTATTTTAAGAACAATTTATTATTTTTTATTCGAACTGTTAATTTTCGAATCCCAGCCAAGAAAATTATCAATAAAAAATTTAAAAAAAAATGTTAATAAAAAAAAATTAAAAAAAAAATTTAATAAAAACTTTTTCAAGTTGTACAACAATTCCTACCTTCAGAAAAATAATTTAATGAAAATTAAATTTAATGAACTCGATCCCGACTAAATAAATATCAAAAATTTTAAATTAACAGTTCGAATAAAAAATAATAAATTGTTCTTAAAATAGTTAGGGCACAAGCTAATGTTTGCAATTGTAGTAGTACACATGAAATGTCGACGAAAGTGGGCAACAAACATAATAAAAAAACAAATGTATTCAGGTTTTCGAGACGAAGTGTTGACATGAATACGAAAAAACTGAAGAAAAGGAGGCAACATGTAAAATAGAAATTAATAGTTAAAAATGATAATTACAGCAAATTTCGAACCACCAGGTAACACTGGTTAAAAGATTGATGTTTGTCTGTTGGCTAGCAGGTACCGCAGTGTGTACCACTGGGTTAGAACACAAAGAATTCTAGTGAGAAAAAGTGGTGTTTCTCGAAACATATGTAAATTCAACAACCCAGGTTTGAATCCCAGCCAAGAAAATTATCAATAAAAAATTAAATTTAATGAACTCGAGCACGACTAAATAAATATCAAAAAGTATTTATTTTAAAATAAATCAATATTTTGTTGCAAATCCATTGTTATCAATAACAGCTTGACATCAGCGAGGCCTCAGTTCGCCAAATTTGGATTTCTCATTTTTAATTTTCTAAATTTAAATTTGTTTTTCCTCAATATTTATTTGGATTTCTGAATTTTAATTTGCTATTTCTCAATATAAATTTGGGGATTTCAACTTAAAAGATGAATTAAAAACGTTGATTGCGAAATAATGAGAGTAATTTGAAAATGTAAAAGTCCCCCACAACACCTAATAATGTCTGTAATAATATGGAATAAACTAATGATAATAAAACAAATTTTTCCAAAATAAATGGTTTCAACTCTCCTTTCATAAATATGGAAAGATCTGCTGGTGGCATAGCTGTTCATTAAATAAGATTTAACATTCACTGCCAACAACACAATTACAAATACTTTCAAAATGTTAAAAATTGATGTAAAGATAAATAATAGAACTCTCACACTTACAGTGGCACAGTAAAGTATACATACCCCCTTGAAAAACGGGGTTTTGGATTATCTATGAGCAATTTAGCAATAAAGTTCATTTCAAACAAATTCAATCCATCTGAGCTTGATGGCATTAAAATTAAAAATATAAATTCCCAGCGGGATAAAGATGTTGAATGGAGGCCTTCCAAAAGGCCTTATTTTGCAGTCACAAGAACTTCCAGCCGCAATGCCAAATCGCTTCCATTTGATATGGTGTGGCATTGTTAGTCAAGGCCAAGGCCACGCTACTGGTTATATGACTGCTGGAAGGCCTACTTGAGAAGGGCAATTGGAAGGTCTACGAACTAAAGCCTCATACAAGGCATTATTAAAGGTCTGCTAAATTAATAATTTCATTGAGTTAAGTAAAAGAAGGGTTTTTAAATTAATTTAAAAAATCACATGTTTATAAAGTACTGCTTCACACGAATTTTCATAAAATGCTAAATTTATAGACGCTCTCTTTATTAATTTTTATTACGCGTTTAACAAAGTAGGCAAAAAATGTTTGTTGTTTTAGTGACGATATACAGGAATAACTGCAAACCCAATCGCACAGAAAAAAAATTATGTTTTTTTTTCAATTTTTTAATTGATTTTAAAATAATTTTCAATTAAAATGTTAATTGATTTTCTTTTTCTGATTTTTCTAATATTTTCAATTAAGTCTCAAATTTTTTTTTAATTGATACTATCATTTTGTTTACAGGTCCGATTTCAATTAAATTTTTAATTGATTCCACAAATATTTTAATTGAATTTTTGTTCCTTTTGTGCATGTTTGCTATTGCAATCACGATTTGTTAACATGCTTTTGAAATGCAATTTAGAATTTGTATGAAACGCCTTCTAAAATACTATGTCTTCTTTAAGAATATCGAATCTCTTAGAATGTGTAAAGAGGTCTTCTAGAAGGCCTGCTAATGGAAACACTTGCAATTTTCAGGCTGGGTTGTAATCATAGGAGATTAAATATTGATACACTAAAAAACCATTTTAACAACAAAAACAAGAAACAAGGTATAGTCGGCCAAGCCCGACCATATAATACCCTACACCCAATACATATATGCATAAAACAGTTTTTCCGAAATGGTCGCTATATGGAAGCTATGACCTATTATGGACCGATCATAAAAAAAATTTAGTGCCATGTCTTCCGCGCATATACATATGTAAATATGTTGTCTGTTAAATTTTATATCGTTATAAACACTTTTAAAAGATTTACAAAGGTTAAAGTGACTTACGGAGAGGGTCTTATATGAGAGTATCGACGAATTATGGACCGACCATTATAAAATTAGGTGTCATTATTTCTGTATATAATAAACTTATTTGTGTCAAATTTTATTTCGATACCAACATTTTTAAGAGAGTTATGGTCATGGGAGCTATCAGTAATTATGGACCGATCATCAGAAAATTGTAACAAATGATTTGTACACAGAAAAAAAAATCATGTTTTTTTTCAATTAAACCTTTAATTGATTTTAAAATAATTTTCAATTAAAATTTTAATTGATTCAATTACTTTTTCCGATATTTTCAATTAAATCTCACATTTTTTTTTAATTGATACTATCATTTTGATTACAGGTCCGATTTCAATTAAATTTTTAATTGATTCCACAAATATTTTATTTGAAACTCATTTTTATTTTTTTCTGTGTATATAGGAGTATGTATATGAAAACTATTTGTGTTCAATATTATTTGGATAATGACGTTTTTAGGATTTTGATTTTCGGAAGTGGATTTTATACGCCAGCTATCAGGCATGTGATGGAAATTGAAATCGAAAACTAATCAGTTTTGGAAATACATTTTAATGCATTTATAATGTAATTTTAAAAAATTTTGTTTTAAGATTCTCTTTAGTAGCCCAATATCTTTATATTTTATGTGATAAAAGTTTTTCAATATAGAAATATTACGAACAAATTGACTTCTAAAACTCATTCATTTTCGTTTTCGATTTCCATCGAAACCGCTTTGTACAAAATTTGTAGATGTGATTCGGCTGCACTTATCACTCATTTGTGGTGAAATTTGTTTGAATACTTGCATAAGTTACCAGTTTTAATCCCAATCGTCATTGAGGCGTATCAAATTTCATTGAAATATGTTTAAAATTGCGACCTGTACTCTACGCACAAGCTTTACATGGACAGCCAGAAGGACGGACGGGCGGTCGGATAGGTTAATTCAACTAAGGAAGTGATTCTGAGTCGATCGGTAGCCTTTATACAAAAGTTTAGCTGAAAAGCTTTTGGAAGTGGTTGGACAATTGGAACAGATTATCACAGATTATTACCAATTAGTATCGATTTTGATACTCAGAACAATTCAACAAATAAATATAATAAGAAAGGCACACAGAAAAAAATAAAGATGAGTTTCAATTAAAATATTTGTGGAATCAATTAAAAATGTAATTGAAATCGGACCTGTAAACTAAATGATTGTATCAATTAAAAAAAATGTGAGATTTAATTGAAAATATGAGAAAAATCAGAAAAAGTAATTGAATCAATTAAAATTTTAATTGAAAATTATTTTAAAATCAATTAAAGGTTTAATTGAAGAAAAAACATGATTTTTGTTTCTGTGCATGAAACAAAGGAATTAGGAATTTTTACTTATTATTTACTAAATTATTTGGACAAAGGATTTCTTACCAGTAGAGAAGAATGAAGAATGAAAGAGAACGGTTAGTTTGTATGTAGCCAAAAATAAGTATCTACGATCTTTTTAGAATCTTGCCATTTTATTTAGCATTTTATGACAAGTGCACAGAAAAAAATAAAAATGAGTTTCAATTAAAATATTTGTGGAATCAATTAAAAATTTAATTGAAATCGGACCTGTAAACAAAATGATAGTATCAATTAAAAAAAAAATGTGAGATTTAATTGAAAATATCAGAAAAAGTAGTTGAATCAATTACAATTTTAATTGAAAATTATTTTAAAATCAATTAAAGGTTTAATTGAAAAAAAACATGAATTTTTTTTTCTATGTGGAAGCATACTGCAACGCATAGCTTTCTGCATTTGTATAAATTAAGGAAAATTGGAATTGTAGGGAAACTAAAGAGAATTGCTAAGTGTTGTTTTTGGCGTAAACAGTGGCTGTTCCAAAATACTCTTCCAACTGTGGTGGTGTAGGTTATAAACGCATCGATATGATGATGTGGAATGGTTTGGAGAGTGTCATAAATTAGGGCTTTGTAAGAGACAACAAAAATAAATCATCAGGTTATGCAGCAGTATTTAAAACTGAATTAGAATTGAACTAGAACTGTTTGCAAAGTGAAAGCATTTACATATATTATTATTTTATTATCCACCCTTAATGTAAATACAGGCAATTTATTTAATAACAAAAATCACTTAAATACTGTTTACGACAACAGTCCATTCAAAGACCCTTTTCCACAAATTGACAAATAAATAAATAGTACTAAAATTTATAATAATTTACTGCCCACAAACCCGGGCAATAAAGAATGAAATGTATATTTTACGAGTGCAAACATAATAATCGTAATATTACCCATAATTCATAAATAAAATGTATGAAATAACAAATATTCAAATGCTAAAATACTTTGCATATATTACACTAATATTGTATATTTCTTTACTAAATAAATAATAAATAAATAAATTTATTTAACTATATATGTACATTTCAAAATGTGAAAATGTGTAAGTGAGTAAGTGTAAGCAAATGTCTTGTAGCACAATATAAACAAAACATAAATCTACCTTTTCCTTTTTACTCTCGAAAAAATTGTTTGCTCAAATGTTGAAATATTACAAATAGATTTTTTTATGGATTATATTATGTAAGTATAAATGTATTATTATCGGGCAGGCAAACAACCACAAAACCTTTTGTTATAAATTCCAAATCCGGTTTGTAAGGAAAATACAGTAGTAGTAAAAAGTATGTTGAGATAATATTATAAATAAACTTTCTTTAGATCAAATGAAATAATGTGTCCTGTGCCCATTAAGAACTTTAGTAAAATATTTTATGTTTTGCTCTTTTACATTTATTCTTCACTGTTTGTTTAGACATACATACGAAATTACTAGTGTGTATTTATTTGTATTACATACTGTATGTATTTGTCTTTTTAAATATATTGTTAGACATCGGTTAAGTATCATTATGTTGTAGGCTCTGATATTTATGTGTATTGGTTTTACTTAATACTAATAACAGCCAGCATTATTGAACGAAATGTTGGGCGAAACAAAAAAAAAAAAAAAAAAAAAAAGACCCCCCAGGAAACCTATAACAAACCCTTAGTCCTTGAAATCATGAGAAATAGTGGCAGAATATAAACCGGTATGAGAATTTAACATGTTCTTTGGCATCTTTTACTAATATGAACACATAAAATACTTATAGACACATGCAGAATTTCACAAAGCCTCATTTACATAAATACATAGATACACACATACACCAGCACATATGTATGTACATACACATGTACATACTTAAATATAAATATAAATTTATGTAGACATTCGTAAGTGTTGAAGTAGTTTTGTTAGTATCAATGTTGGTTGCAGCAGCAATAAGTATTTATGTATGTATGTATGTTTGTAACATCAACATCATGTAAAAAAGACACATTTCAATGTAAATTTTTTCTGTTTTTAGATTTAGTCTTTTTCTCTCTTCATAAAGAACGTAGTCAGTAGTCTACAAATAGAGGATAAGGAAAATGTTTTTTTTCCGATTTTTGTTGGGAAAATTTACGAAAAACGTATATTCAACTTTGATAAAAGTATCTTTATACGTATCTGCTTTTAGCATTGATCTCTAATGCCCTGAGGATTTACTAAAGTTTAACGGAAATCTTTATGTTTTTTGAGGCCTATGGAGAATTTAAGGATTTAAAAATGAATTTTATTTAAATTTACTAAAGACCAGAAACTTTGCTTTACAACATTTTAAAATGTATAATGATTATTGGCTTCAATTATTAGGTTTTGTTTTTGAAACAAACTGTAAATAAATAAATACTAATATATGTTTAATGTATGTATAAGAATTTGACGAATAACCTTATGAACATCACAAGACATAATAATGTTTGAGATATGCTGATGGAGGAGAATGACTTCTGATTCGAGCAGGATTGCACTACGTGCCACACTGTGATCACCACAATTAACATTTTGTATAAATAATTAAAAGGTTTGATTTATTTCTAGTGTTGCTTGACTCTTTGTTGTTTATTTCTCTAGCCCCCAAACAACAGTCGGCCTAACCCAGGACATATTTCAAATTCATCGTGAACTATGCAGTTGATTCATTAATATATTGACCTATTTAGCACTTATCATTTTTTAAAGTCTAAAAACATGTAAATGATGAACAGTGGGCCAGAACTGCTTCATGGTATAAATTAAAAATATTTTTTCCACACATTTGTCATAAATCTCTTTTAAAGTGAATTAAATTGAAATGTACAATTTAAATTGCATGAGTTATTACTTCTACAGGAATCTGTTTTAATTTATACCAATAATATATTCAATTTAAAAATGTATATAAATAAAAATCAAATGTCGTCCTTTGGTAATTGCATCAATTTAAAACGGCCGCACCGATTGGGCTAATTTTTATACCTACCACCAAAAAGATGGGGGTATATTAAGTTTGTCATTTCATTTGTAACACATTGAAATATTGATGGTAGAACAAAAAAGTCTTTATGTTCAGGGTGCTTATAAAATTCTAAGACAATTTAGACATATCCGTACATCTGTTGCAGGCACAAACGACATGGAACAATGAAATTTCTCCCAAACATTTTTTTCTTCACCGAAATCTTTGCTACATATTAAACATGGGTAAAATCGGTCTAGTAGGCTTCGAGTTATAGATGAAAAGTTGCAGACTACCACGATGTTTTCCAGATTTCAGATATTTTTTGCTATCTTCTTCAAATATAATGCAGTTAAAATCATAAAATTTTGAACACTTTATTTTTATTATGGAAGGGCAAGTTCTGTTGAAAATGGTAGAAATCGGTTTACGATTTCTCATAGCCCCCATATAAATATCTTCCCAGAATATGGCTATATGGTACATAAATGTCTGTAGAAAAGCCGTATCTAAACAGAATTATGCAATAATAAGGCTCATGCAAAGTGAAATACTAAAACGTTATTTTGCTTGCATCGGTCAATAATTTGGACATAGCCCCATACAAAAACCACTTTCGAAAATCTTATGATAATCGGTTCATATTTGACCATAGCTGCCATATAAATTTCACTTCTGAAAATCACTTAAATGCGCATAAATCTCTTATAAAAATCATTATTACGTTGAAATTGAACACTAAAATTTCGCAAATACATATAAATCGTCATACATGTGAGGTCTAATCCCGAAAACATATTAATCTATATAAACATCCATATCAAACCGAAATTTTAAACAGATCAGTTGTAAGGATTTAAAATTTATATTTATTATTATAGTTATTGTGTGTTAAAGTAAATCGTTTTATGTTACACGCTGCAAAAATATAAACAAAGTGTAAATTCTTACTTATATCTGGAAAATGCATTAAATTGATTGATTGATGTTTGCCTGTTGGCTAGCGGGCAGGGTTAGAACGTAAAAAAATCTGATGAGATAATGTGGTTGTTCTTGAAACATGTAAATTCAACCCAGGTTCGAATCCCAGCCAAGAAAAATTATCAAATAAAAAATTTTTAAAAGTTGTAAAACAATTCCTACCTTCAGTAAAAATAATTTAATGAAAATTAAATTTAATGACCTTGAGCCTGACTAAAGAAATACCAAAAATTATGAATATCATTATTGAGATGAAATTCCACTACAATAAACCTAAAATAAATAGAAATCACGGTACAATATTTTATGAAGTTTACCTAATAATATGTGATTTGGTGGTGGTTATATAAGATTCGGCACAGCCGAAATTTAAATGCATTAAATTTTAATAAATATAACTTTTGAGTCTGTGATGATTTTTAAACAATCCACAAATCGGTAAATATTGGGATCCGCTCTTAACAAAAAAAACTAGACTAGAGTAGCTAAATAAGTTAAAAATTTAATTTTCATATGCGGATATCTCGTAAACTAAAATAGATTAAAGTTAGTAATAGTAGTATATTAGTCCTCGACTAGTAGATTTTAATAATTGGAATCATACTAAATATTTCACATAACGAAGGTGCCCCAATTTGGGAACCTCTGGCACCGCACCTGGTACTTTTAGAAAATTTAAATTCACAATTTAAAATCGAAAACAATTTCACTCTAAGCATGTTGAATTTAGTTGTATATCGGACATACTGTTTAAAAATTGCAGATTTATTTCGAAATTACAGAATTATTATTTCTGGCCTTTAAGCAGCATTCTCTTGCATAGCTCCGATACTAAAGATACGGTCACACCTAACAAATATTTGCCGAAAAAGACGAAACCACTAAATAAAATAAATTTCGACTCGTTTATTTATTTAAAAAAAACTTCGTTGTAAGAATAAACAAAGTTAAACAAATGTGTGCTAAAATAAGTGGTTACGCTTTTTTGAGTAAATATATGCCAAGTGCGGCCGTATCTTAAGCGGCTTGTATTTGTTTAGCATCACCAATTAATATAATTTTCCTGCATTTCTCAATTATCCTCTTTGCAATTAAAGAAGTTAAATCACACTTGTATAAGAAATTTTTAAATTTTTTAAAAATTCATTATTTTAAAATTATGTAATGACTTTGGATCACCTACAAATAGTTATTTAAATAATAAAATGCCACCTTCGTTTTTGAATACGGACGTCAATACGCCATTGCGTTCAAATCTATTGGAAATGTTCCTTAACAAATGTTTCTTTATTTTATTATTAATTAATTCTGATTTTCGTAAACAAGTGCTTATTTATAACATTATATGTTAGTCATTACCAAACTACTTCTAAATCATTGACATGTAAGTTATACAGTTATTGTAATTACCAAGTCTTTACTGAGTATATATGTATTTTTAGTAATATCAAAATTAGCCGTCATCTGATGCGTTGCGATATGAACTAAACAACTTACTAAGAGCAGCTTTTATAAAGGTACGGTCACACTTGGCAAATGTTTGCCGAAAAAGACATAACCACTAAAAAAAATATATATTTAAACTCGTTTATTTATTAAAAAAAAAACTTTGTTTATTGAGGACAGGACACAACAAATATTTAGTTTTATATTATTTGATAACAACGTCAAATAAATTTGTGCTAAAACAAGTGATTACGCTTTTTTCAGTTAATATTTGCCAAGTGTGACCGTACCTTAAGGCTTTGGGATCAATGACTTATTACAGTCGTTGCATGTAACTATTTAGTAATTTTAGTGATCTGAAAATAAAGACTTATTTAATTTCTTATTTTAATCCTATATAGCTAGGTGGCAAAAAGTTGCCTTTAGTGGCAAAATATACGGAAGTTTTGTTGGAGGAAAAGTACAATCGGAACAATATGTACAACAGTATTGAGATAAACATTCACATTTAATGTAGTTAAAAATTCATATTTTAATAACAACATAAAATTTCAACATGATTTAATAAAATCTCTTAACAATTTTCTTATCCTTTTAATAAAAATGTTTACCCCACAACCATGTCCCTTAAGTACATGAATAACGGTTAACCAGCATTAAGCCAGAAATTGTAGTGGGTAAAATATATCTGCTACATTCAACTGTACTGTGTAAACTAAACATATGTAAGTATGTTAATGTGAAGGCTAATGTGGATGTAGTAGGTAAATATAGGCTGGAGTCTAATATGTGCTTGCAGAGTAACTACCCACTGTACTGGTAATGGTAATCGTATGACTAAGAGTAGATATGTGTTGCAAAATCTATATTTGTGTCTCTGTGTGTATGTTATGTTGCTGCTATTGTATATACATGTTGTGTGTTAGTGTATTTATAGGTTTTTATCTGCATGTTATTTGAAGATTCCATACACAAATTACAAATTATGGCACTTAATCTTTGGCTTCCTTTTAATATTGCCATCCGTTTATTTCCGAAGTTATAAATAGAAGACTATAAAAGTCCTGAAATGGCAAAGGATACAATTTGTAGCCATACAACAGCAAAAGTGCTTTTTTGTTGGTTCCTACAAAAAAAAAAAAAAAAAAAAAAAAACAAATTCTTGTTGAAAGTATGTATTGTGGTGTTAAAGCCAATGAACTTTGAAATTTACTTTTGGTGTTTAGAAAAGTTTTCTTTTGAACTTTTTTCCCATTCCGTCATTCAAGTAAAATATAGATTTTATGGCTGTGTTTACTCTAATAAGTCTTTATACATATTTGTACTATTTTATGCTTAAAATGGCATAAAAATCTAAAATGCAAAAAAAAAAACAAAACGCAAAAGAAAACTCTTTTCTACAGTTTTGTTAAACCATGACATAGACGGAATTTTAAATAAGTTCAAACTCTTTGTCATTTAGCTTAGAGTCTATAGAGAGAAATGACATTCAAACGCAAACACACAACATACACTTTTACACTCGCTTACACTTATAAAAGAGGGTAATATTAACCTAACCCAACATTTTTTATGCAAATATTATGCTTAAACATGCTTTTAACATTTTTTCTATTTGTGCTTTTTAAATTTGCAAAAAAAAAAAAAAATAACAAAAAAAAAGGTCCATCAGCATCAATTTTGCTACTTTTTTTGTTTGTGCTTTAGTGGGTTAAGGACAAAATTATTGTACACACACGCACACACATAAACTGAAATATTTCCATTCATATATATTGGCCCAGAGAGAAACTCTAGTTATTTACCCACGTATACTTGTTGTACGAGTATGCATGTATGTATGAGAGTTTACCAAAACCCATGTTTTTATTTTTGTGCTACCAAAACCTTTAGCTGTGAAAAAAAAAATAAATAAATAAAATCGAGCTGCTGACGGTTACAATACGTGTAACGGGTTTGAGTTTTTCTTTGAATTGTCGTACTAGTGACATATACATGCCATAAAGGACGGTCTTGCTGTTTGACTTTTTCTGTTCCCTCTGTCCATTTCCAGCCTTTAATTTCTAGGTTTCTATTAACATTAAGGCGGCCTTCTTTTGCACTTTTATAGATTTTTTAAGTTTTCCAGCTGTAAAAATAAATTACGTTGTGTAACTACAAAATTCTGAAAATTTCGGTAAAATCGGTTAACGTTTAGGGGTTAAACATACAAAGCAATATTTTTAATTTGTTTTCGATTCTTATAAACTGAGAATTCTTATAAATTGAGAATTAAAAATGCAAATTGAAAGGGTTGTACCTATTATTGCTTAGCATGGGTAGCGATCTGAAATAGACCGATTTCAAGGAAAATTAGCTTTTTGTCGCCAATTCATTAAAATTAATTTGAAGATTTCGTGTTTTGTTATAAACTAGCAATTCATAATAGCTGTAGTAAGTATCATTAAAATCATAGATGGCAAACCAAATTACTGCATGCCTTCAGAACTATATGTATTCGCTAAAAATAAAAACGTATGACCATTATCACAATCAATAACGCGACATTCTAACAGTTTTACGAAATTGTAACAATCAGTTTTCTAGTTTCCATTTGTCAATAACATTTCATTGTTGCTAATACAGTAGCATTAAATCGGAGATAAAGAACGTGACCAAAAAATTAATTTGTAACGAGAAGAAAAATTCCTTGAATTAACTTGGTGTTCTTAATGATAAATTGTTGAACTTTTGCAATTTCTTTGAATTAATAAACTCAAGCCAAATAAAATTGTCTCTACTAGTAAAAAAATTGTTCAAATTATTTTTAAAAAACTATTTTGCAACCTATTTTCTAAAATTTAATTTCAAATTATTTCTTTGTTGAACTAATTCACTATTTTTTCATTTTCATTTTCTAAGACATTTGTTAAAAAACATATCTGCCACAGTTTAGAACGCGACTTTCTTACCCATTTAAAGCGAACAACATAAAGAGATTTTAATTTTTTTTACATGTGAAAAAGATCATTATTTTGCTTCCAAAACAAGAAACATAAGTTTAAGAACCCAAAAAAAGAACAAAAATCTGCAAACATAATTTGTTTAAAGCACTGATTTTATAACAAAAATAGATTAATGTGGTATTGCAAGCGTTTTTTTTTTTACAATATTTAGTATGATTTAGAGCATGGCATATTTTAACTTCAAATTTGAAATAAAAATTGTCAATATTCTCAAAACATTAGCAAACAAAATTGAATCAACTATGCGACATAAAGCATAATTTATTTTAAAGAGATGTTTTTTAAACTAAAGTAGAGATTAAGATAGAGGTGAGGAAATAAAATAGGCAAACGATTTTTACAATACCTAATAAGATTTAGAACACGACATATTTTCCCTTTCCATGTTTGAAATAAGAATTATTTCAAGTAATTTTAACAAATGATTAGCAGTTATTATTTTCTCGTTTGAAATACCATTATTACCATATTATACCATTGTAGCATATTGTCGTTGTTTATTTTCAACTATAACGTTTAGACTTTGCATTTACTTTAACATAATTTGTATTACAATCGCTCAATTTTATATGCCACATTTGATATTCCACCCGCAAATTAAAATAATAAAATTAGTTTTTGCAGAAAAAATAAACTTTCGATAGCGAATGTGACAATTTTCGAAGATCACTAAAAATATTTAGTTTTTTGAGATAAAGAAACTAAATTGCCTATCAATTTCAAATCGCTTAAAGCTAAGGGCCGCCATAATGTATTAATATTATATTATGTATGTCACTGGTTGCTGTTATTTGTTTAAAAGAGAAAGAACTTAAGTGTATGTGTGTCTGTATTTCTGTTTCATATGTGGTTCTGCTTAATAAGCACTATGCCACAATTATCCTTTATACATTTACATAAATAGATTTAAATTCTGTTGATACCTTTTTTGTCTGCTTTGTTTTCTCCTTTTTTATTCTTCTTTGCTGTTTCTCTGTCAGTTTGCAGTTTTCGGCATAAATGTATCCTTTTGTTATTTGATTTCAATAAATATTCAGCTGTAAACAAAATTGGAAATTTAATTTAGGTTTTAAATTAAGAATATTAAAAAATCAAAATGTTACACAGACAATTGTGTAATGAATACTAAATAAGTAAGAAATGTAACCTAAGATATTCGTGTTATTAAAATCGTATAAAATGGTCACTGAAATATAATATGCATAAAAAATCGATTACTAAAAATAAAAAACATCAATCAACAACGCGACATTCGGGAAGCTTTAAGAAATCTAAACAATCCATTTTGTAATTTCCATTTGTTAATAATATTTTGGTGTAAACTGTAGGTTTTGTCATTTTGTTATCAATACATTAGCAATTTAGGGGTGATAAAGAACGTGATAACTACTAATATTATAATAATAAAATATAATATATAATATAATATTATATAATATAATATTAGCTTCAGTTTATTTATTTGTTTAGCTTATTTGTTATAAAATATAATAGATCTTTTTGTATTTAGACTACGATTAAATAATCTAGAGCCTCTTTTATAATTACATATGTATGATAAATCGAGTTTGGGTGAAAAAATAAGTGATCACAGATTATCCACTATTTATGAATCAAGTGACTGTTTCTAATTCCATCTAATATAACTTTTGTACTATGCGAACAAATGAATATATTTATTTGCATACGGTAATTTTCACAGTCAAGAACGCGACATTCATATGTATTTTAAATAAAAAAAAACTAAAGAAATCTTAACAATTTATTATATGGTTACCGTTTTTGATAATGCCAATAGAATTTGCAGTATTTTTGTACAATCTTTATCATGATTTCACATCTTAAATTTGTAAAGCGAAATATTTTGCCCTCATGTTTGTCAAGTAATTTCAACAAACAGTTCCTTATATAACTCGAAGCTTACTGTAAATGTATTTTATGTCTTTTTAATTGTATCACAATGTTTGTTTTATTGAATTAAATTAAAATTTACTGCTACTTGATTTCATGAATCATGAAGGACTGCAGAAAAACGTTAAACGATACATATATATGTACATATGTAATATGCAATAAAAATATTGATAACATAGCGAACGCGATACATTTCGAAATCAAAATAAAATAATTATTGCGATTATTAAACGTAATAACTTTTGTCATTCAAACAGAATTTTCAGTCACTTTATTAGAAGTTTGCGAAGCAGTCATAAGAAGTGATGATATATATATAAGAACATAAACAACATTAAATCCAGAACTTACAAATAATGAAAAAAAATGAAGCCATACAGATGGCTTATGTTTATTATTAGAGGACTTATGTGTTGTAGAATAATATAATCGCAGAATGTTAATTAAACGGTTCGGTAAAGTTTACACAAATTCGCTTTAATTCTTTCATCCATATCACATATTGGTAAACTTGCAGGATCAAAGAAGCCAATTCAACATCATCATATTTATACAAACTACTAAAATAAAACTTCAAACATGTTTATGCATATTTAAAAAGGCATCATTCGCTCATAACCTTTTGACCCAATGCAACATTCTATAAACAAATAAACTCAACAAATAACATCAAAGCTTGTTACAAACACACTACAACACTACAAAAGGAAAGAAAATAGAGAGTTAGAGAGAGAGAGAGAGAAAAAGAACAAAAACACATTTTAAAGCCTACCTTCCGGCAGTGCTATTAAATTGTTAAATCAAAGCCTATGTTAAGGCCATTTGTGTACACACTCAAAGGAATACATAACAAGAAAACGGAACTTTTTAATTTAGTTTTTTTCTGTTTTATTTTAGTTAATTATAAATATATTATATTTACGCTGTTATACTCTGGCAAGTGTAGTTATGATTTATACTTTTATGCATATGCACTTGCAACATGCCACAAATTCTACATGAAAACAAACAAAACAAACCAAAAAATAAAAACAAAACTGTTTCTGTTGCTAAACTAAAATTACCTTTAACTTAAACTTCCTTGAACAAAAAAAAAAAAAAAACAAAACAAAAACTCGCTTAAAATCTAAAAAAAAAATAAATAAAAAATTTACAAACTATGGTGCTTGTATTACGTACTATATATCATATGTACGTACTACACATGTACGAGTACTTGTACTTTTTAACAATAAAATAGAAAATGTACCAACTACATACAACCATATAAGTGAGTTTAAAGGGCTTTTACGAGGGCAATCTAAAAATATATTTATGCACATTTTAATGTTTTTGTATCAAAAATAACTTTCTATAATTCTATCACAAGCACTTCTAAAGGTTACATAGAATCGTACGAAAGAAATTGCACGCTTTTACATAAATGATAACATGTCAAAGGCGCCTATCTTAAGCCCTCACAGCTCCGCCCCTGAAAATGTTGAGGGCTCTTACTTCAAAACTTGCACTTGAATCCTCCTTGGCTACGCCCACGTAAAAATGTAACTCAATCCAACCAACCTTTCAGAAATGCCTGGTTTATTTTCCCAAAAATTTAGAAATACCACGAATTGTCAATCAAAAGTTGTCAATCACATTCTGACAAAATGGCGGGTCTATTTCGTTAATCATGTTACGGATTTTTAGTTCTAAGGCTATAATCGCCACCTGAAGGCTTTGTATGGACTCTATCTTTAACATACCCCCACAAAAACGAAACCAGTGCTGGTAAATTGCATGATAGGGGTGGCCTATTAGCAGCTGAATTTTTAAATTATGCCGAAAGTCGGAATATTTGTTTGGCAATAATTTTGTTGTTTGTTTGAGATGTGGCATCATCCTGTTGAAACCGCATGTCAGTCTACAAAATCAATAGTATGATCAAATTTAGTTGTTAAAAGCACTCGATATCGTAAAAAGTGGCCCAATCACTAATTCAGACCACATAGCGCTCAATGCAGTGATGTTTTCAGCTTGTAAACTTTCCGTATAAAAAATGGTGTAAACTTTACTGCTGAGAGTGTTAATGTATAGAACGCTATGTCGTCTGGATTGGGCCACATTTTGTCACAATATAGTCCCAATCTCATTTCTAGACGAATTTAAAACAAAACGTGGCCACAATTCACAATTGCTCTTTTATTTCTAGAAGTCAAAATTCTACAATATTAGCGTTCTTAGAAGAGAAAGTTGAATTCGGTGTAACAATCGTCAAAGCTTCTACTGCTGATACGTCAACAAATAAAATGTTAAAACATTCATGTTATACCAGCTGGTCAAAGTTCTTGTTGAAAAATCCTTTATTATGAATTATTGCTTTTAAAAATAAATTAATACAAAAAAATTAAAGGTGTCCAACAAAGGTAATTGTTTCGTTGCATCCAATGTCGCGTTCCGGTACCTAATAATTGTTTGTTAACAATACTCCGCGTTCAAACTAATCAAATGGTTGAAAATGTTTATTCATATCAGTATTTAGTGGATTTAACTCTAATAACAATTGTGTATGAAAATAACATTAAACTTTTTTTTTTAATTATCAAAGGTTTCGTGTTCGCTATCAATTCGTTTTATTGTAAAAATTGTCAAAATTGTGCAAAATGTCGCAACTTTCATATTGTTCCAATATACCATTGTAAAAAGGAAGTCCTTGTTTATATTTATGACTGTATTTATTCATAAGCTTCCATTCATAAATAAAATTGAATTCTGTGTAGGAATTGTCAAAGCTTCTACTGCTGATATGTCAACAAGTAAAATGTTAAAACATTAATGTTTTAACATGATATGTCAAAGTTCTTGTTGAAAAATCCTTTATTATGAATTATTTCTTTCAGAAATAAATTAATACACAAAAAATTAAAAGTGTTAAACAAAGGTAAATGTTTTCTTTCAGCTAATGTCGCGTTCTGGCACCAAAAGCATCGTTTCTTATGAGTGCTCCTCAATCAAACTAATCAAGTGGCTGAAAATGTTTATTCATATTACTATTTAGTGGATGTTACTAAAAAATAATAACATAAAACATATTATTTTAATTATCAAAGGTGTCGCGTTCGTTAAGTTATAATGTCTATTAAAAATGGACAATTTGAGTCAGAAATATTAGTGATCACATATTGAAGCCCCTTTCTCTTTTAAACACAAATTTATAAAGATATACTGCCGTATTCATAAAAAATAAAGTAGGTTTGAAGTGTGCTTTAAGACAAATTTTTCATACAAAATTGTCTTAAAGTACACTTGAAGTCTACTTTAATTTTTTCTGAATAAGACTGATAGTATATAAAGAAACATGCATATATAATTTTTTTTCTTTTTATATGAAAAATTAAGTTTAAGTTAAAAATATTACAAAGTTTTTTATATGAAAAATTGATTTTTAGTTAGAAATATTAGTGATTACAGATAGAGGTTTTTTTCCTATTGAAAATAATATTAAGGATTTGAGAAATTTTATTTATTAAAGTTTATTGATGATATTATATACCAAATCTAGCAGCCTATGATATTAAAGAGTTTAAAAAGTCATCAGTTTCTTTTGAAAGAACTTTTTATTCCTTTACTTTTACTTACAACAGAAAAACTTGAATTCATTGTTACAGTATTTTTGTTTTACATAAATGTTTAAATGTTAGAATATTTGTATGTATGTATGTAAGCTACGTTAGTAAGTCTATGTAGCTATGTATGTTACGAAGTGTTTTATATGTTTTCACCTTGTACATAAACGTTTTGAATATCATATAGACATTTGAATTGAAATAACCAACCAAAATATGAAAAGAAATGAAGAAAATGAAAAAATACGTATACCACATAAAAACAAAGAATAAACATACAGACACACATATACATATATATTATGTATGTACCTATCTATATACACTGTCGGGCATAATAAAGTGCGGTTTCAAATGTTTTCTGTTTGTGTATTTATTACTTTCTAATAATTATAAATTCTAGTTTTACTTTTAATTCAGTTAATCTTTTATCTAATATTTATGTACTTCTTTGCAAAGTCTAACCGCTTTTTTATATTTCCAGCACGTAGAAGACGCTTTTTCTTAGCGAACGTACTTTTTAGACCGCTTTCGTTAAGTCTTCTTTGGACAGTTCGAGTTGAAATATTTAATTCTAGTTCCTCCTTTACATCTCTGGCTGTCGTAAAAGAATTTCTTTTTGCTAGAATTGCAATATGATCATCGTCTAGATTCATGGTCTTACGTTTTCTGCTACATAAATTCTTTGGGCCTTTGTTTGACTTTCTTAATTTATACAAAACAAGTATTTTTCTGACCGCAGATTCCGATATCTTCTACTTTGAACTCAAAGCTTTCTGTTTCATTCCATTTTGATGATTTGATGATCGGTTAAAGTACTAATTTCGAAAAAGTATGGATCAAGCCTTATTTTGTGTATATTTAAGTAATATTAAATTAAATAAATAAGAACTTTAGTATAATTTATTATTTATTAACAAAAAATCAGGTATACAACTTTTATTTTAGTGTTAACAGAAAACCGCACTTTATTATGTCGGGGAGATTTCTTGTGCACTTTAATATATTAATATAAGAAATATAAATGAGCGACTTTTTAAAATTGCAATGTTTATGTAAATAATTCCGATACTTCAACAAATAACATGACTGTGAATGAACAGTCGATAATACATGTAGAACAAAAATATCAAAAACGATTGAAGAAGATTACAAAACCGCAATTTATTATGTCCGACAGTGTATGTATGTAAATATGCGTAAATGTGTCTGTGTTACCTGGTACAAGTACATACGTTAAGTAATGTTTTAACTGTATGTGTTATACACAAGGGTCACATAAAATATGCATTAAAACAAAGACTATTATACCATGATTGTAATTATGTATGTATATGCATTAACACAGCTGTATGTATGTAAGAATTAAGTTCGTTTATATGTATGTAAGTATATTAAATATATTTATAGACATACATATGTTTTGTTACTTAAATAAAAACACATTAAGCTGCTTTAAACAGTAGCTGATTAAGAAATAAGTACCTAAACTTCTTTTGATGTTGAAATAAACATGTTTATGTAAAATACATAATAGGAACATACAATATGAATAAAAATGCTCATTAAGCCCAATCGATGCCAGAGCCAACGTATGTATGTATATGTATATTGAGTATATAAAAAAAAAATTCATATATCAATCAGTCAACAAAAATAGAAACAACTGCATTAATATAATTACACGTTAATCGGAGACCTAAAATGACTCGTCCCATATGATCAAAATACAAAATAGTGTTTTACATTTTGTTTTAAAAAAATAAATCACTGAAAATAACTGTGATTTTTGTTTACATGGTTTGGTATGGCCCATGGTGTAATTATAAAAGGTGAGGGCAGGAGCACAGCTGACTGACTTTGTTTACAATTTACTTATGTCAAAAGTATATATCAGGTCAAGTTTTTTTGACAGTAGTACATTATTTTACACAAACAAAATGCCTGTTGTTTCTGTATTGTGTTGTATTTGCTGCCGATATACACTCACCTTGTATAATTATACCATGGTATGATCTTTATAGTTTTTTTTTGTTGTTTTTTAATGCCTTGGTGAGAGACAAACTATTTCAATTATGGTTGATCTTAATAACTGTTGCGAATAGTTTTTAAATTTCAATTGTGGACATAATAAATTTTGAACCTTTTTTGATGATTTGCAAAATTTTGATTTTTTTCTTTTTTTGTAAATTTGCGGATATTGTTTTGTTTTTCAAGTTTTTGCAAAATTTATGATTTTTTTTATTATATATATACAATTTTTTTTATTTTGTTTTAAAATTTCAAGATTTTTAATAAACTTTAAGTTTTTTTTTGGAAAATTTGTGATTTTTTGTAAAATTTAAAATTTTACATCCACTTCCAAAATTCACTTAAATGCGTATAAAACTGGTATAAATAATGATTAAAAGTTAAAATTTGACATAAACATTCCTTATAGGTAAATAAATTGTCGTACTAAATTTTATAGTGGTCGGTCCATAATTGGTGATAGCTCCCATATAAGGACCACATCGAAAAAAGCCATTTATCTTTATATATATGTTATAAATATCTATACCGACTTAAAACTTTATACTGAATTTTATGAATTTCGGTTTATATTTGCCTGTATCTCCCATATGTATAAAATCCTCTGCCGAATATCACTTTTATACTCATAAATCTCTTATAAATAAGGATACCAGTCCTAAGTTTTACACGGATCATTTACATACACGCCAAAATCTAACTGCTAGATTTTGACAATATCGGTCCATATTTGACTATATCCCTCATATAAAGTCCACTTCCGAAATTCACTTTAGTACTAATATGTTTCTTAAATATATCGTTATTACGTTGAAATTCGACGTGAGATATCCTCATATGCATAAAATTCAATATTAAAAAGTTCGGCCAATGATTTGTCATAGCTGCCACATAAGGACCATTTCCGAAAAACATGTTAACCCACAAAAATTTCTAATAAATATTGATATCGAACCAACAGATCAGAAATTTAAATCCAGAAATCATACTAATATCGGTTACGAGTATACCGAAATTATGCTACTGGAACAAAAAGCCTCATCTTATATCTTATCCTTTTTTAATACTATATTTCTTAACTTGTTGTGAATACGGAAAAATGTTCTTTTAATTTTCTAAATTGTTAAATTACGCTCAAGATTATTATGAACAACAGTCATACTCTGCAAATTATAGTAAGAATCGGTAATAACATCAATTATAAATGGTCAAAATTAGATAAAATGTAAAAGCATTTGAAATAATGTGATAAATATTATTTATGATGGATAGAAAGAAAACTCAGAATAATCAGTGACAGCGGCTGGGAATCGAACCCGGGCTACAAATTCCAACAATTAAGCTACAGCACTCTTTTGTAAATCAGCTAGATTTTTTTTTAGATTTGGGAACATGTAAAAGTCAGTCATCAGGAGAATAAGGTGGGTGGTCAAGCAACTCGTACTGAAATTTGCTGATTTTAGCCTTTGTTAAAACACTCTTGTGCAACACACCAGTTGTAAGCCAGGACGTTTTTCTCGAATTTTTACATTTAATTGATCCAAAATGTTGCAATAGTTAAATTAAATTTATTGTTTTACCCTTTTGCAGATAGTCAATCAATAAACTAATAACTTTGAAGTCCCAAAAAAAAAACGTTGCCATAATCTTACCAGCTAATTGAATTGTTTTTGCATTCTTTGGGGGCACTTCATTCAGCTTCAGTTCATTGCTTGGATTGTTCTTTTGTCTCTGGAGTTGAATAGTGGATCCATGTCTTATCCGCACTTATAAAACGACGCATAAAATCCATTTTATTCTTCTCAAAACGATGCAAACAAACTTGAGAAATTTTCATTCTTAGGCCGCGTTTTCACAATGTCATTTTTGTTGTCAAATTGTCCAAATTGTTGGCAATTGTATGAAAACGGGTTGCCATATCATGATTTTCATCATTGCAAACATAGATGACGCCATATGACAACCCGTTTTCATATAATTGCCAACAATTTGAACAATTTGACAACAAAAATGACATAGTGAAAACATAGTGAAAACGCGGCCTTATGCGTTTTTGGTAGACGGTTAATAAATGCGGCACCCATCTTGCAGAAACCTTTTTCATCTGTTATTCTTTATGCAAAATTAAATGGACTCGACCATTGGAAATGCCCAAGATATTAGCTATTTCACGCATTTTTATTTGTCGATCATTTAATACCAGATCACTTTGGCTACAATTTCGTGGTTTATCCTAAATGCTTGTACGACCATGTTTAAATTCCAACAACCCAATTTTTTTTTTTCAAACAATTTGCACTAAGACTTAATAGAAAATATAGAATAAGGATAGCCTAATCCTATAACCAGTGTAGTTTTTGTATTTCTTATTACGTTTAGGTGAAGGGTATTCAAGATTCGGCACAGCCGAATATTGCACTCTAACGTGTTTATTTTATTGCTCATATATTGTTCATATTTATATGAAAACTGTACCGTTCATATTAACAATTTATAAAGTATTGATACTAATGAGTTAAAATTCAAGTTATCTGCTTAGTATCAATGGTAAAAGTAAATGGTTATGTGGGTTGTTCTGAAAGGGTTTACTAGTTTAACAATAAAACAGATTAAAAGGAGCATACATAATTCTACGTAAAATATTATTTAGCTTAAAATAAAAAATATCCTTTAAAAAGCTGAAAAGAAGCCAGAAGCCAAAACACAAATTTCGAGGCTAAAAGGTAAATAAAAGACTGACCGCCTGGACCACGATGTCGAACGAAAACGTTCGCTTAGATAAGACTTAAGACACAAACTTTTTATCGTAGCAATTTTTTTCGACAATCAAGTTTGTGTCTTAAGTCTTATCTAAGCGAACGTTATCGTTCGACATCGTGGACCAGGGGGTAAATCCAGCTCCAAAACAGCTAAACTGGCAGCACTGGATAACAAATTGAGGTCCTTTTCTCACTTAAACGCATATTTATAAAGATATTAGAGATTTAAGTTTTTTGAGTTTTTTAACTGAAAAATTGATTTTTCAGTCAGAAATATAAGTGATTTAGATTTAAGAGTTTAAATCGGACTTTAAAAATCTATTTTGTAATTTAGGTTTCCTCACTATACCTTTTATTTTATCTAGTACTGTTCTCAGTTAGTAACTATTGCAACTTTTTGTTGCTGCTACTCTCCTTCTGCCACATAAAGTTGAATAATTGAATAACTACAAGCAAAAGGTTACACATCGAGTTAGAAATACGGGGCTATTAATGATTGTGTGTGTGTCTTGCCATAATAAAAAAGTATATTGTGTGGAAAAGTCCTTTTTATACCCTTCACTTTAATGACAAGGGTATATATAAGTTTGTCATTCCGTTGCTAATTTCCACAATATAATTTTCCGAGCCTATAAAGTATATATATTCTGGATCCTTATAGATAGTGGAGTCTATTAAGCCATGTTCGTCTGTGTCTGTATGTCAGATTGTTGAAATCAATTTTTGGAAGTCCCCAGATATGTTCGGGATCCAAATCTTCAATAATTCTGTCAGACATGCTTTCGAGAAGTTTGGTATTTAAAATCAGCAAAATCCGTCCATAAATAACGGAGATATGAGCAAAAACCCGAGATAACCTCTGAAAATTTCATCAAAAAACTAATAAACTCATCAACAGATGGCGTTGATCACACAAAGTGTATTAATATTGTTACTAACAAATTTATCAACAGATGGCGTGTTTAACATCAAAGTGTTCGAAAACTTTAGGTGTGTTCTTAAACCGTAATATAAGTGTGTAAAAGCACAGTGTGTTCATTATACCCTTTTTTTAATTGTGTTTGTGTACATTTAAATAAATAAAGACTCGTTATATTTTCTTCAAACTACTTGACACTCTTATTTTGCAATTCAAAAGAATCCGGTTTATTTAAAGGAAATAAACCACCGTTTTTAAAAGGTAAAAACGTTACAATATAATATATATATATATATATATGTATGTATGTATGTATATAATATAATTATGCAACCATAACAAATGTGAAGGGTATATAAGATTCGTCATAGCCGAATATATAACTCTTACTTGTTTTATTTGTATACGTTTTCATTCAACACTGTGTATAGCATTTATTTTTTTTAACTTTATTTTATTTTTTCGTTTTATTTTGTGCTAAGTTTATGTTTCGTGTATGTGTGTGTGTTAGTTTTTGCTGTATTTAAACAAATATAAGTTATATTTTATTTACTCAAGTCCTTAGAAAATACACAACAATAGTTGAATTTTAAATAATTAACTTAATACTTGTCCTAGTCAGCACATGTGCTTGTGAGTACTCGTACGTGAATTGTTTTGTTTCTATTATTTTTGCAAAACCTTGTTAAATATCTAGTTTTTCCAGAATTATTTATTTAGCAAAAAAGGTGCTAAAATATTTGTCTGCTGCTGCAAAAATAATAATAAACTACATATAGAGAAACAAATAAATGCCCACTGTTTCCATTTTCAACTAGAAATTTATGCCTGCACATTTAATGAAAGAAAGCAAAAAGAATTTGCTTACCTACTAAATTTTTTATTATATTTTTTTTTTGTGTCAAATAAAGTGGTTAAAACAAATATGGTTTCACCGGAAAATAAGTTAGAGTTCCTGTATGGAACTAAAATGGAAATTTGGGCAAACAATACTCTATTTTTCAAGTATATGTATTTTATTATACGGCTTGTAAAATATACAGTCATTGTGAAAACAGAAAGCATAAAATTTATTAAAAGTCTGCAGTTCAAACATAGAAAGTATCTGTTTTTAAATGTCATTGATCATTTCTTTAAAATGAATTAAAATTTGATTTTATTAAAAGACGCCATTTCTGTCATTGTTTGTTCTAGCCTGAATAGTTTGTGAGCTGCACTGGTAGGATTCTTTAAAAAGTATTTGTCTTTATTTTAATGATATAATATCACTAGCACTTTAAAGTCTCATGAAATGAATGAAATTTTCAAGCAAGTGCCACCATTCCCAAAATGTTGGTGTTATTTTACAAACAGTTTAAATCTTTTTTTTTTTTTTAATTTTAAATATTTAAGTTTAACTTATTGAACGTCTAAAAGGTTCTTCGATAATTGATATTCTCTGCTTACTTTAGGCGTTGTGAAATAACAAATTCCTCCTGTAGAATATGTATTTCATACAGAAGTTATAAAGGTTTTAACTTTTTAACATAAAGTTTAAAATTCTTTTAATAAAATTAAAAAAAAGGTTGACGACAACCTTGCTGCAGTGGCCTTAAGATAACACGATGAAATAAATATTTACAATTATCAAATACAGAAAACCATTGAACTGAAAATTTATTTAACAATTTATTACCAAACAATTTGTATTTGAATGTGTGTGAAAAATTTCAACTGGTTTAAAAAAAGAAACAAACAACAATTGGAAATTGCAAAAAGTTGAAAAAAACCTTTAAAGATTTTAAGGTTTTGAAATTCTTAAATGTTTATAAAATAAAGTTTAAAGGGAAATTTTTATTTTATAAACCTTTGATAAATACAAAATTACAAAAAAAAATTTCGTGCTCATATTACAATAACACGAAAAGCATTTGCAATCATTAATCGTTAAGACTTTGCTGCATACATACATGCATATGTACATATTAACTGCCATATTTATAAAAAATAAAGTTTTTTGCTTTAAGACAAAATTTTCATACAAAATTTTGTTAAAGTGCACTTGAAGTCTACTTTAATTTTTTATAAATACGGCAGTTAATATGTACATATGTATGTATGTATGCAGCAAAGTCTTAACGACTTGCTATTATCGAATAACATACTTTTCAATAACTACTACATACCATTTGCATTATTTAGAAGTAGTCGGATAGTGACTTATTTGTATGTGTTATATAACTGCTTAGTTTATTTAACATTCGCATAGGCGCATTACATTAATACTTCAATAAATTTTCCTACTACTTAATTTAATTCCCAGTTTGGGTTTCCCCTTTCTTTTCTTATGTTTAAAGTAAAATAAATAATTATTTTTTAGTTCAATTGTTTGTGCAAAATTATCAGTCGTCTTAAATCGTACATATTTAATTTAAATCTTAAGAAACTATTAAAAAAATTAGGGAATGTAAGGGAATGTGTAAGTGAAATATTATTAAGAAAATTTGTTAGAAAAAAAATAAGGAATAAAAATGTGATTTTATTCTTTTCTTCATTTCTTTTTCTAATCCCTTTCTGAAAAATTTATTAAAAGCATTACACCAGATAAAATATGTCCCCCTCTGTGTTTCTCTCTATTAAAAAACAGTGAAACCGTTGAGTATTAAATGCAAAAGCAAAGTGCAAATGTTTTTTGTCATTGTTGTGTTTATTTTCTTTTGAATATAAATTTGGTTGGCGTAGAATTAATCCCTCAAATTGCCAGGCCAGGTTATCCCACGATCGATTCAAGTAAGTCCCAAGTCGACCTTCATATAAAAAGCTGGAACACATAAATCTTGAACACAGCTTTGAAATGCCGTACCGCGGTAGAGTTAGGCGACGCCAAGCCTGAAGCATTAAAGCAGGTTGTTTGTTGTCCATGCTGATATTTTCGTCGCTGTCAAATTAAATTAATTTCTATTTTTGTTGGCTACGAAACAAAAACAGTGTTGACCATATAACAAAATGTGCAAAGCAAATTAGTGCTTAGAATTTTTTTTTTGTAAAATTAAAAGTAAAATACAAAATCAAAATATTATGATCATTTATGCATCAAGAGTTGTTAAATGTATTAATAATATTATATTATATTAATAATATTATATTTTATATTAATAAAAATGAGTGAAGTTTATTAGCATACCTGGAATCATGCATATGTTTTTCATGTTTCATAAATTAAGCGCTACTTTGAAAAATGAACACAACACTTTGAGTTCTAAGTTAAATTAAAAAAAAACAATATAAAAATATTTTTTTCACAATTGCTTTTTTTGCTGGCCCGTAATTAGTAACTCGCATTTTTTGTTTCTACTTTTAAACTTTTCTAAATATTAGTGACAAAGTGAGTTTAACTTGCTAAACAAAAGATTCACATGTAATAATTTTTATACGGTTTAGTTTCGAAAATGGGCAAAAACAAGTTATGTACTCCAGAAATAAGAGAAATACTCAGAAAAGATCCACGTTACTGGAATATAGTTCTCGGAAGCGACGAATCTAAGTTTGACTTGTAAAAATTTTGCCCACAAGCGTGATTGTGAACGAAGTTTTTCGTCAGCATCACATATCGGTAAAAAAAAAATTAATTAAGGTTCTCTTTACTTTTTTTTTTTTTTAAAAGCTTTTTTTAAGTTCAAACGATAATATTTTAGTGTTTTTATATTTATGTATGTATGTACATTAGGGTGGCCCCAAAATAAAGTTGCGGATGTTCCCGACTAATATCAAACTTTAATTCATTTTAAGACTACGTTTCTCAATTTTTTTGTCCTGGGGTAAATATTTGGTGAGCTGGAGCAAAGGATAAAAATGTCCTTTTTAGAGGTTTTTTGATTTTTTTTCACATTTAAGTTATTTTCGGAACTGGACTTTATATGGCTACTACAGTCAAAGATGGAGCGATCATCACAAGATTTTCGGAAGTGTACTTTATATGGGGCTATGTCAAAATTATGGAGCGATGCAAACAAAATATTGTTTTGAGATTTTTCTTTGTGTGTAAATTTTTATTGCAGAATTTTGTATGGATACGGCTTTTCTATAGACTTTTATGTACCATTAAGACATTTGTATGGGGGCTATGAAAACTCGTGGACCGCTTCGTACCATTTTCAAAAGGACTTTTCCTAATATAACAAAAATAAAGCGTGCAAAATGTCATGATATTCGGCCATGTCACAGAACTCAATTCCGATCTAAAGTGGTTTTGATTCCGTAAATTGAGTCTGTAGAAAACGAAAAACGAATTGTTCTTCCGAATGAAACCACTTTAGATTTAGATTAATTTTATTATTTCATTGTTGTTTTAATTATCTCATTGATATTTAAATAAAATGTTCAAAATTTCAAAGTTGGTATAAGCAACAAGAAAACTTTTGTCGTTTTTAGATGCTTCCCTTAAATTTCTTCTTTGTAGCTTTTAAACTGCGTTTTGTTGTCTTTGTTCATTTTAAAACAGCAACAATTTAAATTCCGTGCATTTTTGAAAAATCTTGTTCGCTTTTATTTAAAATTTCTTTGTTAACGCTCTTTTCGTTCGCTTTTGTTATACTTTTTATTACAAAAATCATATGTATGTTTTTTGTTTTGGTTACACAACGTTACCATATTGAAGTTAAAAACTGAGATTTAAGAATTTTTTTGGGAATAAACAAAATCGATTGGAATCTAGACAACGCAAAGTAAAAACGATCGATTTGCGAATACGGAATTGAAACCATTCCGATCGAATTCTGTGACATGCCTGATTATCTGCATTATATTGGAAGAAAATAACAAAAAATATTTGAAATTTGCAAAATAACGAGATTGTCTGAAACTTTGCTCTATGCCTCAGATACTACTGGACCGATTTTGGCCATTTGCAGTACCAAACATTCCGGTGGATCTAAGAATATTTGGTAAAAACTTCATTGTTCTATGTCTTTTTTCGAAGCTCTATCGTGCCAACAAGAGACGGACGGTCATGGCTAGATCGTCTTAGAATCTCATAAGGACCCAGAATATAGAGACTTTTTGGTTCTACGACCATTATTTCGATGTGTTACAAACGGAAAGAGCAACGTAATATACCAGCCATCTCCTGGTGGTGGATATAAAAACATCTATGGATAAGTAATAAAAAAAAAATAGTAACTTTACTTTTTCGAGCAAAACTTTTAGACAGTCATTTTGATTTGTGTACATACTCGTATGGTCGGTCATTCAATAAAAAATTTAAATGGGGAAATATACGGGCAGAAAAAAACTTCAACAAGCGCTCAGCCGTTTAATTAAAAAATATTCTTCTTGATTTCTAGTGTAGATATGTATTCTTTTTTTTCTGTTGGCAATTTTAAGCACCGTTTACTTTGGCTTTAGTCTCGCAAACACACATACGAGTAGAGGAGTTAAATTTCTCCACTTTTTGCAGCTATTTTTCTTTGCATACTTTAAGGTTTAAGCCACAACAAAACGAACAGAACAAAAAAGTATTAGATATAAAAAGAAAAACAGATATCTAGTAACGGTGTTTAAATATTTTAAATGAAAAGGGTAAAACATCAATAAATCATTCATTTTATTTAACAGTTTTTTTTTTTTTTTTTTGCTTAGTTTAGGTCTGCCGAATAGTTTTTTCGTTTAATTTTGGGGATCCATGACCTTTAGTCTACTTATATATTTTACTATTTATTACATTCATTTATTTATCTTCTGTTTTCTATGCCTCTTGTCCTCTTTAGGCCTTGTTGAACCTCCTACTTGCTGGTTAACGTTGTAGTACATAGATTTTTATTTTATTTTATTCCATTTTTATTTTGTTGCGCAGCATAATATACTAAGACGAAGGTTATTACGGAATTATTTATATTTTGATACACCAGGTTCATTTGTAAATAAATATGTACATAGATCTTTTCATTCAGCAGATACACGTACAACTTTTGTTGTTCTGTTTTGTTTTTTGTTCTTTCAAACAGCATCAAATGTTGACGTCTGTGGCAGGTCTTTTTGAAATCTTTTCTTAGGTTTTTTTTTTTTGTTCTGTTAGTCAAATCACGTTCTATATTATGATTTATTATCAATGGTTGTTTTTCTAACTGGAATGAATAAAACCCAACAAGAGTTTTCTATGTATTTAATAAAAGAGAGATTTTTCTTATATTTACGTAGTTGTAGGTTTGTTTGTTTTTTTTCACAGGAACTGTGATGTAAAGAAATTTGCATTTTATGTCTATTGTCCAAGGGAATTGTTAGGCACGAGTTTTGGTTATTGTTATTTTAACATGTATATTGCACTATGGGATTTACTGGCAGTTTTAAAGCGAGGATTGGCTTTTTGTTGGCAAAATGTGGTTCTAAAAAAAGCCGAAACATTATACAAGTTTTCGTTTGAAATTATAAGTACCAGAACTGCTACTAAAGGAACGATTCTACAATCAGATCTTTAATAAATGATGTTTATTTGAAATTGTCACCTTCGGAGCTAGTTCAGGGGAAGATTTACACTGGCGTGCAATACCGACTACATGTTCAATATGATAAGCGTCACAAAATAATAAATAACGAAAGAAGGTTTGTCAAATTTTTTTTACTCTTTATTGTATTAACAAAAAAAAAATATAATGTTGAAAGAAAACAAAAATAAAAAAATTCAATATAAAAACAAGTAAGAAAGTATAGTCGGTCAAGCCCGACCATATAATACACTACACCCAGTATGCGAGATAACCTATTGTGGACCGATAATCCGTCTAATTATGAACCGATCATAATAAGATTGTACCGTATTATTTTTAGATATATGAAATATATTTGCGTTAAATATTATTTGGATATCAACATTTTTGAGAGAGTTATGCTCTTTAAAGTGATTTTCGGAAGTGGGCCTTATATGGGAGCTACGATTAATTATGTACCGATCTGCACAAAATTTGTAGATGTGTGATAAAATTTGTTTGGATACTTACATAATTCAAACATTTATGATAGGTAAAGCCCAATTTCGGGAGGACATTTGTTTGGGGGCCAGATGAAATAATGGACCGATTTCCACCAGTTTGAATTTTATCAATCCATGGGACAAAAAATTATTATATACCAAATTTTATCGAAATATCTTCAAAATTGCGACCTGTACTCTGCGCACAAGCTTTACATGGACAGCCAGCAAAACGGACGGACATCGTTAAATCGACTCAGAAAGTGATTCTGAGTCGATCGGTATACTTTAAAGTGGGTGTTGGACCAATATTTCTGGGCGTTACAAACATCAGCACAAATCCAATATACCCTCCCCACTATGGTGGTGTAGGGTATAGAAAAGGCAACTCAAATAACTCAGTTTTGCTTGTTTTCCAGAATCCATTTAAAAGTGGTTTTCTTACTACGGTATTCATAACCGCATATGACACTTGAAAATTCTTATCTTGTGTTAGTTGTGAGTTTTCTCAGTCCCTTAAATACATTTAATTGCAAACTTTCTTACCATATTTTTTAATTCAACTACCCATTGTTATTTGGTGGTAATTTCGTAAGCAAGTAAATGCATGAATGAATGAATGGTTTTGATATTGAAAACACTACCAGGTTATTGTAGTGCTGATGAGTGCTGACATAATAAATTGATTGGTATCTTGTGTATTATTATTGTAATGCTTGTTGCTGTTAATGTTAATGGTCTTATTGCATTATACAGAGAAACTTACACATCCATACCTACATATTTTTATATGCTTGTATTAGTAGTAAGAATTTATGTCTGTTTATATAGCAAAAACTTTAATACTTATAAGAAGAACTTTGTTATTTCCATAAGATAATTTAATAATATTTATAGATATTGCTTTTTTGTAGATTTTCATATTTTTCTTACAGGGCCTGCTCTTTACACTTTTAGGTTTTCTTGTAAATAATTTTTTTTATCATAAAAATTATTATCTATTGTAGCTTTGGCTGCTTTTGTTCTTGTTCGTTATCTTTAAAATTGTTATGAGGTGTAAAATTTTTGCATAAAATTATGTTAACTAGTGTAATGTGTACGTGGCAGTATGATTAGAAAAGCATGTATCGTATACATTTAGGGTATGTAAATAAAATATTTATAACCTAAAAGTAGGCCTTAAATATTTTGGTATTTCTTTTTTTTTTATTATTTTTATGTGCTGCTGATGCTTGTTATTGTTCTAAGTTAATTAAACTTTATTAATTATTCAGGTAAAACAAACATAATTAGTACGTTTCATTTTGCCTTCATTACCGGTAATGATGATTTGCAGTTTGTTCTTTTTAGCAGGTTTCATAATTTGTTTTATATTCTTATACATTAGACTTATTATTACACGTTACAATGAAAAGCATTTTCCAATGATTTTTAAAACATTAATGATTTAGCGTTTTGTTTTGCTACAAAATTTGTCATTAATATTTTTGCTCATCAGTAGCCCTGGAAATATGTTTAATTTAGCCTTAAGTTAGGCTACAGTTTTAATAATAATAATATAAAGGAACACACAGTGTAAATTAGGGATGGACGCTATAAAAAAACATCGATGTTTTTTTTTCGATGCGATGCATCACAAACATACATCGATGTTGCATTGATATTTCATAAAATACATCGATGTTTTTTATACATCGATTGCTTGTTTTTTTATATATTTATTATTATTATCACCCTTATCGTGAATAAAAATTCCATGTGAAATTTGTTCACTTTTCACATTTTTCCACATTTTTTACATTTCTATGTTAAAAAAATAAAAGTGAACAAATTTCACATGGAATTTTTATTTCGAAAAATCTTAAATTTATTTTACATCTCCCAATACTTTTTTCTAAATACTGTTTAGAAAATAAAGTTTAGCAAGTCTTTCACCACTCAATCTGTTTCTTTGTTGAGTCCGATGTTCCCACCATTGTAAGGTATTTAAAAGCGATCTTTTAGAGCTTGGGAAACTGTGATTTATAATCTTTCCAAATATCCAACAGATTTTCGTTCAATCTTCCAACAGGAGTCCTCAACTAAACTGAAAGTTCATCAGACAATATATCTTCAGTCTTGTTGCTTTTCCAATTTCTATGAATCAGTTTTTTATCGGATTTTTCTTAGTCAGATTCAATATCTTCATTTTGCAAAAGAATACAGTACAACTTCGACAGTCCGGACATGCGCCAGTCCGGTCACTCCAATAATTTCGGACAGTTTAAAATTTCTACCTCTACAATCCGGAGAAATTTTTTTTATGCCTGAATAAATTTTTAAAATTCGGGGGTTTCCCGTTTTTTACTCGCATGTTTTGCTATTCGTACTTTGATTTCACAAGCGTGTTTGTCTAATTCCATTCCAAGTGTCATGTTTTTAAATAATAAACGCAAACATAAAACACTGACCTCAAAGGAAAAGTGTGATATTTTACAATATCTTGTTGAGGGAAAAACTATTAGGCAGGTTGCCGAAAAATTACATGTTCCTAAATCAACAAATTGCAACATTAAAAAAACTAAGGAGAAGATTAAACAATTTATTTCGAATACCTATAATTACTTATTTTAATAATTTAATATAATATGTAATTAAATATTATAGTTTATGGTTTTTTAATAAATCATAGTACAATGCATGTATGTATGTAAAACAATTAAATTCACTTAGATTATTTCAATATTTTCACTTACTATAGTCCGGACAACTCGCTAAACCGACAGACCCTAAAACTATATGTGTCTGGATTGTCGAAGTTGCACTGTATTTTTCATTAATTCATAAATCATTAAAGAGCATTTTTTTGAATCGAGGATCTAAAATGTTAGATATGTATATTCATACACGTTTATATACCAATCTGTATACAATTTGTCATTTCGATGCATCGAAAGAAAACATCGATGTTTTCCGATTGTTTAGGAGCAAAAAAAAAAAAAAAAACATCGGATTATATCGATGTTTCGACACAATACATCGTGTGTTTTTAAAATATCGATATTTTTTGTCCATCCCTAATGTAAATGGATATTTAAGCCAACAGTTTGTTTATTCAACGAAAATATATATTTTCTCCGCAAATAAATTTGTACCGTGTGGACAACTCTTGTCGATATTATGTTCTTGTTCGAACAACTATTTCTGCCATCATATGTAATATTCACACAAAAAGATCGCCATTTCGAAAATTTACAAACAAAATAGTGTACTTGAACATCGAACTATTTTCTTCCCACACAGAAAGACATGAACAAATTTGTGTCCCTAGTTTAATATTTAATTTTTTTATGTTAATTTGATGTGGGTCAACTAAATAAATCAATTTTTTCTAACTTAATTAACTTACAGCGAAGTTTCGAATGTCAAATATAAACAAATGCATATATTTTGTATTTATATAATAAATCAAATAAAAGTTTCTTTTCTTTCCTTTTTTATCTGACCAGCACTTAGACTTGTTATCATAATTTAAAATGAAACCGAAAAATATTAAAAAATATGTACCACAAAATCCAAAAACTCAGTTTTAATTATGTTACAAATATATAAAAATTTGTTTCTCTCTTTTTAGTTTAACTTTAAATAGCCGCACTACCATGAAATCAGAAAATAAAAACCATAAAGAAAACTTGTAGTAGACATTTAAAACATTTTTGACAACTTTCGGCCTTTTTTTTTTGAACAGAAATGTTAGAAAGAGGGAAATGACTTGACGGTTTTGAGTTTCAGCCACTGCAGACAAGACAGCCAGTTTTACCAGGCTACGTAGAGAACAGAATGTTTAAGAGCGAAAAAAGAAAATATTGTATGACAGTCCATGTAGTAGTGGTCGCAACCAGTTGGCACTTATCATTTATGAGCTACAAAAAAAAAAAAACAAATAAAAAAAAATGTATAAAAACAAAATGACTTTGCAGGCATTGTCTCAAGTAAAATCTCCACAAACAGGGAAAACAAATTGCATAACTGCCCAGCAAACTTAATAAAAATACGAATGGGAGAATTTAAGTTTTTGAAGGGGGTTGTTAGTTGAAATAACTTTTGTTTAGAAGATTTCGATGACAAGTTTTCAACGAATTAACGACTTAGAAAGCTTTGCTCGTTGAAATTATAATTGTAAAACTGCTCAAACAATGGTTTTACTTAGTTATTAATGGTAGTTTTTCCAACTTTTTTTTTTTTAAATATATTTTTTTATTATTGAATCTTTCTTATCGAAATTTACAATATGTATTCAAATCTTAATTCTACTTGTTGTTTATTAGTTGTTACCAATATAACCACTAACTGCTGTATTCAAATTTTTTAAAAATGTCTTCTAGTTAGGCTCAATGTATCGGTTCCTTTTAGCCTCTGGTGACCTTCGAACTGAAGCAGACATCGAGCAAGGTAGTTAGGGTGGGCCATTAGTTTATCGATGTAGCTAGTTGAATATTTTTTAATTTCCTCCTGGATAGTGGGAACGTTGAGATCTCTGTGGATAATATCATTACGTATATACCATGGGGCGCAGACAATTTGTCGTAATATTCTAGACTGTCTTCTTTGAAGCCTTTGGATGTTATATGAGCATGCAGTACCCCATAATTGGATGCCATATGTCCATATTGGTTTTATGATGGACTTGTATAAGAGAATTTTGTTGTCTAACGACAAGTTTGAGTTTCGACCGAGAAGCCGTTATAGCCGTTATTTTCGCTTCTATATGACGAGACCAGGTCAAGCGTCTATCTATATGAATTCCCAAGTACTTAACATGGTTTTCTACCGTAACAGTGATGTTAATTATTTTTACAGCTGGGCAGGTTTGTCTTCTGAGCGTGAATGTTAAGTGAGCACAAACAGCATTTTGAACTTGAATAGTTCAATTTATTATAGCAACTAATGGTATTATCAATTATGCTGAAAGTTTTTGATTAGATATAGCAACTTAAAAATAGTAGATATGCAAAAAATTTTAGGAAATTTAATATCAGAAAAGCATATTAATATTTTTCTCTATATAACCCAAGAAAAGAAAAATATTTACAGTACAAAAAAATTTATATATGGTTCTGACCAGACCCATGTGTTACAAATGTGATGCGAGCAGTAAAATTCTCGAATAAATGACCTGCTATATCCTTTCCAGGATTTCCTTTTTTAAATATTTATAGCGAACTAAATTGTAGAAGGGTACCTGTCATTTCAAGTCTCTAACTAAACGTTAAATCTATATATATAAAAATGGTGTAAAAAATGTATAGTAATTCATCAAATGAGAACGGCTGGGTCGATTTCTGTAAAATTTTTTGTCAGTTGTTCGTATTTTCGAGGAGAAGGTTCTTACGTAAGAAAATTTTGGAAAATCTCTCCGGAAATGTCGGAAAATCGAGTTTTTGTATGAAATTTGGACTTAATGGCTTTCTAAATAAAAAAAAATAGTGTAAATCAATGAAAAATGCGAAATACGAAATGCGGAAAATTGGAAAATCTCTACGAAAAAATTCGGAAAATGGGAAATTTTGAAAATCGAGTTTTTGTATGAAATTTTGCTAGAAATTATTCCTTAATTGCTTTCCAAATGAAAAATAGAAAGTTCTTAGTGTAAATCATGGGAAATTGCGGAAAATGCGAAATGCGGAAAATTGGAAAAATCGAAAATTAATTTTTTTTGTACAAATTAATTTTGTGTGAAATTATTCCTTAATGGAAAAATAGAAAGTTCTTGGTGTAAATCATGGAAATTTGTGGAAAATGCGAAATACGCAAAATTGGAAAATCTCTCCGCAAAAGTCGGAAAATTGGATAAATTGAAAAATTGATATTTTTGTACGAAATTTTGTGTGAAATTATTCCTGTTGTATTATATTATTACTCTAAAGTTTGTCTGAAGGCTTAAAATTGCGGCGAGGCGAAGTTCGCCGGGCCCGCTTGTATATTATAATAACATTTCAAATTGAAAAAGGTCTGGCCAGGCTCATGTGTAAGACGAAGTTTTAAGTAAGATTTAAGAGACAAATTTCTTGATTTTTTGTAGTTTTTACCCAGTAGCATTAGTAAGCAACAATAAAGTCTTCATTGGAAATGATTTCGATTCTAATAATGAATCTGCCATTCTACCCTAAAACACATAGCCACGCTTTATTTGAATAAATATAGTTTACAGGCAGCAATTTGTTACGAAACAAGCGGATGTTCTTTGCATTTCCAAAAATAAGTTGTTTAAAATTCTTTATTGCAAATGCATTATAATTGTTACCTTATTCTACGATAACTTTCTTCCTGAAGCACTATGGGTCCTTAATGGGTCATTGCTCTATATAGCGCCTAATTCTGAAAAAACAATTTTTGCACATATACCGGCTGTAGGATATTATATGGTCGGGTTTGACCGATAATACTTTTTCACTTATTAACATTTATTTTGTTGCATAGTTGCCTAGTTTTTTTTAACTGCTATTATTTTATATGTTTAAGAAGGATAAAAGTTACATTCCACAAGATTGTTTGTTATATTATTTTGCAGAGTCATGAGTAAATATAAGTTTACAAATTAAAGAGAATTGCTGACGGAGATCGGAGAAGCTGGTTAATACAAAATTATTTATTCCTAAAAGAAATGGAAACTAATGTCCTGATGAATTGCTCTAAAATTATTTTTGAAAATAACCTGTCACTATAACAAAGTTTAATGGTTTTAGACCTAATCTTAATAAAACTGCTCCTGTTTGTTATTGCAAGAATTCCTGAAAAAATTATAAATTTATTAATCAATTCACCAGCTCTGATTTGTATTTCTTGTTTTTTTTTTGTACTAATTCTATTTCACCAAGTCACAGAACGATAGCATGCTCAAAAATTATTTCAAGTACCTTGCAATAAATAAGTTAGCCTTGAGCCTTACTGAAAAATATACCATAATTTATAACACATACCTAAATAAATCAATAATTTTATTTTAAAATCTAACCCAGACATAATTCTACCCAGTAACCATGTCAAATAATTTTGTTGCTGGGTTACAACTAACCAACACAGCAATAAAACCAAGAAAAAAGCCCATTAAAAATTATTTTTTTTTTATTATTTAACAAAAGTTCCAATATGTTCCGTTTATGTGCAAAAATTTTATTTTTCTTTTTACGAAAATGTGGTAAAATAAAAGCTCCTTTCTCTAGGCCCTAAATGATAAACTTTGAAACAATTTGTTTTTTTCTCATTGTGCTCTAACTTAAGATGGTTTAATGTGTTCATAAATATCCTTCTTTTTTTTTTTGGAAATAGATATAATGGCGAAAATATTTAATTTTAATATTTTTTTATAGGCAGAAATAATAATTATCATTAGCATCATAAAAAAAGTTATGTTTTAATAGATTTTCGGCAAATAAAAAGAAAATGGAATTTAATATTTTATATATTCTTGGCACGATTTGAGATTAAAAATGTTGTATTAAGGCAAAAATGAAAATCGTTAGGCTTTAGAAATATATTGACTATAAACTCAAACAAAGTACCAACTAATTTAGTAATTACAGTGAAATCTCTTGTAGGCGGGCACCGGTTGTCACAGCAGATTTGACCGTTAACGGGAGCTGTCTGTCTACGGGATAGATCACTACAAAAATGTCAGAACTTTGTGGTATTAAATATGATATTATGACTAATGACTAATCAAAACACATTTTGTCAACTTCGGATCCTTTTGTAGAAAGGCAATTCTTTAATTATTAATCTTATTTCCAGTTCCTTAAGATCTTCCTTATTTTTCAGAATGCTTGCAGCCTGAGTTTTCCCAATATTAAATCTTGAAAAAAAATTAGCAAAAAAAAAGCATTAGCACCTATTTTCCAAAATGTTTTGTTAACTTTTAGCAAACTTCACGCACTGAAAGTTTTTCTTGTATTTGCAACTTTATTATTTAAATTTTTTCTTTTAATGTAAGAAAATTTCGTCCAGCCATTCCACAATAAAATTTCTTCAAGAACTAAAGCTTTGTACCGACGCTTATCAGATCTTACAGCGTTGTCCGAAAAATGTTCAGAAAATGTCTAACAACCGTGTGAACATAAAATTCGTGTCTTCAAACGTTGTAAGAAAGAGCATTTTCGGTACATTGTAAGACAAAAATATTGGTAAACACTTTTAATTGACATATGTGCAAAGTTAATGCATCTGTCAATGGCAGCATTTTTAGAGAAATTATTCCTAAATAAAACTCTATAATAAAAAGTTGATAGCATTTTTTTTTGTTATTTTGTCTGCATCCTCGGCACTTTCTGTTTCAATTGCTACTTTTTTGTTTCATGACAACATTTAAAATTTTTAAACACACACACGATGCCTCACAAAGAATATGACAATCTTTGCCATACAACAGTCTGACAACCGTGTGAACTGACAATTTCGGTGGACAGATAAAATCAATGTGTGACAATTGTGTGCCAATGAAACTGTAAGGTTTTTAGTCGTCTGAACTGACAATTTACCTTTTGACAACAATTTTACAATGTCAGTACATTGCTAGGTCTGACAACATTGTATGATTACTTACATTATTTAACACTTTACGTAATCGACACACTGTCTCAAATGAACACATTGAAAAAACATAAAAAAAACTACCAATGATATTAAAAAGGGGAATTACAAAATTTTATATGCATAAATGTGTTGTGGGGTATGTTTATTTTTTTTTTATCGGTTAACATTTTTAAATTTTGTCCCTCTACTGGAGGTATTTTATGGAAAGAAAAGTGTCCACGTCCAGCCAGTGTAGTGTCCGTCTAAAAGAGAGTAATCTGTTCTAAAAATTCTTGTATAACAAAGGGATTAGGAAAATTTACCGTTTAAAGATGTGATCGCCTACGGCAGTTGTCCGTTAATAGAGTTTTAACTGTACATTGATTTCATAAACATAGTTTTAACTTAATATTGCTCTTTTGGTTATAAAAGTTAGTTTAAAAAGCTTTGCCATCTGCGTTGATCTTTTTCCAATTATTTTCCACTTAAACTGTTTGCAATGTTCAATAACAATAAAACCAAGGCCTTTAGTTTAATTCTTTTGCTCATTATTATAAATTTGTAATGAATTTGTGTTAATTCTGTTTACCTTAAAAAAGAAAACAACCAAGCAAACAAATTTTGCTTTTCAGTTTAAATTGCACTAAATATTAAAATCTAACCTTGTGTTAAAGTTTATTTATATGTATTTGACAAATAGCAGAGTGTGCACTTAAGTGTCCTTGCAAATCACTATTTTGCACTCTTTCCTCGGTATTTATTTAGTTGGTAAATATAATTTTTTTTTGTCATTTGTATAAGTTTGTCAACTGCAAAATAGAAAATAAACACAAACAATTAATTTATCATAATGTTATAATTAGTTGAGAACATGTGTTCTTTTATGAAATGAAATGGTTTGACAAATTAAAATTCTTAAAACAAAAGTAATTATGGTTCAGGGAAATAACAGGGTACAAAACAAAAGCATTTTAGTAAATGACTTAGTATATATATTAGTATATATATATAGAGGAAAAAATATTTAACAAAATAAAACAGTTACACAAATCCTAATTTCCGGAATATTTCATAAAGTGAACCTTTATTAATGTATGTATGTAAGGTATTAGAAACAACAATAGAAACAACTTATGCAGACAGCTGAGGACAAAAAAATCCGTAACAAAAAATTAGTTAGGATGAACAAATGCTGGGTATGAGAGCATTAGTGCGAGTGACAAAATAAATCCTTGACATTTTAACATTAAATAAAATATTTACTGCTTCACTTAACTCACACAAAACAAATGACAGAAAGAAAAGCAAATACACCAATACACTACTACTTGCATACATACATACATACACACCTATATACAAGTGCAAATGTAGATGAATGCATAGATATATCTTTACGTGGGTCACTACGAAAATAGTTGGAGACTTAAAACGAAAGAAAAAGTCTGTTATTGATAATTTTTTCCTCATATTCTATGCAAACTTTTTGTATGCAAACTTTTCAAATTCACATTTTATAAAGAAGAAACGACATCAATAACATACATGGCTGACAGTGACAACCAACGGTAGACGCAGCAATGGAACCAATGTAAATGTAAAAAGATTTGACGATTTTTAGTTTCAAAAATATCAAAGTGGCGATTTGATGATTTTTTCATTGAAAGTGACGATTTTATGAATCACAGGTAACCCTCCTACAACAAGGTAGATAGGTTGCGTTGTAGAAAAATGTGTTATATGAGGCTAGGAGAAAGTGTAAAATAGAAATTTTTTTAAATTATTTAAATTAAATATTTTCTTTAAATTCATTGTTTTTATTAGAAATATGGTACATACATACAAGAGTAACAGGGATGCAAAAATTAGTACTTTTGTACTATTTTGGTACAATTTTAACAACTCAATCATGATAAAGTTGCATTGCCATTTTATCGTGTTAGAATCAAACCGTGTTGTAGATGAGAAGGGTTTCCGCAAATTTTTTTTCGTGTAAGATCGAAATTGTTTTGCAGGAAGCCGTCTTGGGTTACCTGTATTAAAATGTTTTTTTTATTAATGTTTTTTTTTACCAAACGCTCTCTTTTTTTAGACAAAAACTATTTTTTTAATTTAATATCATAAAGAAGAACATGACACATTTCAAAAACAAAACTAAATGTTAAACAAATAATTTCTTTTAAGTTTAAGTATAATAATTCCAATATAATATTGAGTCAGTATAGTAAAAATTATATATTTATTTATTGGTAAACATGAAAAGCATTTTTAAATGCTGAATTCCATTAACTAAAATTTTTAGAGAAAACAGTTTCTTAATTTCAAGGGGAAAATTCTACAAAAAATTCTCGTATTTTAACATAACGTTGAAAGAATATTCAACCAAATAAATTTAATTGAAACAAAAAATACGGAATTCTTTTAAAATAAGTTCCTGTATATGTCGCATGAATTGGATTCTTTGCTCTTATTTATAACTTAATAATCTGTAATTTAACCTGAATTGATAAAATCTGTTAAATTGAGATATTTATTTATAAATTACTGTAAGACTTGTTGCACTCTCTTCAGTTTTTAGCTGAATAGTTGTTGGGCAATTCTCATTTACACAAATCAATTCTAAAAAAAAAAAACTAAAGGAAATAAGAAAATTGACTAGTACCAGCAAGTTTGTACCCCTCTTATTCTCTTTTCCCTTCTCAACCAAAAATACTAGCCTTGACGAGTCAGAATTGAAGAGTGTGAAAGCGGACTAAGTTATTATAAAAATATTACACAAGTTGTGTTTTAACAATATATTTTTTGTGATTTCCTAATTAAAAACGTTAAAATTTTTGTATTTTTCTATGTATTGTGCAAAAGTAGTCTTCTAAATAAAAATTTCAAAATACTATTAGACTTTTTATTTTTCCGATTCTTTTTTGATGATTTTTTTTTCTTTTTTTATCGGGATTTTGACGATTTTCTTCCGAAATTTATCTGGCAGTCTTACTCAATAACAGGTAAAAGAAATATTATAAATTCTTGAATTTTATTTCTCAATAATGGTGAGTTAAATAGATGATGGTAGCAAGTAGATCTTGCTACTGAAGCCCTTGGCAGGTTAGAAAATGCATTCCAATTTGTGCATTATCTAAATTATTGTACAATAGTATTCTTTGAATTATTACATTAAAAACATTGAGAAAATATATAAAAACTTTTACATTATTTTAGTTTCTTGCTGGTTTGTATATAAAATAATGCAAAAATTGCAAAATCTAGAATTCATATTGGGGATCAGACATAATTTCCTCAACAACAGTGTTAAATAATTTTGTTGATGGCTTGCAACTATTTAGTACAGCAGCAAAACTATAAAAAGGATCATTAAATATAAATTGTTTCATTAAAAATGAATGAGCAATACGTTTATTTTTAATTTTCTATAAATCAGCCAAATTTGCATTGAATTTACTGTATAAGGTTATATCCACGTACATATACCGCAATTAGTGACTACAGATACATTGTGAGTCTCTTGAAAATCTATTTGGACACTAAAACTCGCATTTCATAATTCAGACGATTTTGTAACTCTTGTGGTCTCCTTAAGAACCAACTGACACTTTTAAAATTTTTTATCAAATTCAACTCTAACACATTTCTTAGACAGCACAGATCATGAAAGCGACCAATACCAAGATATCTTAGCCTCGGCTCTTAGACAACGGAACTGTCGCAAGGAAGTGATTATATAGTTATTGGCCGTTTTCATCTCTTAAGTAAACCAAACATTCCGACATGCATGTTTAATCCTACATTGTCGAATTCCTACCAAAAGCCAAGAAAATTTTGGATATTTTACAACTGATAAAACTAAGGTCGTCTAGTTCGGTATTTTTCAAAGCCCATTCATTCAAGGTTGACCCTTTTGTTGCACATTCATTTGAGTTTTAAATAATTTCCCCTGATAACCTTATGTCCTGAAACCCATGCAAGACCGACAAGGTGTTGTTTAAGTTGGGACTGTGGATAAATTCAATTGAGAAGACTTTTCAAACTTATTATGTTGGAGTTGTGAGCCTTGATGATGCGAGTCTGACTGCTTAAGTATTGACATTGATTCTTAGGTTTCTGTTTTACCTGGAAGACTTTACAACTATCAGGCTGTCTGAGAAAACCCAAAATGTCATGTTCATCAATGAAAATTTCTGATCTAGTGTACATATGTCATGGACCAACCATACAGAATTCAGAGATCTGCCTGTAATGGTATCATTCTTTCAGAGGCTGTGAACACTATTCTGCATCTAACCCCAATAGTGCTACATTTAATGACGATTTCCACAAGCAGTGCGGTGAGATTATCTGCATCTGGTTGCTGCAGATCAAAAATATATGGACATGCAATAATCTTGAATTTGATTACACAACACCCCTCATGGACTTTGATAATATGTTCAAAATCACTATTCCATCCAGAAGAGAATGAAAAGGGAGTCATGAGTTTGACGGACATGACATAATAGTATACACTGATGGTTCAAAGATGGAGTGTGGCGTGGATCCCGCTTTTTCTGCGATAAACTCAGTTTAAAACTCTCAATAAATCGAGTGTCTATCAGGAATTTCAGGAGCTATTAGCGATTAGGAAAGCTTGCAGAATTGTATGCCAAAGAAATATTCGCGGCAGCACAGGCGCACTCATGTCATTTAAATCCAATACCACAACGTCTATTTTAGCCAGACATTAAATATAAAACGAAAGGACATATCGCGGATAATAGCGGTGCTAACTGGTCACTGGACGATTGGTAAGCATACAAGCTGACGCAGACTTGCTTTCAATACTCAATGCCGCACTTGCCAGGATTGGGAGAAAGAAGACACAGTATTTTATCTTTTTTTGGTGAATGCCCGGCTCTTTACAATTCAAAATAAAAGTTTCAACGTTCACATTTGTACTAAACAATCTGGCAAAAACTTCAAGTATCAAATGTTGCGATTTAATCGGATAGCTAAATGCGACAGGCTGGATTTAGTACTCTCTAGTTACTATTTTAGTGCTATTGCCAATCTTGTGTGATTCTTTGCAAAACGGAATCAAAAGATTATACTTAAATGCTTGAAACGTAGCGGGCAACTACTTAAACCAACCAACCAACTACTTGCGTCTATTATACTGAGATCACACAGTTACGGGGGACAGAGTTTGCTTTGCAATAAAATCAAATTAATCTTATCTTTAAGTTCTTACCAAAGTTTGGAGTAAACAATCTCTTCACTATTAATATTAATATTTGAGGGTGCTGCAGCTTAATTGGTTAGCGCGCGCATTTGATCATTAAGCATGAGTTGTGATTTGTAGCCCGGGTTCGATTTCCAGCCGCTGGCACTCAAACAACATCAGTTTTCTTTCTATCCAACATAAATAAAATTTATCACAGCGCCCTTATTCGGTGGTATAGCATTGAAACGCCACCAAAGTAAAATAATTAAAGAAAGGCTATAAAATCAAGCTTTAATATTAATGCGCCTACTCACCACCAGAGGCGCTGAAATTCTGCACTAAAAACAAACATAATGCGCTATTGCAGAGTTTTGATATTAAAAAAGCTTCCTTCTTTAACCACCTTTACTTCTCCAACCTATACCCTTTCCAAAGAAAGTAACTCAGTTATATAAAGGCATATTAATTGCCTGAGTGTTACTTCTCTTTAACAAAAATAAAAAAATAAAAAAAGACAGGCTAGTATCTGTACCTTGTTCAGAATGAAGTGTTTTATTTTTATTTTAGTATTCCCTCGACTATTCCAGAATGGTATTGTCCAAACTTCAATATTAGTGGTAACATTAATAATATAAAGTGTGTCAAAGTATTTTGCTGTGACAACCTTTAACGCAGTTTGTATTTAAAACATGTGTTAAGTATGTGTTATATTTTTAAATAAAAAATACTCTAAATTACTTGAGTTTAAATCGATAGTACCGTCGTATTTTATAGCAAGCATATTTGAAAAGCACAACATACTGGGCAATGTTTAGTGTGGCATCTGTTATCTGTTTGGTGTGTCACATATTGAACCAGAACTTTGAAAATGAATTGAACAACATTTTCTAAAGACTGTTTCTAAATCATGCAATAAATTTATTTTAATTTGAATTAAAGAACACTTGAATTATCCAAGAAGAAATGAATTATATAAAGTAAGAATTGCAAAAGCCTATGAATTCAAAAATGTATAATAACTTTTATGACGACCCTCGCAAATGCCAGCAAGTCACACAAAATACATCATACATACACAAATGATGCAGAGGAAAAAAGAACCAGGCTGTGTTTTTTTAACATTTCTTCTGATTTTCTATTTTGTTAAAGAAAAACAAATAAAACAGCATTGACAGCGAGACAATACTGACTGTCCATGGTGTTGATAGAAGTGATGGTTGGTGGCGGTGAAGACGGTGACAATGATGACATGACAAGCACAAGCTCAAGCACAAGTTATACAAAATGATGATGGCATCAGCTGTAGAAGAACAATAACAAAAATACAATAAAAATATTATCCTTGTTGCATATGCAATTATTTATTTATTTTTTGTTTTTTTGCCAGCAAGGGTATGTTTTTGTAAAAGTATTTTACAGTCAGCATATGATTATTAATGTGTCCATTTAAATATGTATGTGTATTTGTATATATGTTTTAAAACTCAGTCAGCAAAAACATATTCACACACAGCTATTTGTAACATGTACCTATACATACATACTTGTGTATGTATTTAAATGTTAAGGGTCCTCAGTTTAAGTAAATGCTTCATATGTTTCTAGTCAAATGCTACTTTTCCAGCCATTATCATGTGGGTGTGAGATTCCATATTTATATTTTCATATTCATCTACATACAGTTAAAATCATTAAAGCTTGAACATTTTTTAGTTTTTTATTTCTGTTTATTCATTTTTTTTGTTTGTGAAAAAGTATTATAACTTATTTTCTTTATTTTCATCCTCTTTACGTGTTTATGTTATTAAGTGGCAATATGACATATGTATGTTTATATGACATTATCGCCTGACATATTTATGCTTTGTGCAGCTTACTGCTTATTTACTTTTTATGTATGTATGTATGTACCAACATTACTTAAAACTGCTGCATTTAATGGCAGGTTAAATGTCGCTCTGCAACTAAAATCTTGCTAAAAGCAATTCTTTAATATTAATTATCTTGAAATACTTAATTATCTCATATTTTATGGCTGCCAGTTGCATATTTTTTCATAGCAATTATTTAGTTTGCCACAAGTTGGATTTATATATAGAAACATTAGGCTGGTGCACGAGAAACAATTATGATTTTTCTATAATTTGTTTTTTTTTTTTTTGATATTTTCATATTGGGTGTTTAATGCGGTTTTTGTGTTTAGCAACTTTTATATCTCGCTTTGAGTGGTACATATCTCTCCAACTTGTTCTCACTTAGTTATTAAACATTATAGAGTAAACAGCAAAGTATTTTGTATACCCTACACCACAATAGTGTGGAGGGTATATTGGATTTGTGCCGATGTTTTTAACGCCCAGAAATATTGGTCCAAAACCCACCTTAAAGTATACGGAATACTTTAAGGTGGGATAACTTTGTGAGTCGATCTAACGATGTCCGTCCGTCCGTCTGGCTAGCTGGCTGTCCATGTAAACCTTGTGCGCAGAGTACAGGTCGCAATTTTGAAGATATTTCAATTAAATTTGGTACGTGATATTTTTTCGGCCCAAGGACGCATGGGATTGGAACTGGTGGTAATCTGTGCATTATTTCACCTGGCCCCCATACAAAAGTCCTCCCAAAATTTGGATTTACCGATCATACATGTTTGAATTATGAAAGGAACCAAACAAATTTCATCACAATTGAGTGACAAATGAAGCCAAATCACATATAAAAATTGTGTACAGATCGGTCCATAATTAATCGTAGCTCCCATATAAGGCCCACTTCCGAAAATCAGCTTAAACAGCATAACTCTCTTAAAAATGTTGGTATCCAAATAATATTGAACACAAATATGTTTCGTCTATATACATATAATATGGCAGAATTTTATAATGGTCGGTTCGTAATTAATCGAAACTTCCATATAAGACCCTCCCCGTAATCAACTTTAACCTCCATAGATCTTTTAAAATATTTTTTATCGAGACAAAGTTTAACATACACAATATTTATATTCATGCAGGAAGATGCAGGAAGCTTTGCTTTACTTCTATAATTGGAAAATAAAAAGTCGCTGAAGCGCACCAAGTGCTCACCAAAGCTTATGGTGAATGTGGCAAGAGGTGGTTTCTGCGGTTCCGTAATGGTGGTTTTAAAACAGAAGACAAAGATCACCCACGTCAGCCAGGAAAGTTTGACATATTTGATGCAAAAAAGGGTTGTTGTTTACACTATAAACAACTGTACAACATTTTTCAGGTGATTGATTCGGGGACTCAATTCTGATAATTGTTTATGAAAGTAGGCCCCAAAAAAGAAGAACTTCAGCATCATTGCTCGAGATATGCACAAAATGTATAAGTTAGTTTTTCTACGGTTTTTAAAAGAATTTTGTGCATATCTCTAGCAAATTTTTGAAATTCATACCATTACTTAATTGTGACTAAAAGCGAAACGCGTTCATCGATTTTCGTGATTTATGTCTCATTTTGTTCATAAGGTATGCGACTTTACGTGAAACTAATATGACTTGACACTTGTTTTACCGTTTTGGATTTTTTGTGAATTAAAAATAAAACAAATCAATTTTTTAGGCAACAAATAGTTTTTTTCATCATACATATGCGAAACTATTGCATATGTAGCGAAACGTTGTATGAACATATTAAAGGAATTGTAATTTTTAATTTGTTTCAGCTTATTCGGACTAGTGGTTCTCGAGTTATGCCAAACAAAAGAGTCTAAAACGTGACAAATTCCCTATACGATACTACTAACTTCAAATTAGTTTTTAAATTATTATTTGATGTAACATGACCAAACGAATGATGCAGAAGTTCGTCTTTTTGGGGTTACTTTCATAAACATTTATCAGAATTAAGTCCCTAAATCATGTGTTATATTGTGTAATGTTCAGGAACTAAGTGAGAATTAATGACAGATATGTACCCTTTAAAATTACATGTAAATTACCAAAAACAAAAATCGATTTTAAATGATACGCCAACAGTTGCGCATAAGTTCACACCCAATATAATAGCTAAATAAGTATCGTGAAGAGAATTATTATTTACTTTATTGTCTAGTTTAAGTTTAAAAGGGATATGTCATATGTCACCATTTTACTATCACTATGGATATATCATGAATGTATATAAGAGAAAATTAATTATTGTTTCTTCTTTAAGCTTTTCTTAAGTTTTAATAAATGTGTATCAATTAGTGATTCAGAAGTATCGAAACACATTTTTTGTTACATAAATATTAATATACTTATGCGACCGGAATAAGGCTTTAATCATAGTTTTGATTAAACGATATGTAATGATTTATTGTTCAATCATAATATTGAGTAATCAGGAATTTGACCCGATAATAAAATGGGTTATTCTGCTATTAGCTTCAGCAATTTTCAAGTAATATCGAAATCCTTCTCAATTACGAAACAAATTATTTTCTTTATTTCAAACGCCTAAACGTATGAGTAATATAATTTTTTAAACCAGCTCAATCAATAACACCAACACCGAGACGTATGAGTAATATAATTTTCTTAAACCAGTATAATCAATAACACTTATACGCCTTTGATGTTATTCTTAATATTAAAGCTTATTAAAGCTTTTGAATTATTAAAGCACTTACCTGAAAATTATTTTCCCACTTTGTAACAAAAATCCTTGATAGAGTACTGGGGGTTGGGGGGTGCAAAGAACTACTGCAAACGTTACCAGTAGCAGACAATAAATTATTTTTTCATTGAATTTATTAACATAATGATGATTTCTATTTGACATTTACTGCACACTTTCAATGTGAATATTTTACACGTTCGTTTGTTGTAGGTTGTTTCTTTATTGTTTTCGAATTAGGTTTTTTTTATTAAATAAATGAGATTTGTTTCTGTTTCGTTTATTTCCTTTTGTTATGATAACTTTCTTCCTTTTTTCCAATAATAACTACAACAAGACTAATGTATGCCTTGAAATAATGTATTTTTAATTTCATTTAGCAACAAACTTTTTTATTGTCGTTGTTGTTGTAGTTGTTGTTGTTTGTTATCAATAAGTAAAAGACACACACATACACACAAACACTCGCGTTTACATTTAGTTAAACGCCACCGCATAAATACATTGTAATATGAAAACTGAAAGAATATGTTAAGAAACGCATTAATAATGAAAATATATACACAGATACATTTGTATGTATGTATGTACGAGTATACATACATACACACACATATATATTTGTTGGTTTAGCAAACTGTGAGAAAGATGTTGTTAAAACTGCTGTTAATATTCATTAACTTTTAGCCAAGAAAATAATGAGGGATGTAACAAACTTTTTAAATGATGTTAATCATCATCAAAATAATGATGTCGATAACGATCACTTACCTTAAATTTTTTGTAATATTTTCTTTTTTATGACTTTTTCTTTTATTCTTGTTGGGTTTTGTTTTGCTGTATTGAGTTTGATTGATTTTTTTTTTTTTTTTTTTAAATATTCTAAATATTCGACGTTTTGTTTTTTCCTTATTTTAAACAAATATGACGTGTTTATTTAATTTATTATTTTATATGTAGCAAACTTTTTAATATTTATACAACTGTAATTATTTTTATTGATTTTTTTTTATTGTTGGTGTTCTAAACTACAGCCTGTGGCTGTTACTTAACCACTCCTCTGGTCGGTTTTATTTATTTAAATTAGTTTGTCGTTTTACGTTTAGTTGACTTAGTTGTGGCTGCAGCTGTTTGTTGCTGTTACTCTGTATAATACCACCACAACAATTTAGCTGCATATATGTATGTATTCGTGTTTCAATAGTTTTATATACACTCTTACACAATCATATTAAATGTACATAACTTATAGTACATACATACATATATAGTTGTATATGAATTCATAACAAAAAAGTAGTAGACTCTGCCGCAATGTTGGCAGTCGGTTTTAATTTGAATATGTACGTTTTTATTACGAACCACCCATGGTGCAACTATACAAGGTGAGTGCAAATCGACAACAAATACAACACAAAACAGAAACAACCGGCATTTTGTTTGTGTAAAATATTGTACTACTGTCAAAAATACTTGAAAAAGTATTACTTTTGACATTAGTAAATTGTAAACAAAGTCAGTCAGCTGGGCTACTGCACTCACCTTGTATAGTTGCACCATGGAACCACCACTACAATTTGGTATGAGAACTGACACATGTAAAGTTGACTTTAATGCTTTTGTCTAGATAGAACAATTTAAAAGAAATGAAATTACACAAAATAAACAATTTATGTTTTTGTTGCATGACTGCAAAAGTTTGAGTTGAAATTAAGTTATGACATTACAATTTAATTAAAGGTTAGTGTTATTAAAGAACTTTATAATAAACTAATTATTTAAGAACTTCCAAGTATAGGCTATAAAGTTAAGAACAGTTTATTTAGCTTATATTTTTATTTGTATGCGAACTGTCGTTAGACAGTTGTAGAGATCAAGAAAAGTTGAATAATTATTGGCATTCTAGAGTACTGGTCCGATTTAGAAAATAAGAAATTAAAGTTATGCTTTCAGAAAATTAAGGCTCAACTACTACTGGCTTACAAAGTTCAATTGCTAGAAAGTAAAAGAAATTTCGAACTTGTAACTATTTCAAATATGTTAAATAAAAAAGTGGTCTGTAAAGACAATGTGTATTTAGAATATTTTTTTTTTAACTCTTAGGGCTGTTTTCTCATTAGGCGATTTACTTTTTTCCCAACGAAAAACTGCCGATTAAAGAAATTTGGTTTTCTTAATGGCTTCTATTCTGTCGTAAAACTAACCAGCCCTCATCTGCCGATTATTTATTTGTTGTAGAGATAAATTCAATCAGCTGACTGCTGTTCATATTGTTTATGTGGCAATACCTTGAGTTTTTTGTAAAAAAGTTAAATAGATTTTAGAAAAAATGTTTAATAGAGAAATAAACATTAACTTGATGGACGATGAACTCGAAGAACATGAATTCTAAGTGAATGTTGAAAGAGTTTATCATGCCAGACCTAACTACCTGGCAGACATACATAGGTAGATATAATTTATTTTTTAAAATATTTGCTTTTAATTTTCAGAGAATACTATTATATTTATTATTAGAGAAAATTTTTGATTTGGCTTGAGTTAATTTTTTAATTAATAACTCGAAGAAATACCATTGTAAATTTATACAATTCAAGCCAAATGAAAAGTATTTGTTTTTTTTTTTTTTGGTTTTATTTTATGTTATTTTTTCACATTTGGAAAACAGCTGATTTATGGCAACAACTTCTCACTTGAAGACAGAGTTTCAAATTTTCACATAAATTGTAAGAGGTATTGCCAAATGAAAATAATGTTTCTGTCGGTATATTGAGAAAACCAAAATTGGGACTAAAGCTATGTATACACGAACGTCAGATATTACAACGTTGTCAGATCTAGCAATGTGCTAGCAATGTACTGACATTGAAAAATTGTTAGCAAAAGGTAAATTGTCAGTTAAGACGACCGTAAGAAAACTAATAATTTCATGGGCACACAATGAATTTATCTGTCAACCGCAATTGTCAGTTCACACGGTTGTTAGATTGTTGTGTGGCCTTGTCAAATTCGTTTTGCAGCGTTGTGTGTGTGTTTAAAAATTTTAAATATTGTCATGGAACCAAAAAGAGCAATTGAAACCATTTTATCTGTACTCTATGAAACAGGATTCATCAAAAGATATGTCGCTGTCCATTTTTTATTTTCCTTAATTTAATTCTTTAATATTCTTTTATTAATGCGCACTTGTTTGTTTATTTATGTATATACAGAGTTGCATTTGGAAATAATTTCTCTGACAATGCTGTCATTGGCAGATGCATAAACTTTGCACATATGACAATGAAAAGTGTTTGACAATTGTCTTAAAACAATGACAATGACAAAATTGTGTGTTTACACGATTTTTAGATGTCTGACAATATTTTGTCTTGCAATATACTGAAAATGCTTTTTCTTACAACGTTGGAAGACAAAAATTTTAAGCTCACACGGTTATTAGACATTTTCTGAACATTTTTCGGACAACGTTGTAATATCTGACGATCGTGGACACATAGCTTAAGAGTTAAAATTTTAAATTAACAAACACAAACTGCGAAGCTTTTTAGCTTATCTGCAGAAAACATCCCAGAGTATTTGGCGGGCATCGAACCCGCAACCCTCCTGCACACTATCGCCAAGTCTATTGGGACATCATGTCAAAAGTAATGATAAAATGCACCCTTAATTTTTAGAATATTTAATATTTTACTCAAATATTTAACACTCTGCAATGTTGTGACGACTCCCAAGAAGATGTTGAACATTGTTATGACTCAGCATTTCATTCATTCTCAGTAATTTATTTAAGATATAGTAGATACGTTTCTTATAATACCCAAAGTCATAGTATGCCCGAAACAATACAAATCAAGTTATTCTGGTGACCATACCCCAATTGAGGTCTTCATTACAATGTCTTAACAAATTAAAGCAGCAGAAATAGTCGCAGAATGTTGATAGTTTGAATGAAATTATGAATGTCCCCATTATTGGATAATAAATTTATCAAATCATATAAAACGAAATTTATGGCAAGTTTGTTTTTAAAGCTCCATAAAAAGGCAGCTAACAGGAACTTAAAAAATAAATTTGTAGGCATAATTTAAAAGATAAAATTTTATAGTCAAACAAACAAAAATAATTTATTGTCAAAATGTATATTATTCTTTTTTTTCCACGTCACACCTTATTTGATACAGGCACGTATGGGTTTCGAGAACTTGAAATTAAAAATGGCAATTTAATATTTGGTGTGATAGTCGTCCTCTACTACAGTTTTAATTCGATTTGGTATATATGCAACAAGATTTTTGGTAATACCGGGTTAAATGTTCGAACACTTCGTCAATAACGCTTTTTTTAATTGTTTTTTTTTTTTTTTTTGGAAATTGTGTGTTTTTTTATCTGATTTCTAAAACTGACAATAAATTTTCAATAACATTACGGTTTGGCGACTTTGGGGCGGTGTCATCGAATGTCAGCAGTTACATATATATTAGCCACGTTTGTACAATACCCGATTTTATACTGATTTTATACCCAGGTTCTCTGCGTTTTCCAACAAGTTGTCCTTCAGATCTGAAGGTAGTTAAACTTGTCCATGGTTATTTCAACAATTGTTAAATTCCTAGTGCCAGCAGCTGACAAACAGGCCCAAACCATGACAATGCCGCCACCATGCTTCACTGTCGCCTTTATGTTTTCTTAGTTAAGTTCTGTATTTGGTTTCTGCCAAACATACGACATGCCAGCTGAACCAAATATGTTAAGCTGGATTTACAATATAGAAATTTTCTTCAACATTGCTCTTCAAAATGCTTCAAACTCGTGTAAACAGCAAAATTTCTTCAAACTTTATTTATTTTAAAATTATTAATAACTATTAAATAAATAAATTTTAAAGAATTTTTGCTGTTTACACGAGTTTAATGCATTTTGAAGAGCAATTTTGACGAAAATTTCAATCGTGTAAATCTAGCTTTAAACTTAGATTCATCGGCGAAAATTTAGATTCCGTGCAAATATGTTCTCTGGCAAAATTTAGACTGCACAGTCTGTTTATCGGGTTTACAAGCGGTTTCTTGCTTGCAAGTCGAACATTAAAATCATGTTGGCTAAAAATACGATGAAGAGTTTCAATGCAACATTGTGCGCTCCGGTCAGCTTCAGCTTCGTAGGCCAGCTCTTATTTTCTTAAAGTGTGTCGCCATCATGCTCATTAAAAATTTTATTTGGTTTCTTTCCGTCTTTGTTATGGGCTCGATTTTCATGGATGAAGCGCTTAATGATTTTTGGACGGCGGAATCTTTAATGCTAACCATTTCTGTTTTCTTAAAATGGTTTAAAATCAATTAATGTTACAAATCGAACACACAATTAAATAGAAAATGTTGATAGAAGTAAAAAAAAGAAAAAAAGAATCGGTAAAGTAGAAATTGACTGTATAAAATAGGCTGTGACATGAAAAAGAAGTATTTTTTTTTCTTTTTTAAGTTGCTGTTAGTTTTCTTTTTATGGAGCTTTGAAAACAAAAAAAAATCTGCACAACTGCGGGTGCCTGCTAGCCAACAGACAAACATAAATTTTTTAACCAGTGTTACCTGGTGGTTCGAAATTTGCTGTAATTATCATTTTTCAATTTTATTTATTTACATGTTGCCTACTTTTTCTTCAGTTTTTTCGTATTCTTTCTGTTAAGATTTTCTCTTGAAACCCTGAATACATTTGTTTTTTTTTTTTGTTATGTTTGTTGTCCACTTTCGTCGACATTTTTTGTGTACACGAAATACAATTGCAAACATTAGCTGGTGCCCTAGCTATTTTAAGAACAATTATTATTTTTTTTTCTTTCTGCATTACTGCAGTGGTGCAGAAGGTTAGAACGCAAAGAATTCTGATGAGAGAATGTGGTGATTCTCGAAACATGTAAATTCAACCCAGGTACAAACCCCAGCTCAGCCAAGAAAAATTATCAATAAATTTTAATATAGATTTTATGTTGTAAAACAATTCTTTCAGTAAAAATAATTTCATGAAAATTAAATTTAATGAACTCGAGCCCGACTAAATATATATCAAAAAAAAATGCATTGTTGTATTTATTTTATAAGTACTACAATTTTACTGGCAATTACTTTTATAATTATTATTGATTTTACCATTATGGCAACAATATTTTAAATCCCTATATATTATAAACAAAACAAGCAATTATACACTAAAATCCATTGTATAATGCCAAAGTTATGATATTTTAAACATTTATGACAAATTGATAATAATGATACTATGATGCTACAACATAAATATAAACATATATAAAGTAGTGAAGGAAATAGCTTTTTAGAGCTTGTAGGAACTATGTAAATAAAAAGTACTTTTTAGACCTCCATGGTACCATTTTTAATATCTATTAAATAAAAATAAAACAAAAAATTAACCACAAAAGTATATAAAAATTCAAGCGTAAATGTTTGCCCTTTTTTGAATGTTAGTTAGTATTTGTTTGAATATACCCAGCGAAAAATAACTGCAGTAAATATGCCGTCCTAAAGGCCTTATTTTGCTGACAAAAAAAAAACACCCAACCGCATTTGCATAATCATTTTAAATCTACACTTAATGTTCCTAGGAATTTGAATAGCTGAAAAAAAGCTTAACTGCAAATTTCAAGTCTATAAAAAAGTATATTAGGGAGGAATTAATTAATCATAAGATTTTAATCTTATTTATATTGTTAGAGAAGGCAGTGTGGAATGACTATCGATTCTTTTTTGAAGCCCTAGCAATTTTAATTATATATACACACGTGCATGCTACGATTGCCTTTTAACAATTACTAGATTTATTCTATTAACAATGTATTGCGGAAACATAAGGCTTAATATCTAAAGTTTCTGAAAACCTGATTCATTTCTTTTTTACTTTTTTTATGATTTATTTATTGAATCTGTCGCATCACAATAAGTATATAAATCTTATATAGAAACCTTAAAAACTATTTGCTCTTAGTTGAAAGAGCCATAATGGAAAAATGGGCCCTAAATTAGTAGGGTTTTAGGTCAACTCTACGAAGTCTTGTTTATTTTTTGAGTTTTAGAAGTAATCTCGCAAGCGGGTTCGGCTGGTTTTGCAACTTCAATATATATCTCGCAAAAATGTTTCTGAATTTATCTTTAACCAATGGTACTACTAAATCTCTATGAATGTTTTCATTTCTTATGTACCAGGGTGCTTCCGTCGTGGTTCTAAGAATTTTCGATTGGACCATCTGTATGAGATCAATACTGATATAACTAGAAGTTCTCCACAATTGAATTCCATATGACCAAATTGGCTTTAAAACAGACTTTACAATCAAGGCTTAATTTAGATTGGTCGTTAATTAGCCAGTGCAGATTACAATATTTTATTTTCATATGAACCCTCTTGACTTCTATGTGGCGACGCCATATAAAGCGTCTGTTCAGATGTACGCCAGGGTATGTAACATTATCAAAGTTTGGGATATTCATATTGTTTATTGAAATAGGTAATTAAATTTTAAGCTTTTGTTTTTGCATACAGCCTCAAAATAGTTTAATGGGAAATAATAATTCAGACGCTCCCATTGTTCTTGTCGTGATAAAAATCTTGTAGATGCATATTTAGGCATCATATGTTTATTAGCATAAAAAATGTTCATGATAGTTATATATTTATCTATTTCATCCGGAATACCAGCAGTATTGTGAATTTGTACCAAATGACTCGTGGTAGTACCACGGTACCAACTGGGTCTAAAATGTAACAAAAAAGTAGCAGTGCACCATGTTTGCTAAACCTAATAAAAAGTCAAAGAAATTAGTACTGGATCTGTTATGTAAAAAAAAAATAAAAAACCCACAAAAGTGGCCAAAAAATGTTTTTGGCCACTTCAAACACTAACAGTTTTATTAAGAAAAAATTAAAGTAGACTTTAAGAAAATTTGGTATGAAAATTTTGTCTAAAAGCACAATTCAAACCTACTTTATTTTTTATGAATACGGCAGCTACTATACATTGAACTAAATCAGATAAATATAAATCGATTTAACATGTTTTAAAAATGTGACTGCTTTGCAAAAAAAGAGAAATTTCAGTTTTGATGCATACTTTAATTTAAAATGAAAGTAGGCTTAATAAAGATACAGTTTTAATAAAAACAAAAATTTCGAACAATTAATTTAACAAAAATTTTTGAAAAATTTGTTGACAAAAATTTGTAAATCAGACTTTGATTCGTAAATATTTTTAATATTTGTAAAAAACATGTATTTCCTAAGTGATCATGGCTAAAATCTATAGAAATATGATACTTGCTCTATGTTTGTATAAAATGGAGACAATTACACCCAGCACCCTTTTAATTCTCAGCAACATTTTAATTTTCCTTTTCAGAGAATGTAACACAACTGCTTCAATTTACAAACTTTTAGAATGTTATTTTGTTTTTTTTTTTACAATAATTAGGGCTTTTATTAAGAAATATTCATATATACTTTGCTTATGCTTACAATTATATATGTTTAAACAGCCTTAAGGGTAGGGTATCCTATTTATATATTTTTGTCAACTGACCGAAATCCCAAAAATTATTATTTTTTTATTTGCTTCAATAAAAACTTTGTACTTCGCAAACAAAGCTGAACTAAAACAGAAATAATTCAAAAAAAGACTGCAAAACGATTAATTTAGTTATGTTAAATTAAGATAATCGTTGTGGTAGTTGTAAAAAGAAACGCATTTCAATATTATCTAACATTATAAAAGTATGAAAAATATAATAAAATACTTGCTTTAACAGAATTTGTGAGATGTTGCTAATAAAAAACAATATAAATATGAACATTAACCGCCTGGCCCACGATGTTGAACGATAACGTTCGCTTACATAAGACTTAAGACACAAACTTTTTATCATATCTATTTTTTACTCAATCAAGTTTGTTTATTCCACAATCAAGTTTGTGCCTTAAGTCTTATCTAAGCGAACGTTATCGTTTATCATCCTATATAGTCAAAAGCCTTAATTAAGTAACTTTACTCGAATAAAAAATATTTTGTAATCAGAATTATAATTTTTAATATGATATGGGTTCAAGCCTGTTTTATTACAGACAATTAATTTTCATTTAGTTCGAATTTTTTCTTACATACCAATAAATAAAACTTGTACTACAGTTTTTTCTATGAGCATATCCAGTAAAAAGGAAGCATAAGTAGAGACACGTAAGATATGGAAGTTACATTATTTGATTTAAATTCCTTGTTGAATTCCAGCTAAATTTTTAAACTCATAAATTGTTTATGGTACCCCTGCGCGTATGATTATTATTTTAACACGTATACGCCACGTATTTTCTTAATAAAATTTACACATAATTTGTTATATTTTTGTTCAGATTATTTAACCCTCTGTCTTACACATGTTTTGATTTTCACATTCGTAACACATAATTAGTTTTTCATGTACTGAGTTTTTATTAAATGTGAATAATATATTTTTAATTAAATTATAAATAAATATTCTTATGTTAAAAGGGGAATCACAACTTTTATTATTATCAACACAAACATAAAGCAGAGATGGTAAAAGTGTAAAGACAGTTTCAATAACATTTGTACCTTATGAATTAACTAGATAGAGTTACTTGTTAGTATGCTTAATGGTTTTTTCCCAAACTAACCTAACCTAAACTTGTTTAAAATATATAAATAAATAATAATAGATAACTGAATAAAATTCAATTAAAAACAGCAAGATATATTAAAAAAAAACAGGCTTTACAGTACTAAATATATTCATATATGGGTCTGACCAGACCCATGTGTTACAAATGTGATGTGAGCAGTAAAATACTCAAATAAATGTCCTGCTATATCCTTTCCAGGATTTCCTTTTTTAAATATTTATAGCGAACTAAATTGTAGAAGGGTACCTGTCATTTCAAGTCTCTAACTAAGTGTTATATATATTATATTGACATTTTAAAATTGAAAAAGCTCAAGACGAATGGTTAACTAATTGTTCGACCTTTGCATCTTTATTAAAAATTATTTTCTTTGAGCTTAAGTTCAAATTTCTTTTTATTTATTTCTTATTTATTCCAATATTTCGCTACAACAATGTGTAGCATCTTCAGGGATATAAAATTTATTAACACATTTATAAAATAACATCTAAAAGCAATTATAAGTTTGTTAATAAATTTCATTTCCCTGAATATGCTACACATTGTTGTAGCGAAATATTGAAATAAATACAAAGATATTTAACCCTTTCTTTTATAAAAAAAAATGTTTATGTTTGTTTAAAATTAATTTTTCAAATTATATCTGATATTGCTACAAAATTCTCGAATTTTATCAAATTAGGTTATGGAAATGTTATGTTGGTCTATTTCTGAATAATTTTACCTGTATATAAATTTTAGTGAGATATTTAAAAGTATTTTTTTTTTGGAAACTTTGGCTTTTGTATGTCACTTCACGAACTAGCAATTTGTTTTTTAACTCCATATTAAACACTTAATTTTCATAGGAACTAAATTTATCATTATATAGTTACAATCTATTGTTATTTATTTCAAAAAATTGTTGAATTTTTTTTCTGTATCATGTTATCATTATATCTTTTAAATATCTGCCAAAATTCACTAATTAAATAAATTCATATAACCTAATATTTTTCAGACATTTTAAAAAGAACACTAATTAAAAACACTTATTTTACAAAAAAAGAAAAAAACTAAAATTCATAATTAAACTCTTAGTCGTAACCAAATTTAAACACAAAACAAAAAATTAATGAAAAACTAAGTTGAGGAAAAAGAACTTCTTCAAATAACACCAACCTAAGAGTAATGTGTATTTTACTGCAATTGATTATATTTTTAAATTAATAAAAATTAAGTTTATATATTTCAAACTGTTTTATATAGTTAAATATATTTCAGCTTTATTCTTTCTGCTTGGCACTAAAAACTTTTTCAGCTTTAATTTCTGTTAACGCGTTTTATTAAAGCTCTTACTAACCGGCTTATTTTTTTATTTTATCTTTTTCTTTTTTTTTTTGTTCCAAAGTTTAGTATCTTTGTATTTCAAATCATATTATTTGTTTTATTAAAATAAATTATTAAACACTCTCGTATGTCGTATTTTGCGTAACATTTAAGTAACAACCGCTTTTAAAACCATCCAAAATTAAACTGAATTAAAGAACCCTTGAACATTAAACTATATTCGTAATCAAAACAAGATTTCTTTGAAACCCTAAACCCAAAACACTAAAGCGCATGACCAACTTTTAGTCCGAAACTAAAGAAAGTATGAATGAAAAGCTTGCAATTTGAACAACAATAAGACAACTCCGCATAATATAAAATTACAAAGCTCTTTCGTGCTCTTTAATGTTCTCTTAACATCCTGTTGATATTTTTTGTTATTTCTTTGCCAGTTTTTTATGCGAGGACGCTTAAAATTTATGTTTAACAACACAACATCATCAGGACCCTTAACTGTTTGCTGTAAAGCAAAAACTCTTTCATATACAAACAAACACACATATTCCAGCAAGGAAAGGCTTGTGTCGTAGTGTTTTATTTTTCTTCCGTTTTTTGGTTTATTGTTGTTTTTATAGTTGTTATCTGTCTGATCCTTTAATTCAACGCATTTAGCGTGTATTTAAGTACATTTTCTGTCACAGTGCTGTTTGCTTTTTTTTTTGTTCCGCGTTTCAATTTATGCTGAGATTTTCGTTTTTTTGTTTTGCTACAATTTTTGTGTGTGACTTGATTTGTTGCATGTGTGGCAACGGCGGTGTTGGTTAGCTTGTCAACCCAATTGATTGTAATCAATTGTCAATTAGCATTAACATGGATGGTCAGACAGTTTTATCCATTGCTTCCCTTTTACTGTGAAATGATATATGTATGTCTGTATGTATGTGTGTTAAAGAGGAGTTTATTTCTTTTTCTTTGGTATTGCTGGGTCAAAAAATGTTTTTGATGTCAAAAATTGTTTATTCGGGGGTGTGTTTTCCTTTGGCATATAAATAACTTGTCGGCTATTTGTTGTTTTAATATTTTACTTTAGTTTTTAGTAGTGAAATCAGTGTCAGGAATTCAAAGGATTTGAAGTGTTTTTTAGTATCAAAAATAATTTATTATTTATTTGCAATTATGCGCTAAATTGATTTTAGTTTCTTTTGTGGCTTAATATTGGAGGAGTTTGGTTAAAAATTTCTTGTAAAATATAATCACCCCTATCGTGTATAAAAATTCCACATGAAATTTGTTCCCTTTTTACATTTTTCCTATTAAAATTCAATGTTAAAATAATAAAAGGGAACAAATTTCATGTGGAATTTTTATTCACGATAGAGGTGAATGTGAATGTGAATGTTTTATATAATTTGTGTTATACTAACTAAGTATGTTTTTTGCAATATTACGAATACACCTAATTCTGTTTTTAGATGGTCTTTTTTAACACGGTTTTGAAAATAAACAAATTTTAAATTCTTTTACACGATTTTATTCCATTTAGCACGATTTTAAATCTTTGGGCCTAATTTTTTTTTTTTTTTTTTGTTAAATTAATTTTAGATCAGACTTAAGACACAAACCTGTTTGAGTAAAAAAAAATAGATACGATAAAAAGTTTGTGTCTTAAGTCTTATCTAAGCGAACGTTATCGTGGGCCAGGCGGTAAACTTTTGCTAAATACTCGTATGTTCATATCACAAATTTAGGGGAATTCCCTTTTTTGGGACACAAACAAATTTTGTTGGTCAGAGCAATTGTAAATACCACAAATTTAGGGAAATTCCCTTTTAGTGCATACAATCAAATGAACTTGTCATACATACATTTTTTACACCATGTACTTTTAAGCTGAGTGCGTATCTTTTTTTTTTACTTTATTAATTATGCTTGTGTAAAAACACATTGTAAGTACATGTGATTTAATCAGATATGTGATGAAAATCGTTGGATTTGAAAATTAATAGCCTTTTCACACGTGTCAACATATAAAATCTACCATCAATTTGCAAAGATGTTGAAATTTTCCCATAAAAAAAATGTACAGAGCTGAAAATCAAAATTTTTCAACATCTTCACAAAATGTTTCTAACTCATTTTGTTCCCATTTACATCTTCCGATATTTTTAGTGTCATCACTAGCAAAACTGATATTGAAAATGAAATGTAAGTTACATCACTAACAAAAGTGACTTTTATAGTCAACAAAAAAAAATTACAAACAAAATTAAATTTGAATTTTACAAATCATCATCATCTTCCTCCAGTATATATTCTATTAATAACCCTACACAATGCAATAATATCTGGGTTTGCTCTTTCAAACGAATAATCAATCCTACTATTAAATCCTTTTCAAAATTAATTTTGTTATTTAAAAGCGGCGTGGTTTTTGTTCATTTTGTCTACTTAACTGATGGTAAATGTTAGATGTTGCAAGTGGGAATGCATGTTTCACATTTTCAACATCTTCCATGCCTCCTAAATGTATACAAGTGTAAAAATCGCTATAAACCGCTTTTACAAATCGTTAACTGATTTCGAAGGATTTCATTTTCAACTTTTATTTAATTTCCAATTGTCTTTAAAAAATACAACTTTGCGAAAACTTTTAATAGAACTCTGAACTGTGTTTTAGTGAATTACATTTGAAAATTTTTATAATTAATAATAAAAAAAAAGTAATTAAAATAAAATTATGAAAATAATTCCAACGATGAAGTCATATATGTACGTAGGAAACACTTCACAGATAAATCTGACCCCTTAAGTTTACCCGAAGAAGAAACGTCCCAGCCAGCCATATGAGTCCAAAAAGAGTCTTTTCTGACACCTTCTTCGGAGCGTTAACCCTCTTTATGAGCCCAAAAAACAATCATAATTGCTCCGAAACCTTTCAGAAAAGAGGGTCATTACGTTCGAAAATGGTCGGTCAGAAAAAGCTCTTAGATAATCTCAGAAAAGAGTCTTTTATGAGGGTTTTTTGGACTCTGAAAGAGCTCTTAGATAATGTCAGAAAAGAGTCTTTTATGAGGTTTTGTTTGGGCTCTGTGTATTCTTGTTTTTATCATTCTTATGTGGTATAGCTTTGTTTTTTTTTGTTCAAAGCACAAATAACAGGACAACAACGCTTTGGTACACACATAATTAAGTGGAATTTCTGAGTCATACTGCGTGCCGACTCAGGACAGTAACAAGCAAATTTTACTTTCGCTTCGAAAATGCTCCTTAGTTGGACTCTTTTCTGACTCCTTTTCGGAACGCTCCGAATATGCTCCTTAGTTGGACTCTTTTCTGACTCCTTTTTCGGAGCGCTCCTAGAATGGTATGCTGGGGTATGTACATAGTAATAAAAAAAATGTATTTGTTTTATTTATGTATGTATGTATATGTCACGTTTAATCTCTAGATTCATTGAATACTTTCGATTAAGCAAGGAAGGTTTTATATATGTTTTAGATAAGATGGGGAAATAGATAGACAGTCTCATCCATTCCTCTTAAAATACAATTGGCAGCTGCCTTATGATATTTTGCAGTGGGAAGTTTTCAATTATCTGTTGGAAATGACGTATGTAAATATTGGCATGCACTACTGTTTCAAAATGTTTTTTGAAAATGTTATGCCTGTTGGAAAGAAAATGTTCTTCGGAATGGATAAAGCTTAATACTACCGAAGCAGACTCAAGGGCATCTAAACACTTTTTTTTATGAAAAGTATGACATTCCAGGAATCATTGGATGTATTAATGGCACTCGCATCGCAATTAAAGGGCCAAGACATGAAGAGCACTTATCGGTCAAGATATCTTCTTGAGAATTATTCTTATGCTTTCTCCTACATACAAATAAAAATTAATTATTAATTTTTAATAAATTTAACTTTTTTTTTTTTTTGTTGGAAATAGTTGTTTTTATAAAAATTTTGTTTTTCACTAATTTCAATCGTTTTTATCACCTATTTTGCATACGGTTAATGTCTTTTTTACACGGTTTATTTTTACACGAAGTTTCCCGGAACTAATTACCGTGTAAAAACAGAACTAGGTGTATTATTTTTTTAAAATGAAATCTCCGAAATAGGTTTGATACTTTAACTTAAAAAAAAAACTTTTTGATTATTTATTCATTAAAAATACGGTATTTTTAAAAATGTTTAGGTTTTAGTAAATTTAAAAATTTGTACAATATAAATTTATTTAAAGTATTCGCCATTGTTACCTATGACCTTTGCCCTGGCAATATATAGATTCAGCGCCAAAAAAAAACTGCTCATCTTTTGAGGCCAAGAACGATTCATGCCAATTTCGTTTACCTAGAAATAAAGCGTATCCCAGAGAGTGCGTTGGACGGTGTAATGTCTTACGAACAAAGCGAGTAAAACAAAACCCAACTGCTTATTTCTAAATAGTTTTTAGCAGGTATTATGTCTTGCCGCATATTTAGCTCGCTTCAAACGAATCAGTTGCTTTCAGTTTAGGTTCCCTGTGATTTTGTGGTCAAATTTCCACAGCCCATTATATATATATATTACCCTTTTGGTCTCACCAATGCTACTGCTTCGCCGTACTGACATACGATCTCTGACACATCGGGTTATAAGAGTGAATCCATGTTTCATTGCAAGTAATGATTGGGTGCAAAAATGATTTCCTATTATATTGTTTAAACAGCATTTAGGGCATGCAAAATCCTCTTTCAAAGTCTCTCAGCTTTAATGCATTTGGCAATCGTATGAAGGGCCTGCTGTAGGCTGAATTTCTCTGCTCGTAAACGATTTAAAATTTCGGCCTGAGTAGCTCCCAATGATTTTGCAAGCCCCTGCTGCATTTGACAATAATCTTAATTAAGTAATGCCTGCAATTGCTGGACTTCAAAGCTTTCCGCATATGATGCTTTGTTGGAAAAAAGTTCGACATTTTCGAGACAAAAAAAAACAATTTGCCAATTGTTCCAGTACTTTACAATAGTATTCTTAATTATTCTAACTATTAGCCTGAATAAAAAACTTTTCTCTTAAAAAGATAAATATTAGTTCAATTCCTTCTCTAGTTAAAAAAAAAACTTTGTTCTTTATACTATTATGTTCAATAACTAAAAGTGCGTTCACACTTGGCAAATATTTACTTAAAAAACCCTAACCACTTATTTTAGCACAAATTGGTTTGATGTTGTTGAATCTTACAAGTGTTTTGCAAGATCAAACAGCATCAGATAAAATAAAACTAAATATTTGTTGTGTTTTAGGACAAGAAAGTTTTTTTTTAAATAAAGAAATGAGTTCAAATATATTTTATTTAGTGCTTACGTCTTTTTCGGCAAATATTTGCCAAGTGTGACCGTACCTTAAGTGATAATAAATGACAGATATGAAACCGCTTTCAATATTACACCATCTTTTATATATCTGGCATTTTTAAGTTATACACCCAATATTAATTATTTTTGAATTTCGTTTTTTTTTTAAACTACTTCTTAGAAGGTAATTAACGTAATTAAAATGTTACTTTTGATTTCTATCCTCATGCACATTTATATGTATGTGTATAGTGGTGGTCATAGAAATAAAACATTAATTAAAACAGAAACTTATTCAATTTATTTTCCATTTACAAGAGATAACAAAAATTTGTTTTCATCACTTAATTGAAAGTCTGGCAGAAATTGTGGAATCATAAATGAATGAAAATAAAAACAATTAAAGAAAATCGGTAACGGGCTTGTTCAGTTAATTAAAACATTCACCACTGTTTTATTAGTCCTAATAATTTTCCAATTTCCGTCAAATTATTATTAATTTACATTTAATACTTTTTCGGATAGTCCTTATTTGTCATCACACGAAGTCATATGTTTGGCATACTTTCAACCAAATGCCTGCAAAGTGAAATGTGTTTAGCTTTCCAGGCCGCCTCAATGTTTTTTTTTCCACAATTCATCTAAAGTTTTGCTATTTTTCACTTCCAACTTTTCTCAACTTCGTTCCACAAGTTCTCAATTGGATTGTGATCAGGGAATTGTGCGGGCCATTTTTAAACATTTTTGTTTTAGTTTCCTCTAAACTACGTTTCAGCAGATGGTTTCATCGTATTTTCTCATATATTTTTATATAAAAATTTATCCATTTTTGAAGGCCCAATCTAGTGCCCAGAAAACACACTCCAAACCATTACATTACAACCGCCTTGATTGATTGATTTTATGGTATACTTTGGATGATGCTGCTAATTAATTGGACGCCATACATGCCGTTTTCCATCAGATCCCCAGCGGCAAGTGTTTGATACCTTAATCTAAAGTACTTTTTTCTAAAAACTTATGGTGGATTCACCTATTTGTTTCGAACAAAATACATATTTGTTCGTACAAAGTTCTTTTCACATGAATATTTTATCTCTCTACTTAGGTTATTAAAAAGTTTTCTTTCTTCTTCGAAAAGAATTGTTGCTTTACCCATACCCAACAATGTAAAACTTTACAATTTTCCATTAAAACAATTTTTTATTAATATTTTTGGGCAACAATTTGAAAATTGTTAGAACTAATATTAAAACAAAGATGAACATGTTTTAAATATGTATCCACCTCGCAAAACCTATTACTGCAAAATAACACAATATATGACAAAATAATTAATGATAGAGAGAAATAACTAAGGAAATAAGAACGTAAGACATCAAACAGAAAATTATTGTCAAAAAGTAAGATTAAAATTGCAAAAGAAACTTTAAAAATTTAAAAACTAATGAGATGGGATTATGTTTTAATTATATGGCCACCACTGTATATACATAAATTAATAAGAATTATTTGTGTTTTTTTAGCTGTTTTAGTAATATTTCATAAAATATTAACTTGAACATTTTTGCACATATTAAGCGTAATCCATTTCAAAGTTCCCTACTGTTTCAGAGAAAAAAACTTAGAAAATTCAAATTTAATGGGGAATGTTTATTAGCATTTGAAATAACATTCTTTGGCATTTAATTTTTGAAGATTATGTCTATCAAATATTGGCCGTTGCTATGTCGCAGATGGTCTATTCGTTGAGTCCAATTTTCGATGACTCGTTCAAGTATATCGACTGGTAACTGGCGAATGACACACGTGATGTTTTCCTCCAAGGCTTGAATCGAAGCGGATTTGTCCTCATAAACTTTAGACTTTACATATCATCACATAATACAATAAATCCATAACTTATTTAAACAAACACCGAAAAAAACCCATTAAACTACTTCAAATTAAACTGCATTTCATTAGGCATTTAACGCCAAAAAAAAAATGCACAAATATTTTTTTAAATCCCTGCAAATTGTTTGAAAGTATGTGTGTTTGTGTGTGTAAAAAAATTTGAATTTATTAAAGCAAATGAATTGATTAAATAGTTTAAGGCAACAGCAAATATTGTATATGCCAAAAAAATGTTTATGCAAATCAAAAACGGTTATAATTGAATTTTAGTTTTTTTTTTTAAACAACAAATAAACACCAAAATACAACAACTTATTGAAACATATACATATGAATGTATGTGCATACATACTTTAAGTACATACAAACAAACATACAGGTTTAAACACTGACTAACTGCTAGAATGTAATACATGAGCAAGCACGTGCATGTTAATGGTTATTTACCCCATATTGTAATCTATAAATAAACAACAACTTGGACAATATGAAAATAATAACAACAGAAAGAACAACAACAAAAACAACAAAACTAACATCCAGCAGCATAATCCCAATAAAAGCCACCATTATAAACAACAAGCAAAAACAAAGGTAAACAAACAAACAAAAACAAAAACACATACACTTTTAAGAAATAAGAAAAACAAAACAAGTTGTAGCAAGCAATACCACCTTCTCCTCTAGTAATCAGCATTGTCAACTTGGTGCGTTTCGCACCATTTTTGGTAATTTTTTTTTAATTTTTTGTTCGAAAAATTCCTTAGTTGGTGCGCGGCGCTCTTTTTGTTTAGTGCGTTTTCGGTGCGTTTTTAAATTTTTCCGAAAATGTGATGAAATTTTTCTTTTTACTAATTTTTAATTACAGTTTATAAATAATTCATAATCATGAAATCTATACGATGAAAAAGCACTCCCTTAAATGTATTTTACAGCGACCGGAAATAAGAGTTATTTTTCAATTTTTGAAGAAATAAATCATACATAAATGAACATCGTAGAAAACTTTTAATTACACCATCATGATTCTTAGGAGAAATGCTTCCAACATATTGCATGATTTTTAAATTTTTGATTTTTATTTTAACAATCGAAAATAAACTCTTATTTTTGATTTTTATATTTTTAAATGAAAAATAAAAGTTATTCTTGATTGAATAATTATTATTTCATAATCGAACTGTTAATTTTTACTTCTTGATAATTTTAGTTAGGCTCAAGTTCCTTAAATTTAATTTTCATTAAATTATTTTTACTGAAGTTAGGAATTACAACTTGAAAAATTTATTATTAAAATTTTTTTTTTTATCAAAATTATCAAAATTTTTAATAATAAATTATTCAAGTTGTAATTCCTAACTTCAGTAAAAATAATTTAATGAAAATTAAATTTAATGAACTCGAGCCTAACTAAAATTATCAAGAAGTTATTCTTGATTTTTATATTTTTAGATAGAAAATAAGAGTTATTTTTGATATTTCTTATTTTAAATGAAAAATAAAAGTTATTATTAGAGTTTTATGTTTTTATATCACTTTCTTCGTCATCATTATGCAATGATAATAGCTCCACCGCTTTCACCATATTTCTGCCATTATCCGTGGCTATTGCATAAACTTGGGCCTTATCTATATTGAAACTTTTCAAAGCATTTTCAACTTGAGTCGTTAAATATTGTGCAGTATGTTTCTGCTTCAATTCAGGCATGGCCAGTGTGAATATTTGAAGAGTATTGGATGAGATTATTTGCAGATTTATGCCCAAAATAGCACGATCATGGCGAGTAGCTGTATCCATTTCTATGCAAACTATTTTATTTTTTGTTATATTTTTTATATTATTTTGCAACTTATCTAATTTATCTTCCAAACATATTACCTATGTCACGAATTTTGAATTGCTTGTTATTATTGATATTAAAATATAAAAATCAAAAATAACTTTTATTTTTCATTCAAAATAATAAATATCAAAAATAACTCTTATTTTCTATCTAAAAATATAAAAATCAAAAATAACTCTTATTTCTTGATTTTTTTGATAAAAGTCATAACAGTTACGGTCCCTGGTATTTTGTATACGAGTATGATAAATGCAAAAAATAATTTAAAACAAGTACCAAATATGTACTGAAAATAATAATAAATTTACCAATTAGTACTTCAGTTCCGAATAGCATATTGTGAGTTAAATTTTGAATGGTTGAATGCTTATGTGATCTTTATTAGCTGGTTTAAAAAAAATGTAAAATTAATTCAATACACATTTTCAATAAAAAATAATTTCTAAAAAAACGCACCAAGTTTTTTTTTCTCCATTTTGGTGCGTTTTGAAATTTCGAAGTTGACAACGCTGCTAATAACAACTAAACTAGAACTCATTGCAACACACCTTCTCTCACTCTCTCATTTTAGCATCCATATTTATACTGATATGTACTTGATAAAGCTCTCACACAATTAAATGCACAAAGTTTCCCTGCAGGAAATGTCAATAGTGAAACTGTACTGATTTACTATTGACACAGTCACCAGTACTAGTGACTTAGTATACCCCAGACAATGTTAATTACTATAGACATTTAACATGTGCGTGTCATTGAAAATCCACTACTGACATAGTTACTATTGACAAGGTAGTTCTTTTGGGACCACATTGTCTACAATTTGGTATTTCTGTGAAATAGAAAATAAAAATGCATTTTTTGCTAATTTTTGGACTTATATTAGAAAAAAAAAAAATTTAAATATTAAAAAATATCTAATTAAAAATAAATTCGAAAACACCCAGAGTCTTTGGCGGGAATCGAACCCGCAACTCTCTGAATGATAGGCCGGCACACTATCGCCTAGTCTATCGGGGCTCACAATTGAAAAAAAATAATTGTATAATAATAACCATTGTGACAATGTCGCCAAACCGAAACCAAAATAGTAGACAAAAGTGGTGACTTGGAGACACTTGTCCCCAGGTTTCCTGCAGGGTTGTTCGTATAAAAAAGAAACACCAACACAAAATAAAATGTTTAAATAAAAATAACAAAAATAAGGGAAGATTTAATTCATTTGTTTTAAGTTTCTTTTATTGATTATTTTATTGTTTTTTATTTTCTTTTACTTTGTTGTTGTGTTGTTGTTTTTGTTTGTATTTAAACATAAAAATAACATGCATACACAGATTAAAAACTATTTCATTTATTAGGGGAAGAAAAATATTCCTTTTTAGTTGTTTCTGTTTTTTTTTCTAGGAAAACAAAAATAGTACTTGCGGCATTTTTATTAACAAAAGTAGTTTTAGTACCCTCTATTGAGGGTAAACTGCTGCTTTATACATATACATACATATGTACATAGTTCGTATATGAGTTTATGAAAGCAGGAAATATGTTAAAGTTTGATAGAGAAAAGTTTCTTTGACCAACACAATTCAAACAACAACTGAAGCAAATACAAATAATTGTAGTTAGTTTATTTAACAAAAGTTTTTGTAGAGAAATATTTCTTAAGGTGTATTAATTATGAGTTGCTAAGGTAACTTTAAATTTCTGTATACACTTAAATGTATATAAACCAGAGATCGAAAATAACTCGTCTATATAATCAAAAATCTGAATTGTGATTTATATTTTGTTTTCAAAAATAAATCACTCAAAACAACTGCTATCAAGTGATATTTTTTTACATGATTTCGTATGACCATTATTAGTTTTTGTTGTTTTTTAATGATTTACTGAGAGACGAACTATTTCAATTGTAATTGATCTCATGCATCCAATAATAAAGATTGCGCAAAGAATGTAAACAAAATTTCCTCTCCCTACGCATGACGTCACTTTTGTTAACAATATCTAAAAAAAAATAATTTTTCGTAAATTTTTTGATTCGAAATAAAACATTTATTTATTTACTATTTTATACTAATTAAAATATATCAAAAACGTAAACTAAAATGTTTGTTTTCGTTTGTGCTTTTTTGTCTCACCCGCTAGGAGTTGGTTTAGTTTTCTTATTAGAACAAAAAAAAAAAAAAACATTCTCGATTAAAACATAAGGTATATATGTATCTTAAACGCAAAACGTTTCAGTTATCCATTTTTAATCTCATATCTCCTTTTATATCATCTACCTCAAAGTATTCAGTACAAACTCTATGAGACGCTTTTAATTTTTTTTTCATCAATGTGGTCCATTGTTTTTTAATTTATTTTCTTGTGGAAATCCAAAAACAATTTAAATTTATGTTATTTCTTTTAATATTTCCACAATCAAAACATTTATTTGCATTAACATTTTTATTGAACAATTATACAATTATAAAAATATTTTTGACTTCTGACGTCACAAGAAGAAATTTTGCTCTCAATTTTACTCTCACAGTTTTTGTAAAATATAACGGACCTGCGCAATACGTAATCTTTATTATTTGATTCATGGATTGATCTTAATAAACGTTAACATTATTTCTCCTTTATTTACATACTAAGGCCTATTTTTTAAAAAATTTTAACAAATTGTAAATTGAATATGTTAAATATGAACTAAAGCCGTTATTTTCATTTCTGTTTCTCTCAACCACAAACCTAAAATGTTCTTTTAAAATTAACCTTATCAGTGATATAAAATAAAAAACTAATTTTAAATGGTAACTGGTGTGCCACTTAATCACTAATCACATTAAAGTGGCCCAGTTATTTTCGGTCTCTGAGAGGATTGTTTTTAACAATTTAAATTGAAATGTGCTTTAATATACTAAAAAAAATTATAGTGAACTAATAATTCGATTACAGGGCAATGTAATTGGACATTTTAAAAAACAATCTCTTATTTTGGAATTAATAACTTGCAATCACTGTGATTTGATTGTTGGATGTCAAATTTTTTGATTATAACGGGTGGTTAAATTTCAAGGGCCGATGTTGATTTTGAATAAAACACAAACTTTTAGGAAATTATTGTAATTTTATTTTATTATGATATATTGGTATTACTCAATTATGAATGGAACAAAATATCGGCCAAATGGGCGCCGCGACCACGGCGGCACACCTCCATCCGATGGTCCAAATTTTCGATGACCCTGAGGCATGATGGAGGTTCTATGCCGTTAATGTGCCGAATTATCTCATCCTTTAGCTCTTGAATTGTTGCTGGCTTATCGGCGTACAAATTTTCTTTCAAATAACCCCAAAGAAAAAAGTCCAACGGTGTCAAATCACATGATCTTGGCGGCCAATTGACATCGCCATTACGTGAGATAACACGGCCATTGAATTTGTTGCGCAAAAGAGCCATTGTTTCGTTAGCTGTGTGGCAAGTGGCACCGTCCTGCTGAAACCACATATCGTCCACATCCATATCTTCCAATTCGGGCCATAAAAAGTTCGTTATCATCTCACGATAGCGAACACCATTCACAGTAACTGCCTGACCGGCCTCATTTTGGAAAAAATACGGCCCGATGATGCCGCCAGCCCATAAACCGCACCAAACAGTCACTCTTTGTGGGTGAATTGGTTTTTCGACAATCACTCTTGGATTCTCATTCGCCCAAATGCGGCAATTCTGTTTATTGACGAATCCACTGAGGTGAAAATGTGCCTCATCACTGAAGATGATTTTCTTCGAAAATTGATCATCCCCTGTTGCCATTTCTTGCCACCATTCTGCCCATTCACGACGTTTGGAATGGTCAAGAGGCTTTAGTTCTTGAGCCAATTGCACCTTGTAAGCGTGTAAATGCAAGTCTTTATGCATAATGTTCATCAACGACGAGCGTGAGAGGTGCAATTGTTGGGCACGACGACGAGTTGAGGTGGACGGCTCTTCAGCCACACTATCGCGAACAGCAGCAATATTTTCTGCAGTACGAGCTGTACGAGCATGCACTGGTGTTCTCACATCTTCTACAGACCCGGTTTGCTGGAATTTTTCCACGATTTTTGCGATTGTACGCACATTTGGACGATCAAATTGACCAAAAAAATCACGAAGTGCACGATATGCATTTTGATTTGAACGCCCATTTTCATAATAAGTCTGGATAACTTTAACACGTTGTTGGATTGTGTATCTCTCCATGGTTCAAATTGAGTAAGTCTGAAATAGAGAAACGTCAAATAAAATTCGGAAAAAAGCTTGGCGTTTAGGTGTGGTTCACATTCAACATCGGCCCTTACAATTTAACCACCCTTTAGTTCTTTAATTTTTTTAATGAGAAATAATTTTGCCCAAATTTCATTTTCATTATTAAATATTTATGAAATAAGCTATTCCAACAAAGATTTTCCTGCTAAACTCACTTAATTTATATTTGTTCTCACCTATTTGTTTCACTTGGAGCCAAGACATCATAATTCTGTTGCACTCACTATTAATTGTCAGGTTTTTTTCGATCACCTCTATTTTAGTTTAGATTTTCAACTCTTACTTTATAACTCGATTCGAAAATCTATATGGTGTTATGAAATACAGCTATGGAGAACGGCCTTAGCTTCAAATATAGATGGACTTCAAAGTTGCCAAAACAATTAGTTGCGAATGATCGCAATTGCCCACTGGTATATAGAAAATTGGAATATCCATAAAGACCTAAACGTGCTGAAAAATATTTAAAAAAGCTTGAAGTTATTAGTTAGTTTAAAATTAAGTTACATTAAATAAAAAGAAGTAATAAAAAATCTATATTTTACAACATCCTTGAGTAATACCTTCGAAACTCGATTATTAGATTTATGTTTCCTTTGAGTATGACATAACTATGGCCAAGGTGAGGCAAGGTTTATAGATAGAGATCAGCAATGATATTCTAGGAATTAAATCACATTTGGCAAATATTTACTCAAAAAAGCGTAACCACTTGTTTTAGCATAAATTTGTTTGACGCTGTTTACTCACACAAGAGTTGTGCAAGATCAAACATCATCCAATAAATTAAAACTGCTTTGACAAGTTTTTTTACTAAATAAATAAACAAGTTCAAATATATGTTATTTAATAGTTAAGTATTTTTCGGCAAATATTTGCCAAGTGTGATCGTATCTTAAGAAGTGTCACATTTGAAATAAACTACAGTAAAAATATACATATGAAGTATGTGACACAAAACAGAAACAATACATTTTGTGACTTTTCATGCTTGCACGATGCACAGTAAAATCGTTCGTAAAAAAGGCGGTCTAAACTAATGATTTTTACATAATGATATACGAACTAATATTAGAGAAGGGCAAAAACTTTTAGAAAATTAAATATATGATGACCGCAATGTCTTAAGCTAAACTATATTTTTTCCATAGGAAAGCTCATAAAAAAGACGTTTTAAACTATTGGAAACATTTTAATTACTATTTCCAATTTTTTTTTTTATTAGAGAAAATTTCTTATTCTGTACTCGTATTTCGGCTTGAGTTCATTTTAATTAATAATTTAAATAATACCATCGTAAAGTTATATTTTTAGACATTTGGCACATTGGAATGCATTTTCTGCCCTGCCAAGAGTGTTGCCGAAAAAACGTAACCACTAAATTAAATACACTGCAAATCCTTTATTTAATAAACATGTATTTATAAAAAATTAAAGTACACAGAAAAAAAATCATGTTTTTTTTCAATTAAACCTTTAATTGATTTTAAAATAATTTTCAATTAAAATTTTAATTGATACAATTACTTTTTCTGATATTTTCAACTAAATCTCACATTTTTTTTAATTGATACTATCATTTTGTTTACAGGTCCGATTTCAATAAAAATTTTAATTGATTCCACAAATATTTTAATTAAAACACATTTTTATTTTTTTCTGTGTAGACTTCATGTGTACTTTAAGAAAATTTTATATGAAAATTTTGTCTTAAAGCACACTTTAAGCCTACTTTATTTTTTTTATAAATACTATTTTATTTGATGCCGTTTGAGCTTGCAAAACTCTTGTAAATTTGTGCTAAAACAAATGGTTACGTTTTTTTTTTGAGTAAATATTTGTAAAGTGTGACCAAACCTTAAGAAACACCGGAGATGGGATGAAAACTTTTTTCTTTTTTTATTATTAATATAGAGAAAATACTTTTAAGTATAATTTTTATGACATTGAAACAAATTTACACATTTTTTTGCTGGTTGAGCTTTACAATTTTTTTTTAATAAAACACTTAGAATTTTATTTAAAAAAAATCAATATTTTCGATCATTGCCTGAAGTAGAGAACGCATTTATATAGATTTAATAACTTATTATTAGTAATATTTACCAAATATATAAAAATATTTCACTTTTCTTAAAGCATCCTTAAACCTAACGGACATATGCATGTTTAAAATATGTTTAAAAATGATATTTTATTTGCACTATGTACTGAATTTCTATATGAAAGCATCTCAGTTTTTTTATATCATATTGTGCAACATTTTAAGTCTTGAGCAATTACGTTTCTTATTTATCTTCTAATTGATTATCTTTAGTTTCTTATTACCCCACTTCACAAATATTTATGCATATGTATGTAGTGTAGTGAGCATTTGTTAGCAACATTTTTATATCCGCAACTTTTTCTTTATTATTTACTACCATATTTTTAATTGTACAAAAAGGCAAACAATTTCTGTATGGAATTAAATAAATAATGTAAGAGGAGCAAATATACAAATAAAACAAACAAATAAGACCAATATTAAGTTGGTTGACCCAAGTTGCAAAAGTGAAAAAATAAATAACAAAACTATTTTATAGTCAACCGTAACCGCACAGCTTGATATCCCGTCTTTTTTTTTGTATTGTCGCAACATTTATAAACAAACATACCTCAATACATTTATACATTTGTGTATAATATGTATGTATGTATATACATATAAATACATAGCTCTATATGTAGCTAGTAAATAATATTTGTTGTTATACCAGTATTCCTATTGTAATTGCATTTGTTGGTAGAATGTTGTCCGCATTGGTTGACCACTTCACCAGACGTGTTGTATTGTCCGGCCACATTTAATTTTTTATACAGATTTTTATCGTCATTTCTACACGTTTTTTATATGTACTCGTATATTCTCGTACTACATACTTATATACAAGGAAAATAATAAAAAAGTGGAAAAAAATAAAAACAAAAATTATTATAAAAAAAAAAAAAATACAAAAAAAGGGAATGCAACAATATTTTAAGTGGCTTTATTGTAAAAACGACTGTATTATAGAATTGTGATATTGTTCACATAAAATCCGATTACACTACAGAAGCTTTAGTGTGCAGTAATGTTTGTAAGCTAACTCTTATTAGACCTTCACCCTTCTTCAGTAAATTTTTGGACCGATTTAGTTCACTGTCATTATTCAAAGCTGCAATGCTTTGGGTTATTGTCAAACGAAAACTAAGATTAACCGCCTGGCCCACGATGTTGAACGATAACGTTCGCTTACATAAGACTTAAGACACAAACTTTTTATCATATCTATTTTTTACTCAATCAAGTTTGTTTATTCCACAATCAAGTTTGTGCCTTAAGTCTTATCTAAGCGAACGTTATCGTTCGACATAGTGGGCCAGGAAATAAAATTAATAACAAAACTAGTCAAACTTTTTATTGTCACTGATTTCCAAAATTGGAGTGGCATTCAATAAAAAACATATTAAAATTAAGGTAGCCAAAAAATTAGTTCAAAATATTGGCAATTTTAGGCCTGGTATTCTGTTAAAAACAAATATTTTCTTATTGGTTGATAGTAGTCCTTAAGTAACACTATATCTCTGTAACCGTTAAACCGAGACCGTTAATAAATGTTTTCCAAAGTACTAAATTTTAGTCAAAATGGAATTTCAGAGAAATAGAACTTTTGAAGATCAAAAGGATTAAAAAATTTCCCTTTAACCCCATACATACTTTTAGTACCAATTGCAGGTATTTAGTACCAATTGGAAATCTATCACAGGAAAAAAGGAATAAAGATTACAGATTTTATAGAGAGCACAATAACAGAAAAACATCACCAAATTTATCAAATGAAGATATATTTAATAAAAAAATTATACGACATCAGTTCCGCTTATCACTAGCATTCGAAAGCAATGAAAAATATAACACAAGGACTTAGATGAAGACGCAAAAGCGCTGCTAGAGAACAGAAATAATACAGAACTCAATATGGAATATTTGCAGGCAATTTTCCAAACAAATGAATAATAACAATAAAAGCAAATTATAATATAATTATTATATAATTTGCTTTTATTTATTATTTATTAGCAAATAATAATTTGCTTTTATTGTTATTTAAGTAAAAAAGAAAAAATGTTTGTCCCTATTGTTATTTAAATAATAAAAAAAAGAATATAAATAACAAAAACTCGGATTTTATAATAAGATCAGATTCAACAAAACAAAAATTCTACATTTTCATACTAAATGCTACAAAAAATCAAAAGTTCAACGTTGACTTTAAATTTCTCATCGAATGAAATGAAATTAAAACTGGAGAAAAATTCAAGATGTTTTTTCTTCACCGGTTTAAAAGTTACGGATTTTTGGCCGATGAAAAACGATTCTGAGCCACTGTGCAATGCAGCTAAATCGAAATATTGATCAACGCAAATAGGGATTATTGTAACATTTAATAAAAAAGGCACCAAGTATAGAATTTCTCTTTTGTTTAAAATATTTATTGAATTTATTTTAATTTTTTTTTTATTTATATAAATTCTATATAAAACCTTTTAAAAAGATATCAACGATTAATACTAAAAGTAAACTTTTTTTACATAAACCAGTTAATAAAGATAAAGTCAGCATTTAAGCACTCAACATTTAACTCACAATATGCTATCCACAACTGATGTACTAATTGGTAAAAAAGGGCTAATTTCAGTACTTTTTTTAATTATTTTTGTTTTCTGTTTCAGGTACTTATATTTGAATTTTATCAATAAAATGTGTTAGGGCTCCTCTGGGAATATAACCCTGGATATTCGTCTAAAGTTTAGTAGACCAAACCATCAGGCTATACAAGAATTTTTATTTTCATGTTTAAAATATTAATTTTATTTTCAAACAAAGATTTTCACCCTATTCACCTTTAGCAATAACCTTCGTGTGACGGATTTGATAGTATGTATTCAATTATATACATTTATTTAATGGGGTCCTTTTTCATTGTATAGATTTCATGATAATGAATTAGTAAAGAACTGCAATTTAAAATTACTAAAAAGAAAGATTTTATCACATTTTCCGAAAAACTTAAAAATGCAACGCGCACCAACTAAAGAATTTTTCGCACAAACAATTTAAAAAAGCACCAAAAATGGTTCGAAACGCACCAAGTTGTCAATGCTGCTTAAACATTAATCCCCTTATTCAAAAATGATTATTAAATTTAACAAACGTTTATTAAGCAAATTTTTATATGCAAATCTCTCTTAATAAATGTTTGTTTAATTTAATAATCGTTTTTGAATAAGGGGGTAAAACATTTATGCGAACGAATTTTATATGAACAACGCAGTAAATGTATTTTAGTGCCTCAACGATGAAAAAAGTGAAATAAAAGCTCAAAACGAACAAAAACAAATGAACACAAAGAAAAACATAACAAGTAAGAAAGTATAGTCGGTCAAGCCCGACCATATAATACCCTACACCCAGTATATGTATAAAACAGTTTTTCAGAAATGGGCGTTATATGGGAGATATAACCCATTGTGGACCGATCATCCAAAAATTTAGAGTCATGATGTCTGTGAATATAAGTATTATATGTGTTAAACTTTAACTCGGTATAAATACTTTTAAAAGATTTATGGAGCTTAAAGTGAATTATGGAGAGGATCTTATATGGGAGTTTCGACTAATTATGGACCGAACATAATAACATTTGACCGCATTATTTTGATACATATGAAATATATTTGCGTTCAATATTATTTGGATACCAACATTTTTGAGAGAGTTATGCTCTTTAATGTAATTTTCGGAAGTGGGTTTTATATGTGAGCTACGAGTAATTATGGACCGATCTGCACAAAATTTGTAGATGTAATTTGGCTTTATTTACCACTCATTTGTGATGAAATTTGTTTAAATACTTGCATAATTTAAACATTTATGATCGGTAAACCCCAATTTTGGGAGGACATGATGGACTGATTTCCCCCAGTTTCAATCCCATTCATCTTTGGGCCGAAAAAATATCATGTACCAAATTTTATCGAAATATTTTCAAAATTGCGACCAGTACTCTGCGCACAAAGTTTACATGGTCAGCCAGCCAGCCAGCCAGACGGACGGACGGCCGCACGGCATCGTTAAATCGACTCGGAAAGTGATTCTGAGTCGATTGGTATACTTTATGGTGGCTGTTGGCCCAATATTTCCGGGCGTTACAAACATCAGCACAGAACCCTCCACACTATGGTGGTGTAGGGTATAAAAACATTTAATATTAATGAAAATGTTTACGATTACAATTGATAACATTTTATTAAAATAGAAAATGTGCCAAAGTAAATTGCATATTTTTGTTCTAAAAAAAGTTAAATATTAAATTTGTTTAGTAAAATATTAAAGTTTTAAATAAAGTACAAAATGTATGGATGGTAAAACTGGTAACTTTTCTATTAATTTGAAATATACATAGATTATTAAACTTAAGATTTGATTTATAAAGTTTTTTTTTATATTCATTATATAAAGGACTAAAGGTACGGTCCCACATAAATGAAATATACTTGAACTCGTTTATTTATTTAAAAAAAAAACTTTGTTTATTGCGAACAAGACAGTTGTCTTGTTCGCAGTTGTTTCTTGTTGCAGTTGTTTCTTTGGCCAGAGAGATGAATTTAAATAATAAATGAAAATAAAAATCAATTTTTAATTGCAATATTTTGTTCCCGACATTTCGTCGATTGTTTGTCGACTTTTTCAAGGGATTGTAATATGAAATTTAGTCACATTTTAAAAAGTTGAAGATGTGTCCAGTAGCATACAAATATAAATCATAATTTTAATATTAAAAGACATGTTGGTTTAAACTTAAATCACAGCTCAAGTGATGGCAAAAATATAACTCGCCCGTCTCATTAATACAATTTGATATACGAGTATAATAGAAAATAATAATAATAATAAAAATAAAATTAAATAGAATAATTATTGTTTCATAATTGAACTGTTAATTTTACTTCTTGATAATTTTAGTCAGGCTTGAGTTCATTAAATTTAATTTTCATTAAATTATTTTTACTGAAGTTAGGAATTACAACTTGAAAAATTTTATTATTAAAAATTTTGATAATTTTTCTTGACTGGGATTCGAACCTGGGTTGTTGAATTTACATATGTTTCGAGAAATCCCACTTTCTCTCATCAGAATTCTTTGCGTTCTAACCACATACACCACTGCGATGCCGGCCAGGCAACAGACAAACATCAATCCTTTAACCAGTGTTAGTTCTGGTGGTTATTAAATATTATTTTAATCGAAATGAATTATTACATATTAAACCATTACGCCATAGAACAGGACAATACTTTTTTATTTTTAATTTTTTATTGCCAATATTTCGGTGCAGATTCTGCACAACAGAGTGATGAAATATTGAAAATAATATACAAGTTTTGGGATTGGAAAATTTGCTTTGTAATAAATTCACTCTTTTGATGTTTGTGTTATATGCGGTAACATTCTGTTGTCTGTAATAATTCATATACAGCTATGGACATAGAAATAGCGCACCTATATTCTACGAAGTGCCAAACGTATTATATTGAAAAATGGAATGATAATACAATGGAATTCTATGCTATACATTTGCTCCAACTCATATTTTTCATATTTTATTAAAAATTGAGTGTTTTTGGTTGGACAATGAAATAGCGCACAGTTATTTCGATTTTAAACAAAAATAGTTGATGCCAAATACGGTGGCGAATTCTTGTGCAATTTAACAAAAATATTGTTTATCATTAATTGTGTCAACCAAAATGACACTGTTCACTTGAGAAAAGAAAGGCTATTTGGAAACTTTACCAAAAAAAAGGGTACAAAACAAAAATAGCTGACATAACTAGATGTTCTCGAAGGAAGGTTTTTAATGTCATTAAATGTGTTAAGTCAGATGCAAATTTGCTCAATGTAAAATTGCCTAAAATAAAGTAATAGTTACAAAAATAAGCTAGATCCTTGCATGTCATCGAGAACAATAATGACTGATATAAATGAGGATCGTGATTTAAATGTTTCCAGTAGACTTGGACGAAAATGTGTCAATTAAAATCATCGATTGTGTGGTTGGCTTTCTGTCTCAATACTTTTTGCTTCTGTTAACCCAATACGAAATAGATTGAAATAGACACATTTCTCTTCGGTTTGATTTACCGCTTGAATTATTCTTTAGTCACAATTCAGTTTTTTTCGAAATGAGCCGCGGAAATAAGCAAGTTTCTTTAATTACAAAATTATTAATCGTTTACAATTAACTAAAAAAAATTGATAAATTTTAAAATTTTTTAGTTAAAAATATTAATGAAAATCGACCGAGATATATCAAGTGTGCTTATCCTGGGGATACAAAAATGTTAAAACCTAATCATTGATGATATTTTCATACATTGTAGAGACCACATATTCCAAAAATTAAAAAAAAATCCTTGTAGTTTTGCGTCAGGTCTGAAAGCGATATGGTAGTGTAAGTAGAAAAAACACTTCTGTCAAAAAACAATATAAAGGCACGATTGTCTTTTTCAAACTATACCGGAGCCAGGATAACAAATTCTGGATAAGAGTGATTTTTACAGAAGAAATTATAATAATTAAATTGGTCCTGGCAGAAAAAGGTTTGTACATCAAGAAGAAAACCAAGAATTCAAAACCAAGTAAACTGAGCTATTTCTTTGTCCATTGCTGTGTATCTGTATATCTCAATAATATATCACAATTTAGTTGTTAGCATCTCTCGATATGTATTTGATTTAGAAAATGTACAAAAGATTTAGAACAAAAACATATTTTTCTTGCAAACTTGTTTAAATGATAAACTAAATACAAAGTTATTTGATTTTACACAAAATTTTAGAAAGTTTTGAAAAAGAGTTTTAAAAATTTAATTTTCTGTATAGAATGAACATGTAAATCTCACTAAAATTAATCATACGCCTTTGTATATAGTTACATACATATGTGTGTGATTTCTTCAATTACAAATCACTCATACGCATTGTAGAGCAAAATTAAATGATAAGAAATTAGGGCATATAAAATTACCGGAATTTGCTTTTACCGGTAAACGGTAAATTTTTTATTTAAAAACCGGTTTATCGGTAATTTACCGGTAATTCTGTTTAATTTTAAGTTTATCAGTAACGAGTAAAATAAATGCTTAAAATTATGTAAAGAGAAATATATATTGTTATATATTAAAGTAATAAAACAAAGTTATTTAAAATAAATGTAATTCATTAATAAAACAAAATAAGAATGTAAAAATATATTATATCATTAAGAGAAAATTTTAATTTTTGAATAGATCTGCGTGTGTATTAAAATATGCTCGCAATAGGCAAATGGTGTCAATTGTATTGTCATTAAGGCTGGTTCTAATTTTTGTGCAAATTAACCCTGCTGCAGAAAAAGCTCTTTCTGATTCCACACTCGTCGGCTTTACTGTCAAGAGGTGGTTGAACGCTATCGTCAGATACTTTCCACGCTTTTGTTCTTCTTCAACGAGTGCGATTTCTTTTTTTATTACTTTTGTTAAAATCGTGGTATTGGTTACGTTGGAAATTTTATTCAATTTTATTTTATTTTGATTTTTAATGGCCAATTGTAGCCAGTCTTTCATTGTTAACTGGGTTGATTCAGGGATTTCTTCTACATCATCAGAAGACTCGTTTGAATCATTTGTCGAGTTACATTCATTTCTCATGTTCAATCGTGCTATAAGCGTTACAATAGTTTGTATCAATGAAGGTTTATGTAGTTTAAATAAATTATAATTATCCTCTAGATGAATATTTCTAAATTCTATCGGATTATGTAAGAACTGCATAACGTCAGACTAACTTGAGCGTCGCTCTTGGATGCGTAAAATTAATTGACATTTTAATTCCCGGCTGAAAGTATTATTTTGTTCAGATAATTCATCAAGCATGAACTTTAGAGTGGCATCGCTTGTCAGCAATGTGCAGTCAGCTGCACCCAAAGCTTCTACAGCCAATTTTACATGAAGCAGTGCATTTATTATCATGCTAATTAAGTTAATTTCATCTTCTGAAAACGAAATTTCAATATTTAAGTCAATCAGACTTTTTCTGGTACACGATTTTAATTGATGGAACCGTTCCACCATAGCCAGTAAGCTGTTCCATCTAGTTTTAGTATCCAAAATCAAAGGGATTTCTTTTCCAAACTCATTTTTGACGTGCCATTGTATAACTTCATTTTTTGTGGGTGAGCGTCGAAAGAGTTTTACTGTTCGTCGAATTTTAGTTAAAATTAGTACAATTGATTCGTATGAAACATCAGTTTGAATCTCCGAGTGAACTTCTAAGCTGAACCCGTCAGTCCGGTCATCTTCATCGGCATCCGTATCATCATCTGCATCCTCATACTCATTACTAGCTTGTAAATGCATTCTGTTAGTTTTATATAAACATAGCTGATGGTGTATGTCTAACGTTGAACCCAACTTTTTCATCACAGCCGCACCGCCTGTGGTTATAGAAACTATATTCTTAAAATTTAGCCCGAATTCTTCTAATTTAGTTTCAACTAGCTGCATACATTTATCAGCATTCATGCACCCACGTGCCCTTGTAAGACCTAGGTTCCAAAACATGTTTCCGGCCGTATGAACATTTATGTTCATATACCTTCGATTTTTAATCGATGTCCACTCATCAAACGTAAGGCTAAATTTAGCACCTTTCTTTATTTTATCTGAAATATTTGCACGAATTTCATTAAGTAATATATTATTTATGCCTGAAAATTTATAATTTAATGACGATTAACTAAATGTGATTTAATTTGAACCTAATAATAAAAAAAAATTATTTCTTAAAATATAACATTTTATATATAAATTTAACTTCAATTGGAATGAAATATTTATCAACAATTACCGAAATTGCCGGTATTTTTCTCCGGTAAATTCGGTAATCAATACGACCGGTAAAACCGGAAAACCGGTTAACCGTTTACCGGTAATGTAACCCCTATAAGAAATACAGTATTTAAAACATTTCATAATTTTTATAATTTCGTACTACAAAATAGCATCCTATTAAACAAATATAATCTTGCTCGTTATTTTGGCACACTTTTTACGAATGTATATCTAACTTTTTTGTCAATCACTTTAAATTTATAAGTTTTTATTAGCAAAAGTAGTCAATTACACAAATACAAGTTTGCTTTTAAGTTATTCACATTTTGCTTTTACATTTCGCTAGATTTAAAATTAAAAATTTCATACCAATTACTGTAAACGTAGATGTCTTTATTGCCATACGTATCCACTTAAACAATTATTCAATTAAATGAAATTAACTCTTACTTGGTATTCAAAGTTAAAACGAATGAAAACACAAAACAAAAATTATGGATAATAATCATTTGAAGAAGTTTACAAAACTTAATTGTGAAATTTCGTAAAATTTTCTAATTTACAAATCACTTATATGTAATTTTACACAATTTCAAACTAAAACTCTTACAAACACACAGACAACATAAAATGAGAGCTAAGCACACACTCATATATAAACCTACAAAACACACAGATACATACATATGTCCTTGAAAAATCACGAGATATTAGAGAAGACATCATCCTTTTAGCGACACTTCACATTTAGCAACTTTACAACAAAATAAAACTTATTTATCATCACATCACATGTCAACATTACATTGCGTTACATATAACATATAATGTAACGTAACATTAACTAATACAAGTTTCCGTTACTGGAATACACACACACGCTAGTAAATATATGTATGTATGTGCAAACACACACTTACTTACACCTGCAAATGTGTAAACGTTCACATTAACTACCCAGCGGTTAAAATGTGCTGCAAAGAGCCCTTATAGAAGGCCTTATTTTGCAGTCACAAGGACTTCCAGTCGCAAAATTGTTTCAATTTTACATGGTGTATCATTGTTAGTCAAGGCCTTGCCTACTCGCTATTGGTTACATGCCTGATAGAAGGCCCACTTGAGAAAGCCTACCCACTAATGCCTCATACAAGGCGTAATTAAAGGTCTGCTAAATAAATAATTTCATTAAGGAATTTTAAATAAAGGTTTTTTTAAGGTTTTTAAATTAATTTTATGTATATTATGTATATACGAGGGCGGTTCAGAAACTTCTTAGCCTAGCACAGAAACGGAATAGTTACTTTTTCAAAAACATTTCTATTTTTCAATATAATCTCCTGAAACTTTAATGCACCTAGTCCAACGCTTATCTAGTAATTCTAATTAAAATAGTTTTCCTCAAGGCCTTCAAAACAGTGGTTTACTGCTGTAAGTGCATCTTCATTTGTGGTAAAACGCTTGCCAGGTAGGATTTTTTTAGATTTCTGAACAGCTAAAAGTCACTGAGAGCTAAATCAGGAGCATGAGGTGGATGGTCAAGCAACTCGTACTATAACTCATTGATTTTAGCCATTGTTAAAACACTTTTGTGCGCTGGTGCGTTGTCTTGATGAAAAATTATGTTTTTGTGTTGTAAGCCAGAACGTTTTTCTCGAATTTTTATATTTAATTGATCCAAAATGTCGCAATAGTACTCTGAATTTATTGTTTTACCCTTTGGCAGATAGTCAATCAATGAAATATCTTTGAAGTCACAAAAACCATTGGCATAACCTTACCAGCCGATTGAATTGTTTTTGCCTTCTTTGGGGCATTTCCTTCAGCTTCTGTCCATTGCTTCAATTGTTCTTTTGTCTCTTTTGTGGTGGATCCATGTCTTATCAAAGGTTATGAAACGACGCTTGAAATCCATTTTATTTGTCTTAAAACGATCCAAACAAGCTTGAGAAATGTTCATTCTTATGCGTTTTTGGTCGATTGTTAACAAATGCGACACCCAGCTTTCAAAAAGCTTTTTTATTATTAGAGAAAATTTTTCATTCGGCTTGAGTTCATTTTTTTTTAATTATAACTCGAAAAATACCATTTGGAAACTAGACAAAAGGCATACTGGAATGCATTTTCTACCCTGCCAAGGGCGTCATCAGCAATGTTTATTGTCCAAGATCTACTTGTAAACATCATCTATTTAACTCAGCACTTATTGAGAAATAGAGTTCTTCGTGTTAAATTAAATGGACTCGATCATGGGCATCTCACATGATATTAGATATTTCATGCACTTTTATGAATCGATCGTTTAATACCATATCATGCATTTTGGTTACAATTTCTCTTGTTGTTTCTGTTTTTGGACATCCACTACGTGGTTCATATTGAATGCTTGTACGACCACGTTTAAATTCAGCAACCCAATTTTTTACTGTTGTATATCAAGGAGGATTTTCAGCTAAAACATTCACCATATAATTTTGAAGGCCAAGAAGTTTCCGAACCGCCCTCGTAAAGTACTGCTTCACATGTACATTTACACCACAAACTTTCATAAAAGATTACAATTTATTGACGCTCTCTTTATTAATTTTTATTACTCTTATAATAAAATGAGCAAAATAATGTTTGCTGTTGTAGTGACAATATGCAGGAATAATTGCAAAACCATTCTTGTTTACTATTGAAATCATGATTTGTTGACATTCTCTTGAAATGCAATTTTGAATGTGTATGAAACGCCTTCGCAAACACCTTGTGAGCAAACCAATAGTGGAATGAGTATCGAATCTTTTAAAATGTGTAAACAGGTCTTCTATATGGCCTATATATGGAAATACCTGCAATCTTTACCGCTGCTTAAGGTTCAATGTCTAAGAATTTATGCGAACAAAAGTTTTTTTACTGTGATTTTCATACGTTAGAAATATAGTTTGAGATCTTCAATCTTAATTATTTAAAATTTGTCATTTATTTAAATTTTGATTTCATGAAACCTTTTAAATAAAGAGTATATTTAATTTGAAATGTTTTTAACAAAAAAGAAAGAGTATTTTCCGTTTTCTGCTCTACATACATACATACACACATAATATATTTTCAAACATATAAAACCGGCCGTCACCAGGTCAACTTTTGTGGTGTATGGTGAAGGGTTCACATAAGTATTTCAATATTTACTCCTTTGTAATAAAATAAACTAATTAAGAAAAGCTAAAGGAATAAAACAAAATAGATTTCTTTGTTGAAAAATGCTTCTCCATCCATCTTCCAAATTGCTAAAAATTTTATTGTCAAGAACTACAATAACACCAATATTGTGCAATTGGTTAATGCTGCGGACAATTAGGGAGGCTGATATATATAATATCTGTTGCCTTGACAGGGAGCTGAATCGTACTAAAACTTTACTAAAGGCATTATTTTATATAAATATCCGAAGCAATGTCAGGCAGTTTGTGGTCTAAAGAGCACGATTTTTTTTCACATTTTCAATTATGCTTCAAATATGATATTTAATGAATCAGTGATTTATTCGCCGACTTCTTCTTTTCTATTTACTTTGAGGCCCAGTTTGTATGTTAATATTGTCTATCCATTCAAAATTTGCCATAGTCAAACAATATCTTTTCATCGATCAACACTACACACATTATTAAATGTTTAAAAAGTTTTATCAAACTGTGTTTTGATGGAACGTGCACATGCTATTGCAATTACATTATCAATTATTTTTAATATTTCATTAAATAATGGCTACTTTCACAATATTTGGAAAGAATCATACATTATCCCTCTATATAAATCTGGTAATAAATCACACATAACGAATTATAGAGGCATAATGCAATTCCAAAACTATTTGAGAAATGCATCACTAATTATCTTTCACACCAAATTTCTTCATTACAAACACCTTTTCAACATGGTTTTCGCAAAGGCTCATCAGCTATGACTAACACAGAAAATATTATTGCCCGAAAAATTTTAATTAAACTTTTAATTGAGTCTTAATTGATTTTTAATTAAACTTTTAATCATATCAATAAAAATTTTAATTGAAAAACAATTTTCAATTAAATAATATAATTAAATTTTTAAATTAAATTTTTACAAACTATTTTATTTGATCGGTTCACTTTCAATTAAATGTTTAATTAAATATACGAATATTTTAGTTGAAAATCAATTTTAATTTTTTCTGTGTAATATTTTGCAGTTAACATCTTTAGTAAATGATGGCTTTGTCAACGGTCAACTTACTGACGCCATTTACACAGATAAAGCCTTTGCTAAAGTTAATCACCATCTTCTGTTAAAAAAAATTGGATGTTATGGGTTTCAACAACATTTGTTTAAACTGGTTAAAAACATATAGAACACAGTCCGTAAAATTTAATGGTGCAATTTCTAAAAAGATATTGGTAAAGTCCGGCGTCCCGCAAGGAAGTCATCTCAGCCCTATTTTGTTTTTTGCTGTTTATAAACGACATGCCTGTAGCAATCAAATACTCAAAAATATTGATGTTTGCGGATGATGTGAAAATATTTTCTAGTTTTAAAAATTTTAATAACTGGTGTAACCTTAATTTAATGGAATTAAATCTGAAGAAATGCAAACATATGCACTTTTCAAGAAATTATGATGCTGTCAATTTTTACATGTTAAGTGATCATAAACTAGAGTTGGTAAACTCAATTATGGATCTTGGGATTTTGTTAGATGCAAAGTTAAATTTTGTACAACATATAACGATGACTGTTAATAAAGCTCGTGGTATGAAACGAATTCAATGATCCCCACATCACTAAATGTTTATATATTTTCCTAGTAAAACAGATTTTAGAGTATGGTTCCGTTGTGTGGGACCTGCATTATATTGTAAATACTGATCATATTGCTCATATTGATCAGTATGTACTGTTTGAAGGATATTTACTCATACTTGACGATACTAGTCAATTTTCTTATTTCCTTTTGTTTTTCTCTTTTATTTTCTTCGTTTTATTATTGGTTTGTATGAAAAACTAGAAATTTTATGGTAAGGAGCACGAAAATTTAAAATACGCGTGTGAGTTCTGGCAGGCAGGTTCAAAACAGAATTGAACACAATCTGTTCAGCTAAAACTGAAACGTGTGAAACAATACTTTTTAATTATGCCAAATAGAGATAAAATATAGATAATTTGTACTGATGCCATCTTATATTACTATATTATGCTCTGACTGAAAAGTAAGCCTTGTCTACTTGTCACGCCTTGCTGATATTTAAAGAGCACAACATGACTTGACAATGTTTAGTGGGCGCAGTATTTAAACAGTTAGATTTGAAACAAGTGAAGGTAAAAACTTTTTAAAAATAATCTATCCCGCCTCAGTGTTCGTTAAATTTAATAACCGGCTGCATTAATCCAACAAAAATCTTTGCCTTATATTTGACATGACTGTATCTGTCTGCACATTTCTGATGTGCTTAACAGGCATAAACTGAAACTACTTTTATATTCATTATATTATGCCTGAAAAACTTACTTGCCAGAATGAACATTTCGCCCAGCAGACACACATATATTTATGTACGATACATAGACAACATATAAATGTCTTCCTGAAATCATTTCCGCTTTAAGTGTTTACGTTGTTCAGACAATTCAACTGCTACTTGTAGTTACTTCAATAAGTAAAATTAATATATACTGACATCTACACCAATACGAGTACATTTACACATGTACTTACATAAATTCCCGCTTCATATTATAGTTGTTTAGCTTTTATGCTGTCTTAGCTGTTGTTATTACCACTACTTAGCAGCAGTGGTGCTTGCTACTCTGCTATTACGTTTACGACACACATTGAGTTTGTCTATAATGTACGTTTTTAAATAGTACAGACACAATTTGGGCAAATATGACAAACAAGAAAATTGTTATTTACTTTAAATAGAAATTATAGTAAGAATAGTAAAACAAAACGTATCTGACGGTTAGCAAGCCGGTAGGAAATTTAAGAAAAAACAATTTAGAGTGCAATATTTGGCTGTGCCAAAACTTTAATACCCTCCGCCTAAATGTAATCAGAAATACAAAAACTACACTGGTTATAGGACAAGTATGTATATTAGTGTGTCTCGAAAAAAAAAGTTAGCGGTACACCACCGAATATAAAGTATTGTTGCAAGACAATTTCGAAAAAAAAAATTTTTTTTTTTTTTTTGCCAACTGAGATCTGGTGAGTAAATATAAAATATTGGTCTCCTTAAGACAAAAACATCGATATATCACACTTTGAGATCGGACTATAAATGCCGATGATATGACAAAAAAAAAAAATTAAAAAGGTAACCCCTACGTTCGGCAAAAAAAAAATAAAAATTCATTTTTTCAATAGTTCTGTTGAAATTATCGAAAAACTTCCTTTACTAAAGTTTAATGATTTTTTGTGAGCTTTTATTTTCTGATATTATAGTGGTACATTAGGGTGGTAGGAACTGAGATCTGGTGAGTAAATACTAAAACGGGATATTTGAGGTAAATTCAAGATAATAACATCGATAGATCTCCTCAAGACAAAAATATCGATATATCACACTTTGAGAAAGAATACTTCATATTCGGTGGTGTACCGCGAGCTTTTTCTTTTTTTTTTTTACATGTAAGGCGAGACACCCTAATGTACTTATATCCTTATTTTGTGTTTTCTTATTGCAAATTTTATTAGTATATTATACATATATTGTTTGAAAGACAATTTTACGACCAACATAATTTATTTCAAACGTTTTGATATTTTATCTAATTTTGACCATTTGTAATTGATGTAATTTATAAAAGTGAAAGAACGTTTTTCCATATTCACAACAAGTTAAGAAACAAAGTATAAAGAAGGGTAAGATATAAGGTGAGGCTTCTTTTGGTTGAATTTGATCTCAACGACTATATTTACAAAGGATTTATGGGTGGCATAGAAGAAATGTACCAATTATGGACTGATAGCTTCTAAATCCAGTATCCTCTAATTTGATTTCTATGTATTTTAGGATTATATTGGTTCAATTTCATCTCAATAACGTTATTTACAAGAGTTGTATTGTTGGTTGTTATGCTCGGAAGTGGACTTAATTCAGGAGCTGTTATTGACTGACAGCTACAACATCCAGTTGCCGTATAACCGATACTAATATGATTTCTGGATTAAAATTTCTGAATCATATAAAAGTTAGTTCGATATCAATATTTATTAGACATTTTTGTGGGTTTAGTTGTTTTTTGGAAATGGTTCTTATATGGCAGCTATGACAAATTATGATTTTTATGCGTATAAGGATATCTGATGACGAATTTCAACATAATAACGGTATATTTAAAATATATATTAGTATTAACGTGGATTTCGGGGGTGGACATTATATGGGGGATATTGACAAATATGGACCGATGTTCTCAAAATCCAGCAGTTTGATTTAGGCATGTAAAATTTTGGATTGGTACCCTTATTTATAAGAGATTTATGAGTATTAAAGTGATTTTCGGAAGAGGGCTTTACATGGGACATACGGTTAAAAATAGCCTGAAATTCACAAAATTGTATGGGATGATTTTTGTATATATGTAAATGATTTGCACAAAGTTTAGAGTGGGTACCGATATTTATAGCATATATATAGGAATAAATGTCTTTTTCAGATGTGGTCCTTGTATGGGAGCTATAACCAATTCTGGGCCGACCACCATAAAATTTAGTACAACAATTTATTTGCCTATAAAGATTACTCATGTCAAATTTTAGCCGTTTAACATAATAATTATCTATTTATACGTATTTAAGTGAATTTCGGAAGTGGACTTTATATGTGGTCTATGGTCAAACATGAACCGAACTAAAAAAAAAATTCTTTTTGCGATTTCATTTTGCATAAAACTTATTTTTGCTGATTTTTGTCTTGATATTCCAATTTTATAGGCATTTATGTATAATTGAGCAATATTACGGAAAGATTTGTGTATGGGGTCTCTTAGAAATCATGAACCGATTTTTACTACTTTTAAAAATATCAAATTTTTATGGAGACTGTCTCCGATTTTGCTGATTTTCAATGCTAAACTGATTAGAAGAATTATAAATATTTTTTTTTTTTTGTAAACACTGTTGATTTTAGTTGTGTCTTTTGGACGTGAGAGTGTTTTACATAGACAGACGGACGGACGTGGCGCAATCGACTTAGAAATCTAGAAGTGCCAAGAATATATATACTTTGTTGGGTCTCAGATGAATATTTTTCACTGTTAAGTATGGTACTCTGTTCAAATTTGCGAAATTTGTTGAGCAACATCAATTATTTCATTTGAAAATTTTGACAATTAGCAAGTGGTGACAATGCCGCGATTTAGAAGAAAATTGTCGTTTTTATTGCCCTTAGGTATGCAACATTGTTTCTTTTATGTAAACAAAAACCATATGTTTTTGGTTGTTTTTTTCAATTTCGTGCGAAATAAGTGCCGCTTACATTATTTCACAGTTGGAAAAAAATGTTGCCATATACATTTTTTTGTTGAAAAAACATGCTGCCAGAAACATTTCGTAACTTTTCACAATAAGAACAGAGTACAACTTCAGCAACATTAGTTCGCATTTTTTTCGCATCAATTTTTTTTATATGGGCTTTTGATAGTATTTCGCACGAAATGATGAACAGAGTACCATGCTTTACACACGAAACTACAAACTCACTCACTCACTCATCACATATGATGGTGAAGGGTATAATCAAGAATTGGCATTACAAAATACTGGTTTAAAATCAGGGTGAGTAAAATTCCTGTTAACGAATGAAATTTTATTGTTAATTTTTTTTGTAAAAATTTTTATTGTCAGAATAATTATTTTTGATTAAATTCTATTTTTTATTCTTATTATTTAATTTCTTTCGCGGATTTTATTTATTAAATTCGTGTATCAAAAAGAAAAATGCGATTTAAATTCGTAAATTAAATTCCTCTGAATTAAATTTGCTTACGAGAGAAGTACTCTGTAGCCCGTTTCTGTATTTTTCGCATCGCAAAATTTTGCGCACGAAACGAGTGATCTGCAACAAAAACAGTGTAAAAGTAAATAAAAACAAAACGAATTATCTGTCATTTAAATAAATTTCCAGCAATTATTGGAAGGATGTAAGATAAAGAACTTCATGTGAAAAATTTTACAATGCAAGAAATACAGAAACGAGCTACATGTTAAATTAATAATAGTATGACTCTTTTCCTGTCCCACATTGTAGGCAAACTCTTTCACTTGTCAAAATTGCAACAAATTGGACGTTGCAGAAATAAATGTGGTATAAAAATAATAAGAAAACCTCAGAATATACAAGGTGGCGCAAAAGTAAACTTCCAATCAGGCGATCTTGCTGGCCAGTGCAAATTGCCAAAACGGGAGATTAGGCGCCCGGGAAATGCATCATTCAGCATATCGGTTGTGGCACGTGCAGTGTGTGCCGTTGCACCGTCCTGTTGGAACCACATGTTTTCCAGTCCCAATTCATCAAGTTGCGCAAAATTTATAGTATTTTCTGATAGGAGGATTACTTTTGCGCCAACTTGTATAGTGAATATACCTCATATCATTATCGTTTATAAAACATTTCCAACTGGGCTTTTTTTGCACGCATTATACATAAGTAAAATATGTTAACTGAATGTTTGTAAATAGATGTTTAAAATTACATGTGTGTACAAGGGTGGTTGTGTTAGCATAGAACCAAAATTAACTTTCCATATTCTTAGCTAAAATTAAACTTAACTTTATTATATGCTGTCATCTACTCATTTTCGTTTGTGGCCACCACCCTAATATAAACATGTAAGTTGTAAACATGAATTTGTTTTTCACATTAACTATTTATACTTAAGATAGTTGTGGTTTTTTCCCTAGAGTAGAGCGAGCTATTCCTCCTTAAACAAAACTAAGAAAATCACATACAATAATGAAAATCTGGCCTGTCGCATGTTTAAATATGCCATCAATAGCTACAGCAGCAATAAAAGCAATAGTAACAACAACTGCAAGAAAGCAATTCATGATTAAGGTAATAAACGCTTAATAAGCGTATTACATCGTAATAATAATAATAATAATAATGCAATGTTCGCTAATCTACACATTTTCTAATTTTCTAGTGGTTGTAGGCACACTGTATTTGAAAATGACAACGATGAAACAACATGACTTGAACAACATCAAGTGATGATGATGATGTTCTGACACAATCGTTGACATAAATTATGATGTCTTTGATGATTTTAAATTCATTTGCATTTATAAACGTTAATCAAACAGCATGAAATTAAGCAAGTAAGAAAGTATAGCCGGTCAAACCCAATCATATAATACCCTACACCCAGTATATGTATAAAACAGTTTTTCAGAAATGGGCGTTTATGGGAGATATGACCTATTGTGGACCGATATCCAAAAATTTAGTGTCATGGTGTCTGTGAATATAAGTATTATATGTGTTAAACTTTAACTCGATATAAATACTTTTAAAAGATTTATGGAGCTCAAATTGAATTACGGAGAGGGTCGTATATGGGAGTTTCGACTAATTATGGACCGATCATAATAAAATTGTACCATATTATATTTAGACATATGAAATATAGTTGCGTTAAATATTATTTGGCTACCAACATTTTTGAGTTAGTTATGCGTTTTAAAGTGATTTTCGGAAGTGGGCCTTATATGGGAGCTACGACTAATAATAGACCGATCTGCACAAAATTCTACTGTATTATTTGCAAATATGTGAAATATATTTGTGTTAAATATTATTTGGATATCAACATTTTTGAGTTAGTTATGCGTTTTAAAGTGATTTTCGGAAGTGGGCCTTATATGGGAGCTACGACTAATTATGTACCGATCTGCACAAAATTTGTAGAAGTGATTTGGCTTCATTCACCGATCATTTGTGATGAAACTTGTTTGGATGCTTGCATAATTCAAATATTTATGATCGGTAAACCCCAATGTCGGGAGGACATTTGTATGGGGGCCAGGTGAAATAATTAACCGATTTAAACCAATTTCAATTCCATCCATCCTTGGGCCGAAAAAATATCATGTACCAAATTTTATCGAAATATCTTCAAAAGTGCGACCTGCACTCTGCGCACAAACTTTACATGGACAGCAAGCCAGCCAGTCAGACGAATGGATGGACGGACATCGTTAAATATACTCAGAAACTGATTCTGAGTCGATCGGTATACTTTAAGGTGGGTATTGGACCAATATTTCTGAGCGTTACAAACATCAGCACAAATTCAATAAAGTGGTGTAGGGTATATATAGCACAAGACTTTATATGAAAAGCGGTTGTGTGTTAAATTATTGATGGCCACTTCGCTTGACACTTTGTAACTAACATTATTTTCCAAGTTGAGATAATGATGCCCAACGATTCCTTCATTAAATTGTTATCATAATTAATCCGGTTCCGAACACGGTTTTAGGTGAAAAAATCGGTTAACCGGTTATATATTACATGGTTAGTTATATTTCGGTTTTAAGTCGATTTTGAATCTGGTATCAATAATAGTCTGCATTAAACGCATAGCATTTTACTTGACCAGGGAATATTCGAGTTTTATTTTTGAAGATTTTTCCAAAAAATCATCCAAGGGCGGCAATATGGGAACTAAAATTCTTGATTTTGATTTCTGAAATATAAATTTATTATATGTTCTCTTTTTGACTTTTCGCTCCAAAAAATGCTTGAAATCAATATTTTTCAATCTTAAAATTGCAAATCGTTTTTTTTTAGATATAGAAAATATATTGCTTTGAAACTTTTAATGTATGATAAAAAATCTGTTTATACATGCTCTTAGGCACACAGTGGCTCACAGCTTCTTTTATGCAGTACATTGTTTTGTTCTCAAAGCTAATTAAAAAGAAAACTAACAGAAACTAAAGAAGGAAATTGGTGTCATTTAAAAGAAAAAAATTTATAGTCTAACAAAAAACATTTATAGCAAAAATATGTACATTTTAATACATTTAAACTAAAAAAAAAGCTTGTCGTTTTTCAAAGCACAGTTTATTTTATGCAGCCAATTTCTGCTGTACCGATAGCTCAATGCAGGGTTGTTGGTTTTTCGTTTTTTCTTTTTTCTACTTCTATCAGTATTTTCTGTTGTATTGTGAGTAGGATTTTGTAACGTCAAGTGTCAATTTAAAATGGTTCTAATGAGTCCGCGATCAACGATAGAACAACGCAAATTGGTTTAAACCATTTCCAAAGTTGCCACTCACAGCAAAGATAGCAGAAATGGTTAACATTTAATATTTCACAGTCCAAAAAATCTTTGAGCGCTTCTTTCATGAACGCAATTCAGTGAGCATGATAAGCGAAACATTTTAAGAAAAATAAGGGCAAATCTAGGGCTATTAGCTTTACAACTCGCAACATTGTTTGCAGTTGACCTGGGCAAACAATGTTGCGTTGAAACTGTTCGCCGTATTTGGAGCCAGCATAATTTTAATGGCCGTGTTGTACGCAAGAAAACGTTTTTTAACCCGAAAAACAGACTGCGCACGCTAAACTTCACCTAAGAACATGTTTGCAAGAAAATCTGCATTTTGGAATTCGGTCGTCTTCGCCGTTAAATCTAAGTTTAACATATTTGATTCAGATGGCATTTCGTATATTTGAAGCATGGTGGCGGCAATGTCATAGTTTGGGCCTGTCTGTCAGCTGCTGGTACTGGAAATTTAATATTTGTTGAAAAGTCCATGGACAAGTTTAAGTATCCTTAGATTCTGAAAGACAACTAGCGTAAGTATGGGTAATTTATAATTGTCCACATTTAATAACACTGCCACCACAATCGCCAGATCTTAATCTTATCCAAAATGTATGGTAAATTTTAGAAATCAGCCTAAAGAAACTCAAAATTTCTAATGAAAACGATTTAAAAAAAAGCGCTACTGACGGATTATTCGAATATTTCACCGAATATTACCCAAAAACTGGTCATATCTATGCCAGATCACCTTAAATCTGTTGTAGCTGTTGTAGATAATAATATATAATAATATTAAATCGTGTAATTGCCAGTTTTAATTTAAAGTTTCCAAAACCCATACGTGCCTGCATAAAATATGCTGTGACGTGAAAAAACGAGCATTTTTTGTTTAAATATATTAAAATGTACATTTTTACAATAAATTATTTTAGTTTGTTAGACTATAACAATTAATATTTTTGTGGAGTTTTGAAAACAAAGAAAAAATTCACTGCAGAGTTCCCATCGTACTTCTTATCTGGCAAAATTTGCACTGATTTGCCACAACATTGAACATATTTGTGGTCTCCTAAACCACAAAAGTTCTGTAAGTACTCTATGATCTCTCTTCTCGAACACCTTCTAGGAATTTATCCAGAATAGAGTAATAAATCATTTCGTTTTCCTGAAGCATAACTCATTTTCAACAGCACAATTTCCGAAAGCCCACTCGTTAGATTGTTGTATTAATAAAATCCCTGGCATATATAATGTATAGAGGAGTCACACGTGAATATTGTATAAATATCAAAAGCTCTGGCAGACCGTTATTTTCCGGATCAAAGAAACTGTATTAAGTTTTGTGTAAAAAATGATATTAAATGCGCCAGGACATTTGAAATGTTGACTGTGGCATTTGGCGAGTCTACTTTGAGCAGAACACAAGTTCAATTGTGGTGTAACCGGTTTAAGGAAGGCCGAGAAGATGTCAATGACGATGCTCGTCCTGGTCGCCCGAGCACGTCAACAACCGATGAAAACATTGAAGAGCAAAGAAAATGATTTTGGATAATCTTCGAATCACTATCAGAGAGGTTGCTGATGATGTTGGCATATCGTTCGGCTCATGCCAAGAAATTTTTACGGATGTTTAAGGCATGAAACGTGCGGCAGTGAAGATTGTTCCAAAATTTCTAAATTTTGAGCAAAAACATAGACATCGCTCAGGAGCTGTTGAACATCGTCAACGACGATCCAGATTTTCTCAAAAAGGTCATAACTGGTAACGAATCATGGGTGTATGGCTATGACATTGAAACCAGAGGTCAATCAGCCCAATGGAAACGTCCAGCAGAGCCAAGACCGAAAAAAGCACGTCAAGTTCGTTCGAATGTGAAGGTTTTAGTCACTGTTTTCTTGACTGCAATGGCGTGGTGCATCATGAATTCTTGCCACAAGGTCGTAAGGTCAATAAGGAATACTACCTTGAAAATATGCGCCGTTTACGCGCAGCAATTCGTCAGAAACACACAGAATTGTGGAAAACCCAATCATGGATTTTGCACCATGATAACGCACCAGCTCACACATCGATGCTTTGAGTTTTTGGGCAAAAACACAACGGTTATCATACCTCAACCACCGTATTCACCGGACTTGGCCGCCGATAAAAGGAAAGCGTTTTGCTACGATTGAGGAGATAAAAGAAAAATCGAAACGAAAGCTGTTGGCGAGGATTGGAAAAAACGCTGGCATAAGTGTATTATATCTGAGGGGGTTTACTTTGAAGGGGACAAGATAATTATTGATGAATAATTGAATAGTTTTTGAAAAAATTTAAAATAACGGTTATATTTTAATCAGAACTCGTATATATACATACATATATACTATTTACGTTACATTATAAATTAAAAGAAATGAAAAGGAAATCCTTTTTACTTTTCTTCACTACATTTTGCATTCATACTTTCACAAACCCATACGAGAAACTAAATTCAACAATTTTATTTATTTTCATATTTAAATTGTATGTGTCTGTGCCCTTAAGCAATTTGAAATTAAATTTGCTTCTTATGCAGATCTAACTGTCTTCTATTCTAAAACATTCATATACATATAAAAATATATAACAAATAAAAACACCTCGATCTACTTACTGTTGCTTCCCCAAACTTTATACAGTTTACCCTCTTGAAAAACCTTATTTAGTCAGAACAAAAAAAAAAAAAAAAAGAAGGAAATAAAATATGTTTTTGGCTACAATTATCTCAAGTCACATAAATATGCTGCTGAAAAAGTAAAATAAAAGACAGATACACATACACACACACTCATACACACACTTCTTCTCCCATGGTATTGTAGTTTATATAATGTTTATGTAAATTGTTAAAAAAAAAAAAAAGAGTTAAACAACATTGTATTTTGGTATTTGTGGCTTAAAGGCTTTTTTTTTTGTTTGTTTAAAACAAGCTTTTGTATTTTATTTTTTTAGTAATTTATAAGAAATATTATAATTATATACAATTGTTGGATAAGATTCTTATTTTTGTAAAATATTGCAAAGACTCTGTAACGTACATAAATACTGGCAATAATATATTTTATTGGTGGTAATAAAATGCTCGATTATATGATAATTTAAAGCTCAGGAAGGATTTGGCAAATAATAAACTAAACTAATATAAAAAGTTGTGTTAACTCGTATATTTAAGGAAAACCTATTTAAGTGTGTTAAAAATTATAATTATTCAGCCACATGTCACTGCAAAGTGAAACTAATTTACTTTAGTTTTATTAACATTCTTGAAAACATTCAAGTTTATTTATGACGTTTTAAGCAAGTCGTTCTGCTGTTATGTAATTTATTTAAAATTTGATTTTTATTAATATTGTTTAATTCACAAGTAATGTTGTAATGTCGTAGGAGTTGTTCGTCATCTTGTTAATTTCTATATAAATACACTGTCGGACAAAAAAGTGCTGTTTCAAATATTTCCTGTTTTTTTTTTATTAAAACGTGTATTTTTTATTTTCTAATAATTATAAATTATTGTTTTATTTTTAATTCAGTTACTATTTTATCTACTAGAAAACTTAACGTAGAATTCTTAGCTTATATTTTCCTATATAATGCAAAACTAATGACATATATGGCATTTCAAGCGACAAAAGAAAGTAACAATTCACTTAAAAAGTTTAATAACTTTAAAACCTAATACAAAGTTGCTTCTCCTTTCTTATTAACCCTCCGATGAGTGACAGTTCTGAACTTCACGGCCGTGTGAAAAGATCCCTACGGACCTTTTTTGTAAATCATGTTTTTTTCATATAAAAAAATAATTTTTTGCTTTTTTTTTTTTTGTTTTTATTGTTTATAACTAAATTCTACATACAAAAATAATTTTTTCAATTCTTTTAACTCAAAGACATTAGGGATGATGATAAAAACAAAAAATTCTATAAAGTGGTTTATTGCTAATAGTATAAAATTAGAATATTGTGCCTTTCCTTGAAAGCAATAAAGTTCATGTCTTTGAATTTTTCTTAGAATTTTTTGTTTTTATCATCATCCCTAATGTCTTTGAGTTTAGGTCTTTGTGTTCAGAACAAGTAAATTATGTGTTGAAACAATAAAAAAATTATAATGATGCCCAAAAACATGCATTTATTAGTGAAATTCAGTACAAGGAACATACGGACCTATTCACATGTCCGCGTACTATTCTCACTAAAACCTCAATAACTCCTAAAGTAATAATCCGATCGGCTTGATTTTTCTTCCAAAAGATGCGCAAAAAAGATGCTTGGAATACAGAGTAACTTTGAGTGGGGGGGGGGGGGGGGGGTTGTAGTGGCCGAAGTAGGAGTAATTTCAGTTTGAAAATGCAAAAAGGTCCCTAGGGACCTTCTCACTCATCGGAGGGTTAATAACCTAGTTTGTCAAACTTAGCGCCAGGCTCTTTAGGATAATAGAGTAAACTTGTGAATGTTTGTTCTGGATTCCTTCAGAATTTTGCCATCGAGGATTACCCAAAGATGATCGGTTGGGCTTAAGTCGGGGATCTGAACAGGCCATTCTAAGTTTTCCACATTTGTTTCTTCAAAATAATTTTTAACGACCTTACTCGTGTACTTGGGGTCAATGTCTGCTTGAAATATAAACTCCCCCAAGCCCATTTCCTCAGCACTGCTATAAAGATTTTCTTTCCAAATATTTACATAGTCCTCTCTAGTAATGTTTGAGTCAATTTTTACAAGTTTATCAACTCCTGAAGAGGAAAACATCCCCAAACCATGAGGCTTCCACCACCATGCTTTACAGTGTGGATAAGGTTTTTTGATTTCAGCCTTTGTGTTCACACTATACTCTTTCTCGCATCTTGCATTTTTTGAGTTCATATATTGACTCATCATCATTTCTGTATATATGAAACTTATTTGTGCTGAATTTTTATCCAATATACCCTAACCACTATGGTGGTGTAGGGTATAACAAGCATCAAAAAAATGGTTGAGTTCTGATAGCGTTCGTGAAGTTAACCAGGGCGAAAGAGTTGTATTGGATTTGGCACGGAAGTATTTTCATACAGGCCGTACTACATATTGTGATAATTTTTTTAAAACATTGCACAAAATTTGTTGGAAGCACCGTCGGTACCATTCGATCCAATAACCCTTTTGTTTCTGCATCCTGCAAAAAATCTAATAAGCGTCAACTGCATGAAACATTATTTGGTTTTTATAAAGAAAAGTATGCTCTTGCTCGTACGTTCCAAAGAAAAATAAAGCTATAATATTGCTATCAACGGAGCATTATACAAATAGTATTGAACCACGTATATCTGCAGAAGATGAATAAGGTAGGGCAGAAAGGCCCAACATATTAAAAAAAACCAAATTTTGGACACAATGGATCAGATGGTGTCATACTATAGCTGCAAGCGAGGAACAAGTCGTTGGCCGTTGGCAATGTTTTTTTAATATGTTGGACATTTCCGGACTTGCTGCATATATAATACATACAGAAATGTTGACTGTAAGTCAGACCGTCGTCGTCTGATTGAACTATCAAATCAGTTGGTTCTCCCACTTATGGAATCAAGAGCATCAAATTCGCGTGTGTTACGTTATCCGCATATAATAAATGCTATGGCAAAGTTTAATGTTTTTGTGAGTATAATTTTTATTTATAGTTTAGATACAATGATTATTTCATACATTCATTCATACAGGGCCAAAATCCAAACTCGCAATCCGAGCATGTGCAAGCGGTACCGTGCCCATAAAGTTCATCTAAGTACCGTCCATTGTGCGTTATTTGTAGAACCACAACCAAAACTCAGAGAAAAACTCGTTTTTGCTGCGGTAACTACAACAAAGCTATGTGCCTTCAACATGGCAGGGAGAAAAAAACATATATTTGCAACGACTGTTTAACTGAGTAATTTAAATATTTTATAATTATATTAAAATAATTACATAACAAGACTGTTTTATTTTAAATAAACACAAAACGAGTACAAAATTTTGTTTGGTCTACTGGCCAGACCCTGTGGTGCACTTAGTGGGACTAAGTTTAAAGAACATCGAAGGGTTAAGAGCATATTTTAAAGTTTTTACAGCATATTTTAAGCGCTTAAAACGTTTTTTTAGAGCAAATTTCCAGTTTCTCTGTTTATAAATAATATTGAATGTTAACACTTGATGCAAAATATCTTGAAATCAGTATGTGATGTGAATATAACATATGATCATACAGTGGAACTTTTGATGAAAAATGTTTATATATTTTCTAAATACTTAATTATAAAATGGAAATAGTTTTAAATATGTGTTTCTAGTTTCACATATACATATGTATATGAATCAATTTCGGTGTTTACATTTATTACCAATGCATACATAATTATTTCCGGTAATGTTTTGTGGTACTACCATCCGTTGTCTATATGTTTGCCTGCTTCCTTGTTCGTGCACGGGTGTGTATTCATATATAGTTACTCAAACAGGTTTCCCTTAGCATTTATGCCTTCGTACATATGTATACTTATATGTACCATGTAGATTAGGGTGGCTTTTCTTTGGCACTATTAATAAACCATTTGTAAACAAAACAAATTTCCTCGAAATCTATAAATTTAACATCGGTACCCTGATTTTGAAAAAAAAAACATTTGATTTTAGAGTGATTTAATTATTTTAAACACTTTGAAGCATCGAAAAAAGTGAGAAATCATGACCATCCTAATATACATACATATATGAAGTGCGTATACTAATGTATGATTACTTAATGGTAAAAGCAGCTAACTGCTATTAATTTTTTTTTTAAATTAGATTTTAACATTTCCAGCTAACATTTGCATTATATGTTTCATTTCTTAAGCATGGTACTCTGTTCATCATTTCGTGCGAAATACTATCAAAAGCCCATATAAAAAAATTGATGCGAAATAAATGCGAACTAATGCTGCTGAAGTTGTACTCTGTTCTTATTCTGAAAAGTTACGAAATGTTTCTGGCAGCATGTTTTTTCAACAAAAAAATGTATATGGCAACATTTTTTTCCAACTGTGAAATAATGTAAGCGGCACTTATTTCGCACGAAATTGAAAAAAACAGCCAAAAACATATGGTTTTTGTTTATATAAAAGAAACAATGTTGCATACCTAAGGCAATAAAAACGACAATTTTCTTCTAAATCGCGGCATTGTCACCACTTGCTAATTGTCAAAATTTTCAAACGAAATAATTGATGTTGCTCAACAAATTTCGCAAATTTGAACAGAGTACCATGCTTTAAGCTAAATAGTTAAACTGCAGTTAGGGCATTTTACCCTACGTCGCCTTGTCTATGTAAAATACAGAGAATTTTATAACTGTATTTATAATGCGTAAAGCGATTTATTTGCAATAAATAAATTATGAATGTATATAGAAGTTCATACATCATCTACATATTTGTAAAAATGTTGCTTTGTATAGTACTTGTACTTATTTTATTTAAATTTTATTTAAAAATCACAAGTGATTTTTAATAATTTGTTTTACAGCAGCCAGCACAGAAAATACATAGAGATATGAAAAGAAAATTATAGGAAATTATTATTAGTATTGTATTATTTGATATAACTTTAAGCACAATTTTATTAAAGAGCATAATAAAGACTGATTTTTAAGAGCTTTCGAATTTAATTAAAAAGAAAACACATTAAATTAAGAGAAATGTATGAAATCTTTATTTAAGTCGATAAAACAATCTATATAATTCAATGTTTAAATAAGATTTCATGTTACCGCTTAGCGGCGGTAAGCCTCACATGGTACAATTTTGGCATACTCTCTCCAACATATCGGCCGATATCTCACTGGTCTAAATTATATGTTCACTTATAACTGCTAATGCAACTGTATACCTCACTTTGAGGCGGGGTTACGTTCCAAAAAATCACCACGCAAATTGAAACGTCGCAAAATGAATTAACATTTTCTATAGCAAACCATGTAAAGATCGAAGATAGGTTCTAGGGTTGCGAAAATACTAAGTCGTCAGTTTTCTTTTACAAAAATTTGGTCCTATGTTTGCTGAACAATTTTTTTGCAACGTAAAATAAATTTCCTTGTAGCAATTGTATGTTTTACTAACACTAGTATTATCGTTTGTAAATGCTTTATTTTTTATGTCATCAAATAAGCCACTTACTTAATGGTATTGTCTGCGCAACTTGATTTTCAATCCAAATAGAAAGCATAGACTTCATTTTTATCATCAAAGCACTTCTTGTACGGGACATCGTTTTGGCATCTAATGATGTTGCAGATTTTGCAAAAATTTCCAAAAATAAAAATATAAAGACTCGAACGAAAAACAACGCAACCTTGAGAAAACGACGCACAGTGAAAATTAAAATAAAAAGCGAGGTATTGGTGTACATGAAAGCCGGTATCTACCTGAATATTAGCCTCCTGTATGTCAACCTTTGCGGGCATATCTCTGTAGATATGAATCTTACTATAGCCCCACAAAAATACTCTAAAGGCGTTAAATCGAACGATTTAGGCGGCCAATTGACCGGCCCCAACAGTGAACTGTTCACCGAACTCGCCTGTCAATTGGGTCGTTGTTTCGCATGCTGTGTGGCATCGTCTTGTTGAAACCAAATTCCAGACAAGTTCAGCTCTTCCATTATGGGCAAACAAATGCTAATTCATAGCACGGCAGCGCTCGCCATTCACAGTAACGCTCCTGCCGTCGTTATCTTTGAAAAAGTATGGTCAAATGATGCCACCGGCCTATAATCCACATGACCAGTGCATTGTTCGAAATGGCAGTTATTCCAATGCTTCTGCTTTTAATAATTATTATAAATTTATTTCTGCTGCTCTTAAAAAAATTTAAATTTAATATTCTATAATTTCTATTTTTCAAGCAATTAGGTCACTTTAACTTCCGTATTTATAAAAAATAAAGTATGCTTGAAGTGTGCTTTAAGACAAAATTTTCATACAAAATTTTCTTAAAGTACACTTGAAGTCTACTTTAATTTTTTATAAATACGGCAGTTAGTATTTATATAAATATGTTCTATATAAATTTTTTGATATTTATTTAGTCGGGCTCGAGTTCATTAAATTTGATTTTCATTAAATTATTTTTACTAAAGGTAGGAATTATTTTACAACTTGAAAAATTTTTATTATTAAAATTTTTTATTGATAATTTTCTTGGCTGGATAGCACAAGTGATAGCGAAATATTGGATATAAAAACAAATATTTAGAACATTTCTATATAAATACTAAAAGTGACCAAATTGCTTGAAAAAAAGAAATTATAGAATATTAAAAAAAGGTCGAATAAAAGAACTAAATAATTAAAATTTAAATTAAAGTATACTTTCGCAATATTTTTGATGCAGTTTGGTAGTGAAAATCTGCAAAATCGATATGGTATAGCAAAAGTTATGGACCAAAATGTGAGTTTTCGAGATATTAAATAAACACATTTTTAAAATGTTTAACAATTTAATAGTTTCTTTTTACAAGTTTAACAATTAATCTCTATTTTATTCATTAACAAGTAAGAAAGTATAGTCGGTCAAACCCGACCATATAATACCCTACACCTAGTATATGTATAAAACAGTTTTTCAGAAATGGGCATTATATGGGAGATATCACCTATTTTGGACCTAATTTAGAGTCATGATTTCTGTGAATATATGTGTTAAACTTTATCTGGATATAAATACTTTTAAAAGATTTATGGAAGTTAAAGTGAATTACGAAGAGGGTCTTATATGGAAGTTTTGACTATTTATGAACTGTCTATTATAAAATTAGGTGTCATCTTATTTGTACATAAGAAACTCATTTTTTTTTTAAATTTATTTCGAAAATAAATTTTATTTATTTTTAAGCGATTTACGCTTTTTTTAAGTGATTTTCGGAAGTGGGCCTTATATGGGAGCTACGACTAATTATGGACCGATCACCACGTTTGTGTTCAATATTGTTTGGGTACCAACATTTTTAAGAGAGTTATGCTCTTTTAAGTGATTTTCGGAAGTGTGCCTTATATGGGAGCTACGACTAATTATGGACCGATCGTCATAAAATTCTACGATATTATATGTCTATATACGAAACATATTTGTGTTTAATATTATTTGGATACCAACATTTTTAAAAGAGTTATGCTCCTTTAAGTGATTTTCGGAAGTGGGGATTATATGGGAGCTACGACTAATTATGGACCGATCATCACGAAATTTTTAGATGTCATTTAACTTCATTTATTACTAATTTTTTGTAAAATTTGTTTGCATACTTGCATAATTAAAAGATTTATGATCGGTAAACCCCAACTTCGGGAGGACATTTGTATGGGGGCCAGGTGAAACAATGGACCGATTGCCACCAGTTTCAATCCCATTCATCCTTGGCCCGAAAAAATATCACGTACCAAATTTTATCGAAATATCTTCAAAATTGCGATCTGTACTCTGCGCACAATCTTTACATGGACAGCCAGCCAGCCAGACGGACGGACAGACGGACATCGTTAAATCGACACAAAAAGTGATTCTGAACCAATCGGTATGGGCGTTACAAACATCAGCACAAATCCAATATACCCTCCCCACTATTGTGGTGTAGGGTATAAAAAGGACTTTGCTCCTTTTGTCACAATTCTTTGAAGCGTGGGCGAAAAAAAAGTACAAACTGTTAAAACTTCTGAGTATAAGGCATTTATCTAGACCATACAGCAATCGCTCCCAATACTTTTTTTCGCCCATATAAGGTCCACTTTCGTAATTCACGTTAATACTTAAAGGTAACTATCTTAAATATACTATTATTGTATTAAAATTCGATGTGAGACATCCTCATATGCCTAAACTTCTTTGTGCATGTGCATGTTTACCACAACTATATCATTATTTTTAAAAATTTTTTTTTACAATATTATGGTCGCTGTAATAATTTATACGATTTCGACAAGCCTAATATGGTTAAGTTACTATTCATATGAATATAGCAATTATATATATATATGATAAACGAAAATCTGTAATGTTTATGGTGATCTGTTTTATGATGAAAAATTACACTATACAGTGCACTCGGGAAAACGTCAATTAATTAAAACCGCGGGTGTTGACGTTTAACAAATTGTTGACGTTTACGAATGTAAAATTTTTAAATAAAAAACATATCGATAATGTGATTTTAACGTTTTTATTGATTATAAACTAAAATCAAACATAAACAATTTCAAAAAGGAAACAAAAAAGGCATTCAACCTGACTAGAAACATAGAAGTCGACTAGAACCAAAAGAATACATTTTAAATAAGATAATATTTTTATATCATATGCATTTAAAAAAATCTGTTATTTTTTTCTGCTGTTTTTTTCTTTCCAACACTTGGAAAAGAGCCTTCTCTCTATTTATTTCATAAAATTTAAGATTAGGTAATGTAATAAAAAGGGTTGACGTTTTGGGATGTTGACGTAAACGAGCGTTGACGTTTTTCCGAGTGCACTGTATTATATTGTTCTCTGTCATAATCCAAGGGTAAGATATAACTACACTCGTATATATGATTGTAGTAATCATCTGAATCGTAACTTAACCATAATATGGTTACCCCAATCATATAAATAATTAAAGTGACCATAACAAATAAAACATTTGACATTGTTGTGGTAAACATGTACAACTATATTATTTCTCTGTGTGTATATAAGAACTGAATTAAACAGTTGTATAAATGTATATACGAGTTTTGTTCTATTTTTGATCATAATATATATGGTGCATTTCATGTCAAGTGACCCAATTTTAAAATCGATGTCTTTCGATTTGGATGAAATTTGCACCAAGGTTAGTACTATTGGATAGTAGGCCAGACACAAATTTTTAGCTCTATCATTCAAGAACTGCCGGAGGTAGAGGGGGTCAAAGTTGGACATTTTGGTCATGCAGGGTTTTTTTTAAATACACTAAATACACTCATTTAAAAAAAACCCTGCATGACCAAAATGTCCAACTTTGACCCCCTCTACCTCCGGCAGTTCTTGAATGATAGAGCTAAAAATTTGTGTCTGGCCTACTATCCAATAGTACTAACCTTGGTGCAAATTTCATCCAAATCGGAAGACATCGATTTTAAAATTGGGTCACTTGACATGAAATGCACCATATATATATATTTATATATATTTCCTTTTATTTATATAAATGTATTGATAAAAATTTGATCATAAAGTGAACAAAAAACACTGTAAAAATGTATTTAGATAATTATATTAATTTTAATGAGAATCAATATCTAAGTGATAGCATTAAAATTATACAACATTTGCTTACTATTTTAAGATATGTAGATTGCATTTGAAATAATAGATTTATAAAAAAAAAACAAAAATTACAATACAATAAAAAAATGTTTTAACAAATACATAGTTTTAAATTTACTAAACTTTTCATGCGTCAAATTCCTGGAAACCTTTCTATGCAATGGTTTTGTCAGAAAGTTATATAAAACTATTTAGAAAAATATACAGTTTTAATTAAATTCCTAACATCATTTGTTGTCAGACACTCCTTATTAATATAAAATGTATTCAATTTCTTGACAAATTTCTATTAAAGATCTCAAAACATGATAGACATTGCCTACTCCCCTTTCAAAGGGTGTAATAAATATTTCAAACCCACAAGACTACACTGAGTGAGAAATTGGGAGGGTAGTAAAAAAATAACACATCGTAAATTGCCACACAATTCGTCTCAGCTGCTTGAGTATCAGAATTTAACTTTCCCTAAATTTGTGTGCGTTCATATTTTTTTGACTTTTTGACTGACGAGTACATTTATCACTGCCAAATATTTCTGGAGTGTCTTTTTTTTGGTATAGTTTACAAGTATTTTATTTTGGCATGTTTTTTTTAACCACATTTGTCTGGTGTTTGCCATGAAATAATTACAAATATTTTAGAATTTTTTTGTTCCTTATTTTTGTTTTATTTTCCACAAAATTTTTGCTCATTTGTAAGCAATAATTTATTTTATTTCCTTATTTTTTTACATGCATGCATACATACACATATAGACACATTTTTAGTTGTTTTATTTTGTTTTGAAAGATGCTGGCAGTTTTGAATAATTTTGTAATTTCTTTTGTGCATTTGTAAGCTAAACTTTTATAAAAATTAGGTAATTATGTTAATTATACATAAAGAGGATATAAATTATGCGTGATATATGTGGCGGAAATTGTTTATGACATAATATAAATGTTAATATAATTAATAGCATTTATGTAAGCAGTTTATGGTAAATTCAACGTAAAGTGTTTGATTGCTTACCTACATTTTAATTGCTTTTAAATAATTGATCACTTTAAATATTGTGAAAGCTAAAGTTAAATCTAATTATTACGATGCTATAAACTGGCAAAGTGTTTGTAACAGATTTTATTAAATTTTTATTTTCTTAAATTATAATAACGTTAAAGGCATAAATAATTATACTTTGATGCATTATTTGTTTTACTATATCTAATATTCAATTAAATCAACATTTTTGTTGTATAAAGACAATTACAAAAATAAAATACCAATGTAATTTAAATGAAGTGACAAAATGTAAATACAATATTATTACATTAATTATTTTTAAATTTTACATTGGATTTACATTTAATTAGAAAAATAAATCTATAATATACATCTAACATTAAAAATCATAAAGCTAAATTACAATAATGCTTGTATCATTAGCACAATATAAATAACTTTAAATAAATAAACACGGTCACAAATTTCCTCGATAACATAATCAACATGAGCCACGTACAATTCAGAAACGAAAACATCCAGAGAATTACACAAATACTAAAAAAGAACGATTACCCATCACACATCATAATCAACACTATTAACAAAATCCTCAGCAAAAATAAAAACAGAAATAAAGACGACAAAACGAACAAATCAATTTTTTGCAGTGTACCATTTATTCCTAAACTGACAGAAAACAGAACCTTAAGGAATATAATAAACAACAAAAACACAATGATAGCTCACAAATCTAATTCTACACTGAGGCGTGTGTTTACTAACAGAAAGAGCAAAATAGATAAAATGAAAACGGAAAATGTTGTTTACGAAATTACATGTAAAGGGGATGAAAGCGATCAATGCAATAAAGTTTATGTAGGGACTACGAGACGCATGTTGGGAACGTGAATAGCAGAACATGAAGCAGACGTAAGAAAGGGAAAAGAATCAACTGGACTCTCACAACACGCAAAAGAGAGCGGACATACCGTTGATTTTAAGAGTGTGAAAATACTTGACAAGGAGAAATCCGAAAATAAGAGATACACATTGGAGAGCTTGAGAATACAGGAACGACTATTGAACACTCTCAACACAAAAGAAGATAGAAATAATACTAAGCTCCAATACATGCCTGCAATTAATTATAAGTAATAGTTCTGTGATATCCGTAGTTATAAGTTTGACGATTCTGTGATTTATTCTATATGTATACAATTGTAATTATTTATTCATTTATTTTAATTAACTTGGTGTCGTGTTATTCCCGTTTTAATTACAATATATTTTTAAATAATAACAAATGATGTAACATAAGATAAATTATCTTAATAAAATAGCTCCTGAAGAAGTCGAAAACCCACATCGGCGAAACGTAGAGCAAATTGATGAAGTAAATTGTTTCATTTACATCATTTAAAGAAGAAAATATAATTGACCGAAATTAGGCCGTAGGGATAATATCCAAAACTTAATAAATAACTTTAATTTGCAAAAGTAATATGTTATGTTAGTTGTAGATATAAATATTTTTGTCTAGCTTATGTCTTACATACATCAGATAATTAGTGGAGTTAGCAACATTGAAGCATACGAGTACCAAATTAATTATCAAGTACCTAAGTCGGTTGAAGAACCCAGCTAAACTGAGTTATAAAGTTTAAGTTTACCTTCCGTTTTTTTTTTGTTTTAACTCTTCGAGCATAAAGTTTTTTTTTACGGAAAATTACCAAAGCACTACTTTCATATATTGAATATTTGTAAATTAACCTTTAACTGTTGAGTTGGTGGTAAATTTTACCCCCTCTTTACATTTTTGTATAAAAACTCTCTTCCAAAAAAAAGGTTTGTGAAATAAAGTACCTGTTTTATTTAAACAAATAAAAATATTTTTTGTTTTCTTTATTTTTTGTAATCAAAAATGTAGTGGCTTATTTCTAAAAAGCAAATAATTATAAAAAAATATTTTTTTCTCAATTATTTTTAATAAAATTGAAAGGGGTAAAATTTACCACCACGTCATTAACTATGTCCAAATATTTCACCTCGTCAGTTAAAGGTTAACAAAAATTAATCTGTTTAAATAAATAGTTTTGAAGGAATCTATTAATTAAGCTCAGCTTTAAAAAGACTAATTAATAAACCCAATTATAATTGGGTTTTAATATAATAAGTGGAGATTTCCAAAATTATTATGAGTATTGAGAAGTGCTATGAAAGAAATAAGCAAAGCATGGTATTAATCATTTGATGCACTCATAACACGCTGCATTATTTAAGAGTTCATATTGATAAATTTATTCCAAACACCTACATGGCCAGATATAAATCGTTTGTAATCCTGGTGCATGATTTACAATAATATTGCATTATTTCAATTTGGTGATATGTATATGGAATGGAATATATGAAATACAAAATATCATGACCTCATGTGCTAAATAAATGTTCGCCGCTGTATTCTATTATATGAGCAGTAATAACATCACAGCGTGATCAGTAAATTTTATAAAAGACATTTAGTGACGTCATCAACTTGTAATACTAAGTATCAAAGAAATTTTTTTTTTTTTTTTTTTTTTTTTTTTTTTTTTTTTTTTTTTTTTTAGCCTTTATTTATTTATTGAATCTTCATATAATGAAATGACAATAAGTATTCAAATCTTAATACTAAAGAGAAAATAATAAGCCCAGCCAGTGCTAGACAAAAATTTTATGATACTAAAAAAATTTCACATCAACTGATCCAGTCATCTATGTTGCGCTTGAGTTAAAGCAAGGGTATCCCTCCTTCTCAACCGATTATGGCCACTAAAGTTAAGGATGTCTCGTGCAAGTGGGTTTGGGTGGTGTTCAAGTTTGCTGACATACTTTGACGCGTGTTTTGTAAATTCATCTTTTACTACTGGCACGCATAGATCTTTGTGAATTCGAGAATTTTTAACATACCATGGAGCTGCAGTAATTATACGTAGAATTTTATTTTGACCCCTTTGAATTTTTTCAATGTTTGATGCTGAGGCAGTACCCCATAATTGAATTCCATAGCACCAGATTGGCTTTAGAATTGCATTGTACAACAATAGTTTGCAGTCCAACTTTAGTGAAGAATTTCTGCCAATTAGCCAATTAAGTTGCACTGCTTTTAATCTCATCTGTGTAAGTTTCGCTTCAATATGAGACTTCCAAGTTAAACGGCGGTCGAGGTGAATGCCGAGGTATTTGACTTCATTATGTTGAGGAATAATTTGATTATTTATTTTGATGAACGAGCAAGTTTCTTTTCGCAATGTGATAGTGATATGAATACATTTCTGTTCATTAACCCTGATTTTCCAAAGCTCTAGCCAATTCTCTAGTTTATAAACATAATTCTGCAAATTCTGTGATGCTACTTGGTGGTCCTTATGAACGCTGATAAAGGCTGTATCGTCTGCGAAAGTTGACGTGTGGATTTTGGGGTCTGACGGCATGTCGGAGGCATAAATCAAATATAAAGTAGGACCCAGTATGCTACCCTGTGGCACACCTGTTTCAATTGGCTGAGCGGGGCTTAAAAAATTGCCTTCTTTGATTTTAAATTTGCGACCGTATAAATAGCTTTCCATAAGTTTATGGGTGTTAGCAGGCAGAGTTAATTTTATTTTGTGCATTAAACCGTCATGCCAAACTTTGTCGAACGCTTGGGACACATCAATGAAAAGGGCGGAGCAGTATTTTTTGTCTTCAAACGACCCTCTTATCACATTTACCAATCTGAGTGTTTGTTCGATGGTGCTGTGTTTAGCTCTGAAGCCGAATTGATGATTAGGAATGCATTCAGTGTCGTTCAGAATTGGAATCAACTTAGTCATTAACAATTTTTCGAACAGTTTAGAAATTGTCGGCAGTAGGCTAATTGGCCTATATGACTCTACTTTGGTGTGATCCTTCCCTGACTTAGGAATCATAGTGATCATAGACACCTTCCAATCTGCAGGATAGTATTCTAGGCGTAAAATAGCGTTGAAGATAAAGAGGATAATTCTTCTAGCTACACGAGGTAACTCCACAAGCATTTTATTGCTGATTTTATCCATACCTGGAGCCTTTCTAAGGTTCAGAGTACCAATAGCGCTTTGGACATCACCAAAGTTGAGTTTAGAGGTACAGGAGGTCTAATAACGAGTGGTGGCAAATCAGATACGTTATTTGAGTTGTTTTTAGTAAACACATTTCTTAAATGGTTAACAAATAATGTCCCTTTCTCGGAATCGTTTCTAGCCCAGTCACCAGTCGGATTTCGCAAAGGAGGTTTTCCTCTCACTGGTCTTTTTAAACCTCTTGCCGCCCTCCATAACGAGTAGTCAGATTGTGGGGTACTATCAAGACCCTCCAAGTAGGATCTAAGTGAAGCCGTTCTTTGGGTTTCTAAAAAATGTCTTAGTATATCTCTGCATACCCGTAGCCTAGCTTTCAGTTCAGGAGACCTGTGAAGTTGCCACTCTCTTCTCATTCTTCTTTTTTCTGATAGGAGATGTTCGAGTTCAGATAAATAAGTTCTGTTTGTCCTATTTCTACATTCAACGTGATAAGTGGAAGCGTGATGCACAGCTCGTCGAAGGTCCTCGGTAAAGTTGCCAATCGACTCATCGATATCGTCGGTAGTTCTCAACACAATATTTTCCGTGCAATGAGAACTTAAATACTTTTTGTATTTTATCCAGCTTACTCGGGTCTTAGTCATGTTTCTAAATGGAGAGCCACACACTTGAGGGAAATGCATTGAAATGATAGTAGGAGAGTGATCTGAGGACAAGTCTAATGAAGGATCCACTTGCATCCATTCTACAGGGATATTTTTCACTACTCCAAAGTCAATAACATCGGGAATCTTCCGTCGGTCCGTCGGCCAGTAGGTGGGATGTCCGCTTGAGAGTACATCTAAGCCCATTTGAGCAATGGTGTTGAAGAGTACGCGACCCTTTGGGGTTACCAGACGTGAACCCCAAAATGTGTGTTTGGCGTTAAAGTCGCCAGCAACTAAAAATCTAGCTCCAAGGGAATTAAAGAAGTTATGGTATTGGTGTTCTTTTATTGAGAATCGAGGCGGAGAATAAATCGATGATAAAACAAATTTGTATTGACAGAATTCAATGCAAATGTTTGTTGCTTGGAGGTAATCCTCACTTATGTTATTCATTAGATAATGTTTTATTCTGTTCTTTATAAGAATTGCCGAACCTCCACAAGCTCTTCCGCGGGGATCTTTAGTATCGTACAACACGTAGCCATTAATTTTGAAGTACCCTGTCGACGTCAAGTGAGTTTCAGCAATCATCATAACATCAATCTGCTTATCCATCAGGAAGTATTCCAGTTCGTTTTTATGTTGGCGGAGGCCGTTCGCGTTCCAAAAACAAATTTTTAAATAAATCATTTCTTTAAAATGGCTTGCAAGATAGTGGATTGCATTTTCAGCATTTCCTGCATCATGGATGTCATGGTGGTCGTAAAAGTGTTCATAGTTTGAACAAGTGTCTGCAATGTTGTCTCTAGATTGTTGATATGTGGTTCAGAATATTGCGATATAGGTTCCTGCTCCAGACCTGGCATATTAGATTTGACCACGTTTGCGTAAGAAACTTGTCTAGAATTAGGAGCGTTTACGTGAGTAGTTGGTCGTACAATTTGAGGAAAATTTTTACTCGACGTGAAATTAGGTTGTTGAGGATGGTCAGGTAATACTGGCGACTTATTGGTCCTTATGCCCTTCAAATAAGTATAAACTGGACAACCTCTATAATTAGCGGTATGATTTCCTCCACAGTTACTGCATTTTTTTATTTTTAAGTCCGTTTTGGACTTATTACATTGAGCAGTTGCATGTAGTTCCCCACATGCAACACAAACAGACGGCAATTTACAATACGCTTTGGTGTGACCAAATTCTTGACAATTAAGACACTGGACGGGTCCAACACGCTTATGCGGTTCCTCTACGGTAATTCTACGATGCAGAAGATAAATAAGATTGTAAATTGGATGGGACTCGTTTTTCTTTAAGGCAACATCTCCAGGTTCCAATTCTACCCTGAACATGGGCTGAGGAATCTTTTCACGGTTTCTAATATTCACTACGCTCTTGATTTTGAACCCTTTGTCCATTAATCCGTTCTTTATCTCCGCAGGATCAACACATGGGTCTATACCCTTTAGAACGACTTGGAGTCCTTTTGCGCTTTTGAGCTGATAGGTATAGAAATCCCTGGTCTCCCTCTCCAACTGGTTGGACAATTTTCGAAAATCATCTTCCCTATTCACTTGGATCTTTGTCTCGCTGATTTTTCCATGTTTAATTGAGGTTACGCTAAACATGTTCTCACCTATTACAGCAACAATTCCTTGTACCAGTTTATTGGAAGTGGGCTCTCTCAGGTAAATTGGTGGGGGCTTAAACGTCTTTTTCGGTATTTCTGGGTCATCCGTCTGAAGTAGAGCAAATCTGTTTTGATCATTTGGCTTATCACTGCTGACGGTCTTAGGAACTTTAGAATTGGAAGACATTTGCGGAGATGTCGGGCTCCTCTGTCGCTTGAGAACGGTGATGTACTTATCCATACCTACTTGTTTTTTGGGTTTGACTGCACTATTTGATGAAGATGATGATTTCTCATCGGATGAGATAACTATATTGGGCGAACAGGAACGGCGCCGTATTTCGGCTTTTGTAGTGAGAAGAGACTCCACGGATTTTCTTAAGGATTCTTCCTCAGAGATCCATAAATTTTTTCTACTGTAGCTTAGCTCTTTCTCAGAATTACATCTGAGCGGGACACTCATGCAGTTGTTATGCGATTTTTAAATTACCGAAAAACCACTATAGATATTTTTCCACCTATTACGATATCTTTTTTTTATATATATATATATTTTTTTTTTCACTTATTACAAGTTTTTTTTTTTTTATTTTTTTTCACCTATTACGAAAATTCAGCCGCACTAAAAATAACACGTCCGACCAGTTCAAGCAACACAATGTGAATATCAAAGAAATAAGTAAAAACCTAGCAGTAAGCTTTTTGAGTATGTATGTTCTCTTACAAAATAATTTTTTTATGATAAAATAAAGAGAGTCTAGTCAAGCTCTTATAAGCGAATGTACTTACTAATGTAAACTACATAATTATAATACTTTTCATTACCATAATGAGTGATTAGTCTCATTTAACATTACTTAATTAATTTTTTTTTACATTAATGAGATTTAAGAACAAAGTTCTATACACACACTTAACATTTGATGTTCTACAGAATTGTTTGTCTGTAATATTAAACTGGTTACTAATTTAATGTAATAATGTTAAATGTGTGAATCGAACAATTAATTAAGTACTTCATATTTAACTCAAAGATTTTAACAATTGAATCTCAATAACATTATTTTAATTAATAATCTACAAGATATGGCATGTTAGAATTGAATGTATATTGTACCTATAGCTTTTGTTGTTTTTTTTATAACTAATTCAAAGATTATAAGTTGCAGTACATGGAATGTTTTGAGCTCAAACCATCATCAATCAATATCAAGAAGATGTACCAACTGTATCAACAAAAAGGCTAAAACTTTACATCTGACATCAATCTTTTAAGCAACAGAATCGTAAGTCATAATATACATAAACAATTTTAATAACATGCGATCGTTTAATATTTAATACATGATTTGGTTAAATTTTAATAATTATTTGAAACTACTATTTTTATAAAATATTTCACTTATTTCGAAATTATCAAGTTTTAATATGTATTTAGATTCTATTTTCATACATAATTTAGAAAAATTAATTACATTATAGGCTGTTAAAAAAAATTTTTTTCATAATTTTTTTTAGGAACAATTTCAATGAAAATAAATAATTTGAATTTAGAAATATGAAGAGCATTAAGTAAGATTTTTTTTATTTGGGAATGCTGCGTATTAAACTGATGATACAGAAAACTAAATAGATTTAGATTATAGTTAGTTATAGGGTAGATACTAATGTAGAATGAGGGTGGGTAATCTAATAAAAAGTCTTCCAAGTGAAAACATCAACCACTTGTTTATACAATATTTTAATATGATTTCCTGTTAGCACACAATAGCCAATTCTTTTATTTCGTTAGAATTCCAGTAGTAGTAGAGCCTTGGAAAGATACAATTTCTCTTTTGTTTATGTACAGCTTGAAGGTCAAGTATGTTCAAGAACCCTCCCCAATCCGGCGAGCTTAGCCCATTCAATTTTCCAAGCTCCGAACATGCTGACTACAAAATCATTATAAACTCAAGAACTCACTTGTTAAATAATTTACTACATGTTTTCGTTTCATAAGCAGCAATTTTCTTTAAATTCAAACACCAAACAATTGCAAGTTTGAAAGATATTAAAAATGTTTTCAATGTTGCAGCAAATGCTAGCAATATATTGTTATAATACACAATTCAATATTACCGCTTTAGATCCCTAAATAAATGAAGTAGTAAACGAGCTGTATTCAATTCAGAGATTTTTCTGCAACCTAAAAATAATTTAAATTCTAGTTTTGTTTCGCCAAAATAATGCATACATCATTCTTAAAATACAACCAAAAATAAAAAGAACAGCATCAGCATCGGCAACAGCAACATCAGATAATTTAAAACTACTATTTTATGAGTATTTCTTCCACTTTTACATATGTACATATGTATCTAAGCTCTATTCTAAACAATGAGGTCGATGATGCTACATACTACTAGCCACGCGTATGTTACTTGTATTTTACAAATAAAACATTCACTATCTTCATGTACAAAACCTGTAAACTGCAAACATTTGTAGTTGCAGTCTGCTTTAGATTTAAATATTACTACGGTTTTTGTTTTTTGTCTGTTAAAAAAAAAAAACTATTTTAACTCTACTTTAGAGAGTAATAATACTTGTTCTTTATCATGTTTCTATATGAAGTAGTTTTTATGAATGACAGTAGTGTTCGAAATTTCAGCACAGTGCTGTAAATATATTACAAATAATCCTATTTTTGTTCTTATTTCGCAAAGGAAAATTCTTACGCCTGAAAGGAACAAATTTTAAATATTCACTTATTATGGAATTGCAACTAGTGCTAAAATGTCTGTAAGCTATAACTGGATTTTTTTTTAGATTATCCTTTATTTTTCACTTAGACCACTATTAAAGGATCTAGAGCCTATTTTACAAAAACATACAAAAACTTAATTTTTGATTGGGAAATATGAGTGATTACAGATCAAACTCCTTTGACAACTCCACATCCTGGCACATACTTTCGAATAAATTAAATTTTATGTCAATTTAAAAAAAAAATATCTTTGTTTCATTTTTATACATACTTATGTTCTCCCGAAATTGAGGTTTGCTGATCATAAAGGTTTGAATTATGCAAGTATCTGAACAAATTTCCTCACAAATGAGTGGTAAATAAAGCCAACTCACATCTACGAGTTTTGTGTATACCGGTTCATAATTACTCGTAGCTCCCATATAACATCCACTTCCGAAAATCACTTTTAAAAGAATAACTCTCTCAAAAATGTTGGTATCCAAATAATATTGAACGCAAATATATTTCATATGTCTAGAAATAATACGGTACAAATTAATTATGATCGGTCCATAATTAGTCTTAGCTCCCATATAAGGCCCTCTCCGTAATTCACATTAAGCTCCATAAATCTTTTAAAAGTATTTATATCGAGTTAAAATTTAACACATATAATACTTATGTTCACAGACATCATGACACTAAATTTTTGGATGATCGGTCAACAATAGATTATATCTCCCATATAAGGCCCATTTCTGAAAAACTGTTTTATACATATTCTGGGTGTAGGGTATTATATGGTCGGGCTTAGCCGACTATACTTTCCTATTTGTTTTTTTTTTTATATAATTAGCAAACACTTTTGGCTTTTTGGCCCCAGAGTCTTTGGCTGGAATCGAACCCACAACCCTCTGACTGATAGTCTGGCATACTATGGCCTAGTCCATCGAGGCACCCAAATTAAAATTTAATTTCAATGTTCTATACATCTAAAAGAAACACCCTTTAGAACTGAACTAGCACTAAAACTGCAACTAGAATTGCATATGCAACTAGAACTGAACTAGAACTGAGTTGGCCCATAATTTTATATTGCATTGCAATTGTGTGCACATACATATTTATTTAATGTTTTATTTTCAATGATTTCATTTCTACAATTCTGTGTATTAGATTTCTTATATTCTTCCAACATATCTTTATAATGCTCTGCAAGGACATGCAAATATAATTTATATACATATGTATGTATATATTATTTTATTATTATACTTGTTGTTGGTGTTGTAGTCGTACAAATATGTAAATGTCTATTTATGTTTTACTGCTCATGTTCATACATACATATCTCGGCATGTACGAGTATATGTTGTATTTTACTTACATACGTATGTATGTATGTAGTATTTAGTTTTGTTTATATGTATACTCGTATGTATTTCCTTGTGCTCTTTCTTTTTTTTTTGAAATATTTACTAGTTTTGTGCTCAAATTTTATGCAAATTCAGGAATTTTGTTCTTGCATTAATTTTGTGCTTTGTTTTTTGCTGTAGCGAATATAAATTATGCATGTCTGACTTGTGATAGCAAAGGTGTTGCAACTTGTTCTCTTTTTTGTGCCACATTGTTTTTTTCCGAGTTTGTAGGTAAAAGTGTTTTGAGGTTTAAAAAATGTAAATAATTAATTTTTTTTTTTTTTTTGAAAAGTTCAAGGGTTTGTTTATGTTCATGGGCGTGTGTTGGTGCGTGTTTTTTCGTTTGTTTGTGGTAGTTCTTATCTTATTGTTTCAACAAAAATTATTATTACTTTATTTGCTAAAATATTGTTTAGAATTCAATTTAATGTGTGTGTGTTGAAAATATGATTCAGTAAAAAATTTATTATAAAAATAATTAAAAATACTTTTTTTAATTTATGACATTTTAACATTTTAAATGAAAACTTGTTTTTTTTATAAAATAGCGCAATTCACAAACTTGTGCAAATGGTATTGCATCATTGCATTTGCAAACAGGTTTAGCATATTGTTGCTCTACACCAAGAATGATAAAATAAAGATTACGCCATGCGCATGATTATGTGACGTAATGTGACGTAGAAGTTCCATTCTAAGGGTTACCAAGAATGTTTCATGTGTTAGAATTAAAATTTCTAGCGTAAAATGTATGTTTTATGTGATAGTTGGCAACCTTGAAATTGAAATCTCTCTCTGAGAGTTCTAAAATAAAAGCTGTTTAAAAAAGAAGAACAGACAAAAAATATAAACATGAAGTGTGCAGTGAGCAAATGCAAGCAAAACGACAGCGAAAAAACAAATGAGGAAAAATTAGCCAATAGAAACACAGAACGTGTGACGTCACAGTTGGCGTAATCTTTATTTTATCATTCTTGCTCTACACTAACAAAACACACAACAAGAGCAAAAATATGCTAAATCGTTTTGCAAATGCAATAATGCAATACCATTTGCACAAGATTGTGAATTGCGTTAATAATTTATGAGCTAAATAGAAATATTTGTAACATATTGCATATGTTGGATGTAAATAAATACGAGTACTTGTCAAAATTTTATTGAAATTCTGGGTTTTTAAGTGGCAATAATTAAGTTATTTGTTTCGAAACACCTTGATGAAGAAGCTGTACTAGGATGTTTTGTTAAATAGCAGCTATTTGAGAATCACCTATAGTTCAAGACTTCTCATAACTTTCTTCTTAGTTCTGGTATTACTGAAGCTTTAATTTCTTTTAAATCTCTTATTTTTGTGGGCAAGATTTTTCTTTGAATTTAGTGGTGCTTGAATTAATATATATGCTCCTGTTTTTCCAAATGTTGAAACTTAATTGAACTCAACTTTTTCTTAAAACTTAACTTAAAGTTAATGCCTTAGTTATTGTGGAATTTTTGTTTTAACAAAGTAGGCATTTTCTTAACAAACAGTTTTTTGTATCATGGAACTTTATTTCCAAATTTATTCTTAATACTGGCGCGTAACAATTTTATTGATTTGCTGCTTGCACACTTTTTGGAGTCAACGTAATTTGGTTTCTAATTAATAGGAAAAAAAGAAGGTAGACCAACTCAGGTATAACCCAGAAAATATATTTATTCTTCAACAATCTTGGTATCTGTTGTACGTAACTGGTGTTTGACGTATTCCATTCAGGAAGTGGTATTTGTAGTTACTATTGATAACGGGGTTGGAACTTCGCTTAATTTGGCCTGGGTGTGTCTTTTCTTTGCCAGTACTCCTCCAAGCAAAATAATACAAAGTAAATGTAAGTCAATAGTGCCCATTCCATTTAGTTTTGGTATCCAAAAGACCAATACATTTTGTGTTGTTTAGATTGAGTTCATTCACGGCTGCAAAATGGCTGGTACTGTATGCTTTGTTTCCCACTGTTGTAACATTGTCATATTGTAATATTGTAATAGGTACGTTCCATTATACTTACGAGTATAAGAGTAGTGGTACTATTAGGAATTTTGTTAGTTCTAATAAATTTTACAATTTGATTTGTAGTTTTGGCAAGGTCGTTTATATTTTCCCCAGTCAATCTATTAAAGACGACCTGTAGCTCGTTTCTGTATTTCTCGCATTATTAAATTTTTTGCATGGAATTAATGAACTGCAACAAAAACAGTGTAAAATGAAACAAAAACTAGTTTTTCTCACACAAGTGCATGGTGTAACTATACAGGGTGAGTGCAGTAGCACAGCTGACTGACTTTGTTTACAATTTACTTGTGTCAAAAGTAATACTTTTTCAAGTGTTTTTGACAGTAGTAGATTATTTTACACAAACAAAATGCTTGTTGTTTCTGTATTGTGTTGTATTTGTTGCCGATTTGCACTCATCTTGTATAGTTACACCATGCACAAGTGTTTCTGTAACTTTATTTTGCAAGAAATATCTGTCATTTAAATAGTTTTCCAGCAATTATTGGAAGTAGGTGAGAAAAAGTGTTTCTGTAAGAATATTTTGCGAAAAGATTCTCACAAGAACTGTCAAAAAAATTCACATTTCAAATTGGTGCAAGAAACACAGAATTCAAAATATATAGTTATTTTTAATCACGTAACATATTGTCAAACGCAAACAAATAAGAAAAAAGTTTTTGCCACATATAAACACCTAAAGAAAAAAACATCAGGGTCCGTAAATAACAATTATCAATATTAAAAAATAATAAATGAGAATTTTTCTTCTTGCGAGTATTAAAAAATTTGTTTAAAAATTTTTATTCGAAGTCTACTTCAGTTAAACATACAATATATTTGAAAATAATTGTACAAAAATAAATGTAATGTACAATTATTTTCCAATATATTGTATGTTTAACTGAAGTGGACTTCGAATAAAATTTTTTAAAACAAATTAAAAAATAATTTTAGAACAGTTATTTTGAGAAAAAACAAAAATAAATCCATCTGTAATTGAATCGCGTGTGTTTGCTATGCTTCGTCCAACAAGAACCAACACCAGTGCTTAATAAATTTCTGAAAAAAATGACAACAACCATCCGCATTTTTTCGACTGAATGAAATTTTTTTTCTTCGTTGACACTTAATTACTGGAAATATTCCAATAAAAACAGAATCAGCGTTGTCTCATTTCGCATTCAAATACAGAAACACTTTTTCTCACAAATCGAGAAACAATGGAATTTTTTGTTTCACACTTCATGTGAGAAATTTTTCGATGCGATAAATACAGAAACGAGCTACTGTTGTTTACTATTTTCCAATGCATTATTTATCTTTTGTTCAATAATTTTAAAATCTGCATGGTCTGGATTCCCAGTGACTCTCTTAATTCTAGACTTAATTATATGCTTTTACAGCTAATTGACAAATATTTTTTATATATATAAGTGGTGAATGAGGGTATATATAAGTTTGTCATTCCGTGTGTAACACTGAGAAATATTTATCCGAGACCCAACAAAGTATATATATTCTTGGTCCTTACGAAATTCTAAGTCGATTGAGCTATGTCTGTCTGTCTGTCTATCTGTCCGTGTAAAACACTCTTACGTCCAAAAAACCCAACCGAAATCAATAGATTTTACAAAAGCCGGTTTATAATTCTCCTAAGCAGTTTGGTATTGAAAATCTGCAAAATCAGTATAGTAGAACCAGCGTGCGACAACCTTCATAAAAATTTTATATTTTTAGACATTTTTGCACTGAAATTTTGTACACGTTACTTTTATGACAAAGGAAGAAAGTGTGAGGAAAATAGCAAAAATCGGTCTATGATTTCTCATAGCACCAATACAAATATATTCCCCAAATATGACTCGATGATATATAAATGCCTATAAAATTGGAATATTGATAAAAAAAAAAATTCGGCAAAACTAAGTGACATGTAAAAAGAAATCACAAAACGAAATTTTGCTTTGTTCGACCCATATGTTACCATATTGTGAATATGGAAAAATGTTCTTTTATTTTATAAATTGTTAAATTACTCTCAAGATTATTACGAAAATCAGACAAACTCTCTAAATGATGGCAATAACTGGTAATTACATCAATTACAAATGGTCAAAATTAGATAAACTTTCAAAACATTTAAAATAAATTATGTTGGTCTTAAAATTGTCTTTCAAACAATATATGTATAAAATACTAATAAAATTTGCACTACGACTGCATAGAAAACACAGAATAAGGATATACATACTTTTCCTATAACCAGTGTAGTTTCTGTATTTCTTATTACGTTTAGGTGGAGGGTATTTAAGATTCGGCACAGCCGAATACAGCACTCTTACTTGTTATGATTAATATATACACATACGAGGTATGTGTATGTTGGCAATATCAGCCATTTGGAATTTTCAGTTTGTTTTTGATAGATAAAAAGGTTAGTCGTGTTTTGGTGTGCTCTTTGATTTTTTACTATTCGAAAAAATGGATCAAAGAAACTGTTTTAAGTTTCGTGTAAAAACTTAAATTAAATGCGCAAATAAATTTGAAATGTTGACTTGGAGCAGAACACAAGTTCAATTGTGGTATAACCGGTTTAAAGAAGGCCGAAAAGATGTCAATGACGATGCTCGTCCTGGTCGCCCGAGCACGTCAACAACCGATGAAAACATTAAAGCAGTAAAGAAAATGATTTTGGATAATCGTCGAATCACTATCAGAGAAGTTGCTGATGATGTTGGCATATCGTTCGGCTCATGCCAAGCAATTTTTACGAATGTTTAAGGCATGAAACGTGCGGCAACGAAGATTGTTCCAAAATTGCTAAATTTTGAGCAAAAACAACGTCGCCTGGACATCGCTCAGGAGCTGTTGAACATCTTCAATGACGAAGGTCATAACTGGTAACGAATCATGGGTGTATGGCTATGACATTGAAAACAAAGCCCAATCATCACAATGGAAACGTCCAGAAGAGCCAAGACCGAAAAAGCACGTCAAGTTCGTTCAAATGTGAAGGTTTTACTCACTGTTTTCTTCGACAGCAATGGCGTGGTGCATCATGAATTTTAGCCATAAGGTGGAACGGTCAATAAGAAATACTACCTTGAAGTTATGCGCCGTTTGCGCGAAGCAATTCGTCAGAAACGCACAGAATTGTGGAAAAACCAATCATGGATTTTGCACCATGATAACGCACCAGCTCACACATCGAGGCTTCTACGTGAGTTTTTGGCCAAAAACAAAACCTTTATCATGCCTCGACCACCGTATTCACCGTTCTTGGCCCCCGCTGACTTTTTTCTCTATCCAAAACTGAAGACACCAATGAAAGGAAAGCGTTTTGCTACGATTGAGGAGATAAAAGAAAAATCGAAACGAAAGCTGTTGGCGTACCAGAAAGCGCGTTTCAGAAGTGTTTCGAGGATTGGAAAAAACGCTGGCATAAGTGTATTATATCTGAGGAGGTTTACTTTGAAGGGGACAAGATAGTTATTGATGAATAAATAAATAATTTTTGAAAAAATTTAAAATAACAGTTATTTTTTGATCAGACCTCGTATGTATATACATACATATTATACAGCAGGAAAATAAATTATCATTATCTGGACAAATGTGAAACTCTTTTTCTATAGCTTCTGGTTTTATTTTTTTTTTCATATAGATTTATTTACAGATAATTAATTACTGTACAAAATTAAAGTAATATTATTTAATAACACTCATTCCCAAACTTACATACATATTCTCCAATATCCTGCTAACTTAGAAATTTTAAATTGGTTACAACCACAAACATGCCACTACATTTATTTCTTCTGTAAATACACATTACTTACATACTTTTATTTGATCTCATAACTTCTATTTAGCTTTTCAGTTTATACATTTGTATAAATTTTTCCTATTCCTCTTATTAACTGAACACAGTAACAACTACAAGTATAAAATAAACAAGTAAGAAAGTATAGTCGGCCAAGGCCGACCACATAATACCCTACACCTAGTATATATAAATATAAAAAAGTTTTTCACATATTTTTGAACAAAATTCAGTGTCATGATTTCTGTGAATATAAATATTATATGTGTTAAACATTATCTCGATATAAATACTTTTAAAAGATTTGTGGAGGCTAAAGTGAATTACGGAGAGGTTCTTATATGGGAGCTACGACTAATTATGGACAGTTCATAATAAAATTGTATCGTATTCTTAGTATACATATGAAATATATTTGTGTTAAATTTTATTTGAATACCAACATTTTTGAGTGAGTTATACTCTTTAAAATGATTTTCGGAAGTGGGCCTTATATGGGAGCTACGACTAATTATGGACCGATCACAAGAAAATTGTACTTTATAGTTTGTATACATATTAAATATATTTGTGTTAAATATTCTTTGGATGCCAACATTTTTGAGTGAGTTATGCTCTGTAAAGTGATTTTAGGAAGTGGGCCTTATATGGGAGCTACGACTAATTATGGACAGTTCATAATAAAATTGTATCGTATTCTTAGTATACATATGAAATATATTTGTGTTAAATTTTATTTGAATACCAACATTTTTGAGTGAGTTATACTCTTTAAAATGATTTTCGGATTATGGACCGACCATTGCAAAATGTAATTATTTCCGTATATAAGAAACTTATTTGTGTCGAATTTTATTTGATTACCAACATTTTTAAGAGATTTATGCTCTTTAAAGTGATTTTCGGAAGTGGGCCTTATATGGGAGCTACGACTAATTACGGACCGATCTTCACAAAATTTGTAGAGGTGCTTTAGCTTCACTTACTACTCATCTGTGGTAAATTTTGTTGGCATACTTGCATAATTCAAAGATTTATGACCGGTAAATCCCAATTTCGGGAGGACATTTGTATGGGGGCTAGGTGAAATAATGCACCGATTTCCACCAGTTTCAATTCCATCCATCCTTGGGCCGAAAAAATACCACGTACCAAATTTTCTCGAAATATCTTCAAAATTGTGACCTGTACTCTGCGCACAAGCTTTACATGGACAGCCAGCCAGTCAGACGGACGGACGGACATAGTTAAATCGACTCAGAAAGTGATTCTGAGACGATCGGTAAACTTTAAGGTGGGTGTTGTATCAATATTTGTGGGCGTTACAAACATCAGCACAAATCCAATATACCCTCCCCACTATTGTGGTGTAGGGTATCAAAACATAGATGTAAAAGTATGTTTGTATATAAATGTGTGAATATCCTTGTTTATAGTTCTATTCATTACTGAAAATAAAAAAGAAGAGTTTCAGGTTAAGGTCAAATTTGGATTTCATAATTTTTCCTCTCTACTTGTAGCGGGAGAGCAAATTGTTTTATATCGCAATTAATAGCAGAAAATTACTATGTATGTATGTAATGTAAATGAAATAATATTGATATAAGAGTTCCTTTTAGTTTTTCATTTTGTATTACAAACTTTGGGTCTGTAATAAAAGCGAAAATATGGCTCTATGTTTGATAAGTAAGATATTGAAATTCTAATAAATTAAAAAGTTGTTTTACTTTAGAGTGGTACTAAGTATTAAATGAATAACTAGTGAAAGCATTTTCCTCTTTCATAATTGAATTTCTTTCTTTATTTTACTGTATTTACTTTTCGTAGGTCAGTTAATTTCATATCAGGTAACTCGTCCAAGTATTCAAATAGCTTAAATTATCACTTATATAGAGCTACTGAAAATAAACTTCTGAACAAAATTGTTACAAAATAATTATTGGTATTATTGGCAATTATTTGTGAAAAGAATTATCGTTGACAACACGAAAATGTTGTGCTGTCGCGACTACGCGACTTAACATGCAATTTTCATACGATTTAGCCGATAAGTGTTGTGAATCGTAATCGCAGTTTACAACAGACAACATCAAAATACTTAATGTTGCGAACGATAATCGGGGCCTTAGCAAAATTGTATATAAAGTTGACAATTTGTTTAGAAACAAAGCAAATTACATACAAATTACCTATGTGTAGAAAACCACACAACAGGGTATGCAATTACACTTTCTAAATATGTATCTAGTTTAATTTTTAAATATTTCAGACTAACTTTTCTGAACTAGCGAATTACCCTCATAGCAACTCTTATATTTTGTAATGTATATTTGAACGTTTAGAACAATATCAATATTCCCGGTGAGCTATTCCCGGTATAACTATTAAAACTTGTTTTACAAAGTTTTGGACTATTAAATAGTGACGGTGAAATCGGTGAATACCCCTTAGTTTTATGACTTTATATAAGACTATAAGTATTATTTCATTTTTCAAATTAACTGTTTCTTAAGGTAACGTTTACTTACTTTTCGTTTTCATAATTTGACCAACATTTTATAAAAAAAAAAAAACTAGACTGGCATACTATTCATGCACAGTAAGGATATACAATTTGTTTAAGCTAAAAGATCTTTAAACAATCTTTTTAATTAGTTCCTACATTAGATAGTTTTCAATAATCCAAATTTTATAAATAATAACCTGAAAAATTGTTTAGAGTTGTACTGTTCAGAAGTTTGTCCTTTCTAATTTGATAAACCTCTCAAATATCTTTCTTATATCAAACTAATATGACGAATTGTTGCTTTTGAGTTAATATGAGAAAATAACCAAAAAAATTATAATTTATTGCTTTAAACTAACTCACAAATATCAAAATTAATATTTTTAGAAATGTTACTTAAAACTTAAATAAAATATCATTTCATATAACAACATTGTCAGTTTCTTTTACGAACCATCTTAATACTCCGTCATATAATTCAGTTCATTGCAACACAATTTTGTTGTGGACTTTTTCTCAAATAATACATGACAGATTTCATCTTCGATTTGGTTTTTTTTTTTTACTTTTTATATTTCATAACTGAAAAGCTTGAGTTCTTTTTTGTTATATTCGTTTTAGTAGATAATGATAAAAAGCAACTCAAAAAAAAAAATGCAACAAAAAGATCATAAAAACTATGGCAGCCAAAGACACATATGTTGTGGAAGTATTTATGTAATAAAGTTGCACAATTTGTTAAAAGAAACGTAATGTGCTTGTACATTAAATAAATTGCACATCTCTGTTGTCATACAGGAAAAATACGAAAATAATGTATAGACTGAAAACTATTTTTGGAAAACGAAATATTTTTTCCATACAATAGAAGTTAGTAGTAGTAGTAGTAGTAGTAGTAGTAGTAGATTACATTTTAAATAGTAATTAGTTAAATATTGTTCGTCTGTTTTGAATATTTTTACTCTGCCAATAAGTTTCCACACATAAAGAACATATATTTAATCAAATCTCAATTTAACAAAATCACTACGTCATTTATTTATGGCCATTTAGTTCAAATGAGTGTAACAATATTATACTTTAACTGCCATATTTATAAAAAATAAAGTAGGCTTGAAGTGTTCTTTAAGACAAAATTTTCATACAAAATTTTCTTAAAGAACTCTTGAAGTCTACGTTAATTTTTTATAAATACGGCAGTAAATGTTTTACAGCTTCTTAATTTGTTTCTACCAATATTTTACTTAACATTTTTCCAGCATATATTTACTATAAATATGTTTCAAGCTACATTTTCTATATAAACATGTTTATACCAACATTTTTATAAGAGTTTCTTGCAAAATGTTCTTACTAACTATGTTTTCATCAATATTTTCCCTATAAACATATTTGCTGCAACATATTTACTCGAAACAGATTGTTAACAATGATATTTACTATAAACATGTTTCTAGCAAACACATTTGCTATATACTTGTTGCTAGAAAATGCATTAATTGTAAACATGTTGCTAGCAATAATTTTTCCTATTACAATTTAATATAAACATGTTGCTAACATTTGCATTTATTTGCAGGCAAACATATTTAATATTAACATATTTCTAGCAAAAATATTTACCATAAACATGTTGCCGCAAACATATTTACTATAAATTTGTTGCTGGAAAATAAATTTATTGCAAACATGTTGTTCGCAAATATATTTTTGCATTAACATTTACTATTAAAATTATAATCACAAATTAGTATAAACATGTTGCAGCAAACACATTTACTATAAACTTGTTGCTGTAAAATACATTTATTGTAAACATATTGTTGGCAATGTTATTTACAATAAACATGTTGCTAGCAATTATTTCTAATTTTACAATTATATTTACAATTTAACATAAACATGTTGCTAGCATTTATATTTATTGTAAACATGTTGTTAGCAATGATATTTACAATAAACATGTTGCTAACAATTATATTAGTGTAATCATGTTGTTAGCATTTATATTTAATGTAAACATATTGCAGGCACAGATATTTACTGTAAATATGTTACTATGTTACTAGCATAACTATTGACTATATGTTACTAGCATAACTATTTACTATTAACATATTGCTAGCAAAAATATTTACCATACACATGTTGCTAGCAAAAATATTTACCATACACATGTTGCTAGCAAAGATATTTACTATAAATATGTTACTAGCATAACTATTGACTATAAATATGTTACTAGCATAACTATTTACTCTAAACATGTTGCAGCAAATACATTTACTATAAACTTGTTGCTGGAAAATAAATTTATTGCAAACATGTTGTTCGAAATGATATTTACAATAAACATGTTGCTAGCAATTATATTTACTGTTAAAGTTATAATCACAATTTAGTATAAACATGTTGCAGCAAACACATTTACTATAAACGTGTTGCTGTAAAATACATTTATTGTAAACATGTTGCTAGCAATTATATTAGTATAATCATGTTGCTAGCATTTATATTTAATGTAAACATATTGCAGGCACAGATATTTACTGTAAATATGTTATTAGCATAACTATTGACTATGTTACTAGCATAACTATTTACTATTAACATATTGCTAGCAAAAATATTTACCATACACATGTTGCTAGCAAAAATATTTACCATAAATATGTTGGTAGCTACTTAAAAATATTGTTGTTAGAAATGGTAGCAACATATTAAGGCCATTTATTTGAAGTGAGAAACATAATTCTTCTTTAAATAACATAAAATTTATTTAAGTAAAATACTCAATAAGAAAATACTTATTAAGAATAAAGCAAATAAACCAAATTACTTCACCATAATAGCACTCTAAATGTTTTTCTTTTATACAAACTCTCAAGTACTTAATAAAATCATTGTCTTTTGCATACAAATTTATTTCATTCACATTCTTACATTTGTTTGCAAAAGCAACTAACCAAACATGATCATCGTCTCAACTGAGTTGAGATGCAACAATGTTATAAAACATTAAAATTTCATAAATAATTTTCAGAATTTCACAAATTCGTTTTCATTAAACAAATTATTAAATGCTATTTACGAAATGGCAATTAATTTAATAATAATACTCATACGCCACACCTCACCGCAACATACACTTAATCTCATACACTGTGTGAACATTAAGGCGGCCCTTATTTTATTCTCCGTCATCTAAAAAAACAAATTTTCAGCATAAGGCTTTTTGATGGCAGGACCAAATTTCAGACATTGGGAGTATAGAAAGTTCAGAAAGTACAAAATAAGTGCCACCCTAGTGTACACAAACTTTTACAGACAATGTTTAAGGCAAACAAAATAGACTCAAACACATTCATGTTAAAATACACTTATAAAGCGTGATCCATTGCGAAGTTCCCTACTTTTTTAAAGAAAAAAACACAGAAATTTCAAATTTAATACGGAATGTTTATTATCATTTGCAAGAACATTCTTTGGCATTTAGTTTTTGAAGATTATGTCTATCCGTTGAATCCAATTTTCGATGACACGTTCGAGCATTTCGACTGGTAACTTGCGAATGACACGCGTGATGTTTTCCTTCAAGGCCGAAATGTTCTCTCAATAAATCCATTGATTGATGCTATGTGTGGGAAGTGGCGCCGTCTTGCTGAGATCACGGGCTTTAATTTCAGGCATCAAAAAGTCGGTTACGATAACGATCGCCATTGGTGGTTACGTTCCCACCGGCATCATTGTTAAATATATATGAACAGATGATTCCACCGCCCCACAGCGTGCTGGACGAATATTCGACTATTCGGTCGAATATTATCCAATAATGAATGCTGGGTCTCAAAATGGGTGATGATGGTGTTGCGAATAGTACGCTCAGTAAGCCGATTATATTGACCATAAGTTGAGCGAAGTGCACGAAACACATTCCTCATAGAACGTGAATTTTCGTAATAAAGTTGAACGATTTGTAAACGTTGTTCAGGCGTAAGTCTTTCCATAATGAAATGCCAAACAATACTAAACAAAAATAACATGACAGCATGACACAACTCACACGTGATATGTCAAAAAAACGCTATTGAAAAAAGTATCTCTGCATGAATCACCCAATATTTATGCGTGCTTGCTGTTTGTGTGGTGTTATTATTATTGATGTAAATGGTTTTTTATGCAATTTGTATTTTTGCGCTCTTTTTCTTTTTGGTATTTTAATAAATTTCAATAAAATATTTTCTTTGTGTTCTTGCTTTAGTTGGTTGTTGTTTTTTTTTAAATTTAACGAAAGTAAACAAAGAAACCCCGCAATAAGTATTGAACACATGTTTGTATTGGTTTATATTTATTCTTATAAGTGTGTATGTATGTATGTGTTTGTAAATTTATAAAAAATTATTGCTTGTTTAATGATTGTATTCAAGAGAAATACAGTTGATGGTAAATAAAATAATTTACCCAATAAACAGTTGTAACACCACAATTTATATTTTAAATACAGCAGTTATATATTCTTTGTGGACTATTTAAATAAAACACAGGTTCATTTTTCAGTCCAACCTAACAGTATAAAAGTTTATTTTTTGGTATATTTACTCACACATTTGAATTGGTATCATAAACGAGTGTATTTTATACATACTTACATACATATGTACATATGTATACACAAGTATAAAATTTAATTACTTACACTGCAGCACTGACGAAACAACTCTTTTTTATGGTATTAATACTTTAGTTCATTTTCTTTTGCTGGCTTTTATGCAATACTGTTAAATAGTGATAAAATTGTTACAGAAATTCTTATGTACGTATTAATATAAAACTGCTTAACAATAAATGTTTAATAAATTAATTTTTTTCCCAGGTTTCCTTTTCAATGATAAAAGAAAGACAAACAGATAAACAGGTGAACAGACTATTAATAAAACTCTTAAAATTGATAACGATTTCAAAAACTAAAACAAAATTAATTAAGAAAGTATAGTCGGTCCAGCCTGACCATATAATACCCTACAGCCAGTATATGTGCAAAAATTGATTTTGAGAAATAGGCGATATATAGGAGCTATGATCTATTATGAATCGATCATCATAGCAATCTGTTGCTATGGTATTCAGCTATCGGACACTGCCTCGGCCTCCAATAAAGAGAAAATTTTAAGGCGCTAAAACAAAATTCTGCAAACTATCACGGCCGCCCCTTGGTATGTCAAAAACTCAAAATATTCACAAAGACCTTAATGTACCATCAGTTCAAACAGTTATTCAAGCATATTCAAGAAAATATATGAAAAGACCTGCAAGACACCCAAATGCTGGGCATATCCGACTATGGAAAAGAGATACTGCAGGCAGCACTTTTGTCAAAAACTCAAAATATTCACAAAGACCTTAATGTACCATCAGTTCAAACAGTTATTCAAGCATATTCAACAAAATATATGAAAAGACCTGCAAGACACCCAAATGCTGGGCATATCCGACTATGGAAAAGAGATACTGCAGGCAGCACTTTTGTCAAAAACTCAAAATATTCACAAAGACCTTAATGTACCATCAGTTCAAACAGTTATTCAAGCATATTCAACAAAATATATGAAAAGACCTGCAAGACACCCAAATGCTGGGCATATCCGACTATGGAAAAGAGATACTGCAGGCAGCACTTATCCGAATAGAAGAGCACACGCCTTCAGTTTGAGACAAACCGTGATATTAACATTTAATGTGCAGCAATGGTCGGACATACATATGTTTAATTTTATATCGATATAAAAACTTTTAAAGGATCTATGGAGGTTAAAGTGGATTAGGGAAGGAGCTTCGACTAATTATGAACCAAGCGTTATAAAATTAGGTCTCATTATATGAAACTTATATGTGTTGAATATTATTTGGACAGCAGCATTTTTAAGAGATTTATGGTCATTAAATTGACTTTCGGAATTGGGTCATATATGGCAGCTATGACTAATAATGGACCGATCATCATAAAATTAGGTCAAATGATTTGTGTATACATGAAACATATTTGTGTTGAATATTATTTGGCTACCAAAATGTTTAAGAGAGTCATGCTCCTTAAAGTGAGTTTTGTAAGTAAAACTTATATGGAAGCTATAGTCAATTATAGACCGATCGGCGTAAAATTTGTAGGCGTGATTAGGCTTCACGTACAACTTATTTGTGGCAAAATATTTGTATTTGTGGTGAAATTTGTTTGGTTACGTGCATAAATCAAGCATTTCCGACCGATAAACCCATATGGGGGCCAGGTGAAATAATGGAACGATTTGCTAAATTTTATCGAATCATCTTTAAAATTACATGACGGGCAGACATCGTTTGTATACTTTAAGGTGGGTGATAGACTTATATTTTTGAGCGTTACAAACATCAGCACAAATCCAATATAGGCTCTCTACTATGATGGTGTAGGGTATAAAAACATTGCAATGATAAAATACTCAAGCTCGAGTACAATCCTGACGATGGTAGCGAAAACTACAGAGCAAGTAAGAATTTTTTTGTGATTTTTATAAAATTTAACTACCCCTGATGAAGATATTCAAAGAATATCGAAATATTGGAAATATTTAAATAAATTATAATGACATTTAAAACTTATGACCTCGAGCTTGAGTATTTATCAATTTGAGATTCTACAAAGAAAAGGTCGAATATTTTAAACTTTTATCATTACAATGATACTTAATTTGTGATGGAATTTTCTCAATATTTTCTTGATATAATGTAAAATATGTCTAAAATTATACAAAATAAAATTAGCAATGTAATTACTGTGCAATTTATTGTACTAGTTTTACACAAGTCTGAAATATATATTGTTTGCACAAAAACAATTATAAATTTAAACAAATTAATTTATATCTCTTGTTTTGTTGCCGCATCATTTTCACATAAACAGTTTGGGACACTCTTGCTGTTTATTGCTTGCTTCTAGGTAAACTATTGTATTAACATGTTTCTAGCTACTTTTTATTAGCAACATGTGTCTCTGAACATTTTTAGTAAAATATGTTTATCAATATTTTTCAAGGAAACAATATAATAATAATCTAGCAGTTTAAGTCTAGTCACATTATCGCAATGCACAATTTTGTGCAAATGGTATTGCATCTTTGAATTTGCAAAAAGCTTTAGCAAATTTTTACTCTTGCATTTTATTTTGTTAGTGTAGAGCAAAAATACGCTAAACCTTTTTCAGATGCAATGATGTAATACCATTTGCACAAGATTGTGAATAACGCTGTTGTGTTCAATACATGTCTAGCAGCATGTGTCAAGCAACATGTTTCTTTTAATATATGTCTAGCAATATGTTTCTAGAAATATTTTTACTTGCAACATGTTATCAGCAACATTTTGCCGGAAACATTTTCATTGTTTTCATTTCTTAAAGACAAGTATTCTGTTCAAATTTGGGAAAAATGTTGAGCAACATTAATTATTTCATAGGGAAAATTTGACGTGCAGCTAATGTACTTTTGTAAACAAAACACATATGTTTTGCTTTTTGTTTGCATAAACATTCTATTTACAACATTTCTTTTACCTATAAAAATTTTGCTGCAACAACAGAAAACTCAAAAATGTTCATACTTTGAAATATTTAACGTAGTTTCGTAAAATGTTTCTAAGCCACTGTATCATGGTGAAATAACTCTACAAGATGGTGTTGAAACGCCAGCTGTTTTTTTTTTTTAGTCATGTTCGTTATGTCAAACTTTATATACATATGTATGTATGTATGCTCAAGTTGTGTTAAAAAAAATAGCAAACGTATCAAGTTATACAAAAAAGTGAAAAAAACAATTGTCCATAAATTAAATGTTTCATAAATTAACAAATTTATAAATTATTTTTATTTTCATCTTGAAATTAAAAAATTTGTATGTATGTATGTATTTTTCCTGCAAAAATGTTTGTAAACAATAACCAATTGTTTTTGACATTACAAACATGGAAGCAAAAACAAAAATACCATGTTGTTTCTGTTGCTTTTGTATTGTTGTAATATTGCCATCACCTTGTAGAGTTATTTCACCATGCACTGTATGTTACTAATGAAAGTAACTTATAATCAACAGCATAGTACTTTTAATATATGGCGAATAAGAAAGCAGAATAGAGTACTTAAAGCCTAGTACTCTGTTCAAATTTGGGAAAAATGTTGCGCAACATTAATTATTTCATACGGAAAATTTGACATATAGCCAATGTTGCCTATCATGCGAATTTACATACTTTGACGTTTTTTTAATTGAAAGTACGCCACATTGTTTTACTTATGTAAACAAAACACATATGTTTTGCTTTTTTGTGAATTTAAATCGAAAATAAATAAAAGTTAAAATATTAAAAAATCTGTGTTGAATCGAAATCTTTAAATAAAAATGAATAAACATTTTGTGCAGCAGCACAACAAGTAATAGATATTGTTGTTGCGACAGAAGAGCTTTTGGATGAAAATTCCACATGAAGCAATTGCTACTTTAATTATTTCGCTGTGAAAAAATAATGTTGCCAGATACATTTCACATGTTTTTCACAAAATGAACAGAGTACTACTTCTGCAACATTTTTTCATGAACATTTCATGTTTATTTTTTTAACATGTATTTTGACGCATTCCACTTGAAATTTTGAACAGAGTACTATGCTTAAGGGAATAAACTAGCGATGAAGACTGTAATTTAGCCTAAAAGAGCTCAATTTATAAATACGTAATGTTACCCAATAAATAACAAGTTTTAAATTTTCTTTGCATATTTTATTTTCTGAGTGTAGTCTATTAAACTTTGAACTTAGCAACGATGAGTTTCAGAAATTTATACAGGTATTCACTCGTGTAAAATAAACAGCTATTAATGGTGACATATGAGCTATACATATTTGCCAGCGTCAACATCTACGGCATGAGAACTTACCAACGACGAAGGAATATGTGTGTAAGAAAATATTTCAATAACATCTCTATAAGGGCACATCCTTGTCTCTGGTAGTGTAGCAGTGATTCAAAAACTGTTTTTTAAAATTGAAAATCCTTTATATTATTTCAAAAAAAAAAAAACAAGAAAATAACAATCAAATATAATACAGATAGATTTTCTTTGCGATTTGATTGCTGTTCACAATTTAAAAACTTTTCAAGCAAAGTTTGCCAATCTCTGTTTCACCATTTATCTATGAACATTCCTGTGTATATTTTTTTATTTTTATTTTTTGTAAAATAATGTTGTTTTCTACAGATGAAAATATTTTTATAGTATGTATGTAGAAAAATAAATATGTTAAAAAATAATAAAATGAAATAAAAAGAGCCACTACCACTACCACAGAACGCACAGTGAATTGAAAAATGTCAACGTTAACGACATTTAAATGAGCATCACATTACTGACTTCAAATGATCAAAATGATAAAATATTATTTACGCTACAATTTTTCATCTTGTTTTCGATTGCTGTGTGTGTGTGTGTTTTTTTTTTAATTTTTCTTTCATTTTATTTGTTTAAATAAACAACATACATACATATGTACATAAATTCTAAAAAAGAAACAGCTCAACAGACACATGAGCAAGAAATGTGCATGTTAAATGTGAGCAAATATAAATACAGCAATTAAAATTTATCTGTGAAAAAATCTTCTGATGAACAAAAAACAAAGTTGTGCAGCTCAAAAGACAGACAGACAAACAAACAGGCAGGCAGGCAGGCAGGCAGATTTAGATTTAAATAAATTAACTGATGATGACTTCAAATGATGCTGATGTGCATTAGCAGTGTAAACAGTGATGTGTATTATAATTAAATAAAGAGAACAAGTTATTATAAAGCTTTTGAATTGTTGGTAGAATTTAAGTCAGTGAATCTTTAAATCTTTTTTTATACATACATACATACATACATACATACATACATGCATGTGTAAAAGTAGATTATAAATGATTTTTTAATTGACTGATTTTTCAATATAAAATGTATATTGAATTGTCATTTCACATACATATGAAGTTGAACAATTAAAATTTGTTTTAACAAACGTTATCGTTAATGTCTTTATTAATAAAAGATTGTAAACAGTGTTGCCATTTTGACGCTTTTCGGGTATTTTATGGCGCTTTTTTGGTCTCGTTCCCCTTTTATTTTTTTCAAACACCCTTTTTTTAAAAAATGGTATTTTTTGACGCTTTTTCTATTTTTTTGGTGCAGTTTTGGAAGAAGTCCAAAAAGTAAATCTAGCTTTCGAGTCAGCCAATGCGGACCATGTCAAGCTTTACAGTGATTTGTATTACCTGATTAAAAGTATTACAAATAGAATTATCGTTCCTTTAGAAAACTTTGATTATCTAGAAGGTAATTTAGATAAAAGCGTTAACGAATTTTGTTATCTTGGCTATCATTTCGAAGAGTCTTGCAGAGATTAAAAAATAATTGATCAGTAGAAACAAGAAATACTATGCAATTTAATAGAATTTAGAAAATATCACGTACTCGAACTAAGACGTAGACTTCCTTCAAAATTTAAATTGCTTCAAAAATATCGATATTTAGTGTGGACAATATTTTTAAAAATAGCGAAGCGGATATTATTGATTTCATACAAAACTTCATTGATGATTCGTCTCTAATAAATAAAATAGAAATTTCCCTAAAGAATCTAACGTTGCAAAAATGGAAAAATATGAAAAGAACTGATGAACTTTGGATTGATGTTTACAATTTTAAAAATTCTTTGGGAGAAAATCCTTTTCATGAACTAGCTGACTTTGTTTATCGTATACTTTCTTTTCCTTACTTAAATGCCGAAGTCCAAAGAACGTTTAGTTTAATGAATTTTAAACCAAACATCAGAAACCGACTTTCTTTAAACTCAGCCAACTCAGCCAAAAGTTTGCTGTTGCAATTAGAAATTACCTTCAAACTTGAGTTTTACATACGATTTATAAATTACATGTTCATATGTTGGTTAAGTCACATACATACATATGTACTCACTTTTGTTAACTCCTTTTCAAATTTTCCCTGCATTTTCAATAATAAATTTGGGTAGTTTTTTTCTTTTTTGTATTTTTGTTTTACTATTAGGTATAAATTATATATATTAAAATTTCAATTAATTTTTACCGCCACAAAATTTTGGTTATAAAAAAACAGCTGATGTCAGATGATTTGTCACTTGAAAATAGAACTCGTTCTAAATACAAAAATGTCATATGTATTGCACACAGAGAAATAACACATGATATTGTTTGAAGGTGTTCAGACTATATGTACAAATTTGGCATGCGAAAAAGTGACAGTCCACATGACAAATACACATAATGTGAACACAGCTATAATTAGAAAGTTTCCTGAAAAACCTTTTCGATTTTACTTATGCATTAACTTCTGTTTTAATTACTCTATACGAAGTGATTGTTATGTTTTGACTTTTAAATGATTTTGTAAATAGTATTTATTATTAGCTAAGATAAACTAATTTAGCTATTAAGAAATCACAGTTTATAATTAATGCGTAAAATATTCCTTTCAAACATTTCTACTTAATGAATTCATTTCATTTCAAAAAACAAATGAAACATGTTGGGGAATAAATCTTGTAAGATGAGTTTTTTTTTTTGCTTTTTGAAACATTAATCTTAGAATAAAATTAATGTCTTGTATAATACGATTGTGTGGATATTAAAGCAACAATTTACTTTAACTATCTCTCACACTCTCTTTGTCTCCTTCTTTCCCTTCATCACTCTTTCTCATCTCTCTCTCTCTCTCTCTCTCTCTAACACTGCAGCAGCAATGACAACTTAACCAAACATCACCTGAACACTACAATCTACAATTTATCTTGTTTATTGTCCATTAAATTCAGAAAAAAAAAAAAAACTATTGGTACTTTCCCACCAAAGCGGACTGACTGCTTGCAAGAGGGTTTGTGTTTTGATTTTAGCAAAAATGTTTTATAGCTTAGAGGGAAATCAACAAAAATATGTAGTTTTGTGTGAGCGTTTGTGGGAAAAGGAAACATAAAAAATGTCCATAAATAATAAAATAGAAAAAGCTAAATTTTAGTGCGAAATAAACACCTGAACTGTTGTTGTCACGTACCACTTTTTATTGGCTTCGAACAAATAGTAAAAATGTAATATACTTTAAAGTGCTATAAAAATTTAAGCTGAAATTTCACCACTTTTGCTATAATTCAATATTTTTATTAGCAAATTCTGTAATATTGTTTAGTGGCGGCTACTTTAATTGTCATTTGACAAATTGTCATTAAACAGATTTGAATTTAACTTTGGTGATGGCTACAATCAATTTTCGTCAATGTTTTCCTGAAACTTGTTTTACACTCTTTCTGTATAATTGTAGTCTGCACAGTGGGTCAGAATCTAAATATTGTGAAAATAAATCTGACTTTTCTAACTGGCTGTTTCGATAGTCATGAAATTCCCTATAGGCATACCAGAAGAGTTTTGTAGTATATGTTTTGACAAAACAAACTACAGATTCCCACTAAAACGAGCTGTGAGGTCACAAATTAATGCACTTAAGACATGCTCAGACATGCTTTTGTGACCCCGTAAGTAACTGCAATGTAGCTTGCGTCGTCAAAAACTGAAACTCCGATCCTATGCCTTTACGGAATTTCATAGAATTTCTGCCCAACTGTGGTGTAAATAAGTGAATTTGTATTGCCTTCTGGATTAATTTTTATTTGCAATGAATGAAATTTTTTTATATGTATGTATGTATGTGAGTGAGAGTTTGTATGCTTTGTTTCCGTTTTAATAAATGTATTGCTTTTGTAGTTATGTTTTGACAAAACAAACTACAGATTCCCACTAAAACGAGCTGTGAGGTCACAAATTAATGCATTTAAGACATGCTCAGACATGCTTTTGTGACCCCGTAGGTAACTGCACTGTAGCTTGCGTCGTCAAAAACTGAAACTCCGATCCTATGCCTTTACGGAATTTCATATAATTTCTGCCCAACTGTGGTGTAAATAAGTGAATTTGTATTGCCTTCTGGATTAATTTTTATTTGCAATGAATGAAATTTTTTTATATGTATGTATGTATGTATGTGAGTGAGAGTTTGTATGCTTTGTTTCCGTTTTAATAAATGTATTGCTTTTGTAGTTATGTTTTGACAAAACAACCTACAGATTCCCACTAAAACGAGCTGTGAGGTCACAAATTAATGCATTTAAGACATGCTCAGACATGCTTTTGTGACCCCGTAGGTAACTGCACTGTAGCTTGCGTCGTCAAAAACTGAAACTCCGATCCTATGCCTTTACGGAATTTCATATAATTTCTGCCCAACTGTGGTGTAAATAAGTGAATTTGTATTGCCTTCTGGATTAATTTTTATTTGCAATGAATGAAATTTTTTTATATGTATGTATGTATGTGAGTGAGAGTTTGTATGCTTTGTTTCCGTTTTAATAAATGTATTGCTTGTTTTCACTGTCAGCACCACTTGTTGTATGGATTTATGAAATAAAAATAACATTAGTATAAGTGTGTGTTATTTTGTATCTGTGTGTATTTGTTTATGTATGTATATTGTTTTTGTGTTTGTGTTGCGTACTTACATCCCAGCAAGCCATATGAGTCCGAAAAGAGTCTTTTCTGACACCTTTTCCGGAGCGTTCATGCTCTTTACGAGCCCAAAAAACAATCATTATTGCTCCGAAAACCTTCAGAAAAAGGGTCATTACATTCGAAAATGGTCCGTCAGAAAGAGATCTTAGATAATGTCAGAAAAGTGTCTTTTATGAGATTTTTTTTCGGTTCTGTTTAATCTTGTTTTTATCATTCTTATGTGGTACAGCTATGTTTTTTTTTTGTTCAAAGCACAAATAACAGGAATTTAGGAGTCATGCTGCGTGCCGACTCAGGACAGTAACAAGCAAATTTTTCTCTCCCTCCGAAAATGCTTTTTATTTGGACTCTTTTCTGACTCCTTTTTCGGAGCGCTCCTAGAATGGTATGCTGGGTACATACTACGAGTGTGTATGCTGCAAATTAAGATGTATTACTGAAATCACTTACCAACACACTACTTAACCATAAGTTGATTTAAAAGGCAAAAACATTTTACGTTTTTCTTACACACATTTCAACTGTATACGAGTACACAGTATACTAAACCAAATTTGTATGGACAAGAAAAAATTTTAAAATTAAATAATAAAAAATGTTATTTCTCAGTTTGTATTTTCTCAATATTAATTTCGATTTCTCATTTTCAATTTGTTATTTCCTGAGACCGAAATTAAATCAAAAATCTAAATTGTGATTTATATTTTTTTTAAAGAAACCCACTAAAAACAACTGTTATGAAATGATTTTTGTTTACGTGGTTTGCAGTGTGACCATTTTAGCCTTTTTGCGGCTAAATTTAGCTTATTTTGTATTGATTTAGCCGCAAACTTTCACATTTAGCATTTGGCATTTTACAGTCAAACCTCGATATAACGAATTCCTCGATTTAACAAATTTTTTTGAAATCCCCTACAACGCTCAATATAAACCTCTCTATTACGAATACATTTGTCAATAGCCTCGTTATAACGAATTTTAACGAAATAGAAAGAATTATTTACCTCTATTTAACGAATTTTGTCAACTTACAACCTTTGCATAACGATTTCCATCAATTAATCCAAATTATGGTGCCTATTAAGAGCAAAATTCGATTTTCGACAGTGCTTATCGAACAAATTTTAATTTGGTATTATCGTGCACATTCGCTATTGTGAAAATCAGTCTTTTTGGGTTATTCACAATAGTACATTCCTGGCGCTATATTTGTTTACAAATTCTTAAAGAAAAGTAAATTAAATTTGATGTATTTGGTATTTATTTTCGTATAAGCTACTTGGGCCTAAATTATTATATTGTAAATTTAAAAATACATTTAATTACAATTTTTCCCCTTTGAAATGACCACCACGCTATTATAGTTTGATGATTTGTCTGATGAAGATGAATCCTTACTAGAACTGGCCAGAAGTAAAAAAAAGGCTGAAGGATGTTTCCAACATTTTCGAAATGGATTCCACCACTTGAGTATATTATTTAATGAGGGTTTGACAAGGATTTTATAAATTTAATTTACAGATTTATTAAAAATTTTCGACTCTATAAAGAGGCGTTTGTGGACTTGCTGTCCATTACTGATGAACTGCTGCAACAATGCTCAAAGGGCAGAACAAAATTGGCAATAGTTTTTCTGATCTTCCTCCATGAGAGAAACGAGCTTCTCCAATTACTGTTTTCTACTTACGACCTTAGACCTGCAAGATATTAACAAAAGTAATTTACAAGTAGTAATTGGTTGACCAAAACCAAAAAAAAACAAAACAAAACAAATACATTTTTAATAAATTTTGCACAGTTTTAAACATCGTCGACAGCAAATTTGTGTTCGATAAAAAATTCGTTGAACAACGAAATTTTCGGCAGTGACGCCAACTCATAATACAAATTTTACATTCGATAGTCGATTTTCGATAGCCAGCGTCGAATGTAGCTCATAATAGGGGCCTATATGAAACAGATACATACGAAATTATTGTGTTTACAACGACAACGTCTCCAGCAAACCTACATTCGTAGTCGACAGCAGCGTGCATTAGACTAACAGCTGAAATATTTGAAGAAAAATTTATTGCTGCCAAGAGCTTGTACATTTGTTGCAGCTCAGACACTTTAAATCGGTAGACAATCATTGTTCTTTGATGATTAGTAAAGTATTATCGGAAATCATTCGCTATAACGTGATAAGCAGATGATGATTAATATAAAAAAAAATTTTATTACCTCGTTATAACGAATAGAAGTGCAACTTCACCTCGATATAATCAACCTCATTGTAACGAATTATTCGATCTAACGTTTTTTTCTAATCCCCACCCCTTAAGATTCGTTATACCAAGGTTCAACTGTATTTAGCAGTTCTTAATAATATGTTTAGCACTTTTTAGCATTATTTTCTGAAATTAAAAAAAGGAAAATTGCATATAAGTATGAAAATGTTCAAGAATAAATGACAAATTTATTAACAGATGAAATTACAACTCCTGAACTAAAATGGCAAACTTGATTTGAGTGGGATATTCGAAATTCAACTGTAGAATTTTGGAAGCAAAGTTGTTAATAGGAGAATGCGTTTTCTGAAAACTCCCTTTAATCTTTTGTTATGAAGATTTCAGTTTTGCCATTAAGTAATTCAGAAGTTAAATATTTAGTTGAATGAATTCTATAAAAAACAAATAAGAAGTCGGTCAAGATTACAATGCATGTTGAAGTAAATTTCAGAAGATCTCAGTTTCTTCTTCCCAAATCTAGTAAGAAATTGAAAATCGGATCAAAATCCGGATTTTGTAGGTGTCCGGCATATTTAGCTATTGGAATCTTGTTTTGCTCGACAAGCCCTACAAGAAAAATAATATCCGGTCCCAGGTTTTTTCTATTTCATTCAGTTTTGTAAAACTATATTAATTGATTAATAAAATTTGTATAAAATATTTAAAAGTTAATTTTCATGAAAAGTTAAATAACTCAGTCAATTACTTATCTATTTTTAAACCCAAATATGCGTTATAATCGTAAATAAACGTACTTTTTGAATTCAATAGTATTAAAGTTTCTCAATAAAATAATGTATAAAAACGTTACCAAAGTTGAAAATTTTTTGAAAAATCCACAAAATTTGTGTTTGCTCGACAATAACACCCAAATTTCTCAAGTTTTCTTAGATAAATTATATATCATTCGAAAGACATCAATTTCTTCTTTCCAAATCTAGTAAGAAATTGCAAATCGGATCAAAATCCGGATTTTGAAGGTGCCCGGCATATTTCAGTATTGGAATCTTGTTTTACTCGACAAGCCCTACAAATAAAATAATATCCGGTCCCAGGTTTTTTAGACTGTCGCACCGTGTTATAGACCGATTTGAAAAATTTACGTTTCATATACAACTTATTTGTGGCAAAATTTATTTGGATACGTTTATAAATCACACATGTATGTGATCAATATCAATAAGACCCTATTTCGTGAAGACATTTGTATGGAGGCTAAGTGAAATAATGGACCAATTTCAACAATCGTAATATCTTCAAAATTGCGACCTGTAGTTTGCTTGGACAGTCATTAAATCGCATCGAATCAGAAAGTGCTTCTGAGTCGATTGCTATACTTTAAGGTGAATGTTAGACTAATACTTTTGGGCATAACAAAAATCAGCAGAAAGCCAATACACCCTCCCTACTATGATGATGTTAAGTATAGTAAAATAAGAAACATAATTATTTCAAATAATATGAATTCTATTCTTTATATTAGATGAGGATTAAAAAGACTTAATTAAGTCCTCATACAGTAATGGACATTTGAATGAAAATTACTTAAAAAAAATATTTAAAAGCTGAATTGTTTTTAAGGTTAGACGCCAGAAGAGAACCTTAATTAGTTTTGTTATTGAGTTCAAAGTTATATTATTTATACAAAAGGTTTATTTTTTAATCATGCGTACCTCAAATTGTAAAAAATTTATTACATTTTTTTTCTTGTCATTTTAAAGCAAGTTCTAGCATATTTTAACTTATTTTTAAACCGATTTAGCCGCTTTGACTTTTGATTTGTTTTTTTTTTTTTTTTTTTTTTTTTTTTTTTGGCAGCAGTCTAATAGACAGATGTGAAAACTATAATGCAACTGAAATTGTATCATAAAAACAAATAAACATTTTATATGAAGACATGTGTATATAAGTGTATGCCTTGTGGTAATAAAGTTGGCGTTGAGGTAAAAACGTTTATACTCTTCCATCTACAATAAGCAAGTATACAGTGGAGACCTAACAGCTCTCATGTTTTTAATAATGGACTTAATGAAGGGTTCAATTGAAAGCCAGAATTGATTGTATAAAAACATTTTTTATGAATCCTTAAAAATATTTAAAACTAGCTGATCGGGCAAACCGAAGTTTGCCTTCAAATTTTATTTCTATATTTTCAAATGTTTAAAAAAAGTTAAAAAGAGAAAAAAAAGATTTTTGATTTGCAATTAAAATGAATCTTTAGATGTTTTATGTATATTTTGATAAATGGTTATTTAGGTATTTAGATATATTATTTTTTTTTCGATTGCTCTGTTGTGATATCATAATCTGTTCCTTGCAATGCTTTATGATACACGACATTTCTTGTTTTGTTGTCTGGCGCATAAACGAATAATGCTGATAGTTTTCCAAAACGGGAACAGGCGACATATAATTGATCATGGGTGATGCATGGCTTTTCAAGACAACAACAAATGATGTAGTTCCTATTGTCAGTTATTCTGTGGAACACATAGAAAAATTAATATTTTATTTTTTATAATTTTTAGAATATGTGGTCTCTATAGCGTTTGAAATTATAATCAAGGATTAGGTTTTATAATTTTTATATCCTTCAAGGATTTTCAGGACACGCACATTTGATGCATCTCGGTCGATTTTTGTTAATATTTTTAACTAAAACACATTGTTATTGTATTTATGAAACGATTTCAACGACTTAAGTTTGAAATATTAAAATTTATCATTATTTTAGTTAATATATGTGCACTTCGTTATTTGTAAATGAATGAATGTAATTAAAGACACTTACCTACTTCCACGGCTCATTTTGCTAAAACTGAAATGTGACTGAAAAATTTCGCAATAATTCAAGTAACGCCAAATCAAACAGAAGATAAATTGAGAAGCAAATATAAACAAGTAAGAAAGTATAGTCGGTCAAGCCCGACCATATAATACCCTACACCCAGTATATGTATAAAACAGTTTTTACAGAAATTGGCGTTATATATTTTGGACCAAAATTTTGTGATTTTCGGGCGGGTCTTATATGAGAGTTTCGACTAATCATCATAATAAAATTGTACCGTATTATTTTTAGACACATGAAATATACATATTTTCATTAAATATTATTGAATTACGGAGAGTGTCTTATATGGGAGTTTCGAATAATTATGGGCCGACCATTATGAAATTAGGTGTCATCATTTCTGTATAAAAGAAATGTATTTGTATCTAATTTTATTTGGATACCAACATTTTTAAGAAATTTAAGTGATTTTCGGAAGTGGGCCTTATATGGGAGCTACGACTAATTATGGACCTATAATAATAAAATTGTACTGTATTATTTGTATACATATGAAATATATTTGCGTTCAGTATAATTTGGATACCAACATTTTTGAGGAGGTTATGTTCTTTAAAATGATTTTCGGAAGTAGGCCTTATATGGTAGCTATGATAAATTATGAACCGATCTGCACAAAATTTGTAGGTGTGATTTGGCTTTAATTACCACTCGTTTGTGATGAAATTCAAACATTTATGATCGGTAAACCCCAATTTCGGGAGCACATTTGTCAGGTCTGGGTCAGGTGAAATAATGGACCGATTTTCACCAGTTTCAATTCCATCCGTTCTTGGATCAAAAAAATGTCACGCACCCAATTTAATCAAAATATCTTCAAACATGCGACCTGTACTCTGCGCAGAACAAGCTTTACATGGACAGCCAGCCAGCCAGATGGACGGACGGACGGACTGACATCGTTAAATCGACTCAGAAAGTGGATATAAGTCTATTGGTATATTTTAAGGTGGGTTTTGGACCAATATTTGTAGGCGTTACAAACATTAGCATAAATCCAATATACCCTCCCCACTATGGTGGTGTAGGATATAAAAACAGTCAGCACAATCGATACAAGCCAGTATTATTCAAATTAGGCTAACAGAAACCAAAACCCAACCGTGCCATCGATGCATCACGGTCTGAAAGGGTTAAATTTGAAACATTTTTTTGAAACACTTTCATTTTTCTTTACCTATTTTGTATGGACAGTAAATCTTGTATATAGAGTTATCTGACGGATTAAAAAAATTAGGCGTTTTAGGTATATCAAAATATCAAAAAAGTGGGCGTAAAAAATTTTTTCCTAACAACTTAAATTGGTTACTACGAACAATTTAATACAGTTTTAGATAAATTGAAAAAAGCAGGCGTAAAAGTGGGCGTGGCCAGTTTTCTTTTCCGTAAAAATCTATGCCATATTGGTGCGGAAGTTCTAAATTGATGCAATTACTTACGAACGGCATTTGAATGAATTTCTTGCGCAATATTCTCAATGCCTGATTATCGTTTCAAATAAAATTAAAACAAAGAATATTTTTTAATATTTTACAGACTTTCGTAGTTCACTGTGAACACTATTGTGTTTCTTGTACGTCAACGTATGTAGTACATCTGTCTGTTTAAGTATAAGTTTGTTCGCTTGTATGAGTTTATTTCGTTCGTTATTTTTTTTTTATCCTTCAGCTACAAGAAGAAGGTTTTCTTTTACTCAACCACTTCACTTTTTTAATTAATGTTGTCATCATCTTGTACCAGGTTTTCAAACTCTGCTAAAATGTTTGTTCATTTATGTTTCATGCAGACACACACACATGCATGTATACATACATATTTTCAAATGATTTTATACCTTATAGTTTTATAGGCAGCAAATTTTAATTTGTTTACACAGCAAATACTATATTATTGTTGCAAATAATTTTTCAATTGCCACTCTTTGAATTACCGTTCTCCTAGAGAATCGCTAGTTTGAATGTAATATCTCAATTTGATTGAGATATAAGGTACCGCCATTTATATTTACACGCAGAAAAACAACCACCATGCACAAGTAATTTATCCAGTTATGGAGAATATCTCCTTAGTACCCAGAAGTTCTAGCTAAATGTTTCGAACTACTGATTTCATCCATCATTGGAGTCAGCCAATTTACCAAGTGAAATTACTGTATAAAAGCTGTACATTGACTTTTTTTTAACTAAAAATGACTTTTAAAAATTGGCTTCCTTTGTAGACAATATCGAACTGTTGGGTTATAACAATAGTTGTATGACTGCCTGCGTGTGTTGTTGATTTCCTTTAATTCCTTTATATATTAGTTTAGTATTAAATGCTCTGTGAAATATTTTAAAGCTTTTAAGACTACAAAAGTCATTATAAATTGCATTTTCACATGTGCACATGATGGTTTCATTTAAAATTTATGATTCTTTATCTCGATTACAAAGTGGTAGAAACTTCAAACTTGACACATTAAAATAACAATGTTTCAAAACAGGCTGGATTTGTTAACTTCATACTATATTAATATATTAAGTATAAAAGTAAGAGTATTTAAATCCTTAGCAATTTTATTAGGCTTATCTGGAAAAAACTTAATAGCTGATGAAGTGTTAAATTCTATGTGCAAAGTATGTAAGTAGTGCTCATTAAATATCATATTAGTTTATAGAGTTCAAACATATATGCATGGAGTAAGAGATAGTGAATATGAACCTGCTAGTAATAATCAGGGAAACCGGAAAAAAAGCGTTTTAAGCGCTTTAAATATGCTGTAAAAACTTTAAAATGTGCTTTTAAAATTTAAAAATATGCTCTTAAAAACAAGCAAACTTTTACATAATTTTTAACGAAAAATATACTTTTATTTAAAAAAATCAATACAATTCATTTCTGAAAAGGTAAAGTAACATAAAATAAATAAAAATAACAAGAACTAAAACGAGTATAACAAAAAATAAATACAACATAAAAAAAACAATAGAAACTTAAGAAAAGGCCTTGGGAGGTATTTTTTGAATGATATTTTATATAAATATAAAGTCATTTCTTCAATTAAGGTTATTATTGCAATAAATTACAAAATGTTGACTTAAATTTTCAAATAAAAATCGTTGTCTATTGGTTCTGAAAATATTTTTATACATAGAAAATGTTCTTTCGACATCAACTGATATTATAGGAGCAAATTTAAAAGATAATATTGCTTTAACACTTAATTTTGAAATCTGTGTTGAGGAAAGTCCTTTAAACTGTTTACAAATGCTTTCTACAATTTTTAATCCTTCAGTTTTTCCTATTATTTGTTCAAATTTTATTTTAATATTTTAATATTAGTTTTTAAATCTTTGTTCCACTAAATTATACTGTTCGGTCATTGTAAGCCCAGCTGTTTGAAGTTTTTTAAATAAATGTTTCAATAAATCCAAAATTTGACGTTATACCAATTAAGTCATTTTTTTATTGTAAGTGTATTTAAAGCATTTTCAGCAATGTTAATAAACTGAGACTCCTCAGCATTTAAAGCATTGATAACTTCACAAATTTTTTCAAAATTGTTGGCTTAATAATTGGAAAAAAATTTGAATTTTAAACAAAGGAAGTAAAAACCTGTAACACAACAGCCAAAAATAAGTAAGAGATAATTTGTTTTGATAAAGTCATAATATGCTATTAAACAGTACAATATGCTCTAAAAACGCAAAAATATGACAAAAATATGCTCTTAAAACAAATATATGCAAAAATATGCATTAAAGGGTAAAATATGCAAATATATGCACTAACAAATCGATGCCAAAATTCTTAAATAGTTCTGAAACGTGTAAATATCTTATCCATGTGCCCATTAGACTCAACAGAAAAAACATGCATTTGCATATTTTGGTTTCCCTGGTGATAATGAATCTGATTTGCATTCACATTTATGAGAAACAACTTCCAAAACATTATCAATTAAGTTTCTGTAAGTTATATAAAAGAAGATAGCAGATTTTTGCAGACCTTTTCTAAGAAGAAAATCTCCAATAAACGAAATTAAAGTTGTTTCATTTCAGCAAGACATTGTTTGTGTATATTCATTTTGGGGCTATTATTATCATTTATAAAATTTTAGTTTTTGTCTTTTTAAGCGATAATTGCATGGAAACCTATTATTGCTACCTGCAAAAAAAATCAAAGAAAAACTAAAAAAAAATTAAGGAAAATATTTAGTTTTTAGTGTCGCGTTCTAAATCACACTAAAGTTAGGCAACCTGTCAAATGAATGCATATATTTTACCATGATTGTTTCAAATCGAAGTTATACTCAATTGTATTTAAAATATTCGCCTAGGTTCTATATTCCACTACATAGTGAAACTGTAATCATTTTCAGGTCCAACGAGTGAAACGTTTATGCTACGATGACCAGAACTCAAACGTATATTTTTCTTTTCAAATCATTTTCACAATATTTAGAACACAAACTTAATGAACATTTTCCTTGCACTTACTTTTACAAACGTAAAATCATGGTCACACATATTATGAAATATATCTAATAACAGCACAGCCTAGCACAGAAAGAGAATAGTTAGCTTTTCAAAAACATTTATATTTTTCAATATAATCTCCTGAAACTTCAACACACTTAGTCCAACGCTTATCTAGCAATTATTTCCCTTGATTAAAATAGTTTTCCTCAAGGCTTTCAAAATAGTGGTTTACAACTGTAGTTGCATCTTTATTTGAGGTAAAACGCTTGCCAGCTAGATTTTTTTGAGATTTGGGAACAGGCAAAAGTCACTGGGAGCTAAATCAGGAACATAAGCTGGATGGTCAAGCAACACGTATTTAAATTCGTTGATTTTAGCCATTGTTAAAACACACTTGTGGCCTGGTGCGTTATCTTGATGAACATTTATTTTTGTTGTGGTGTAAGCCCAAACGTTTTTGTCGAATTTTTACATTTCAATGATCCAAAGTGTTGCAATAGTACTCTGAATTTTTTGTTATACCCTTTTGCAGATAGTCAATCAATAAAATACCTTAGGGCTACTGAAATGCTATAGAAAAATAGTTAGTAAAAAACTAAATTAAAAAATATCTTTATTTTCAAAATATCTTTATTACTTCAAATGTCGCGTTCTTGTGCATCAAAATTAATCATCTGTGTTCTACATTTTTAAGCCTCTTATGCCCGATGTTGCGTGTATGCCAAGTTTAACAACAAAATAATGAAAGGTAAGTCAGTAATTTAAAAAAAAATATCCGGCAGGAAAATATGATTTATTTTGTCTGTAAGAATTTTGTAAATGTATTGTCGCGTATATGCAACATTGGTCTATTGTGGTAATTTTCAAATTTACAAAAGGGTGACAAGGCTGAAATTGAAAAATTTGCCAACTTTGATTTGGATGATTCGTGTGACAAGGAAAATGAAGAAGATGTACATATTGAATGACAATGTATTCAAAAATATCATCACCTTCTTCATCGACTACGTCATCACCAGCAGCATTATCGCCAGCTCCTTCTACGGGTTCTGCAGCAAACCCCTATAAAAAAGCATATGTTGCAGAGCCTGCAAAATCCCTACGATTTGATGGTTACAATCATTGGCCGGAATGCGGAATAAGGGACAGATGTAGGGTATACAACACTAGCCTTACACGCTTTAAATGCAGCAATTGCAATGTGTACTTATGCTCTAATCCTCGAAAAAAATTGTTTTGTATCCTACCATACATAAATTGAATAAATGACATTTAAAAAATAATCAACTTGTATTTAAATTTATAATAACCAATGTTGCCTACACGCAACATCATGTAGCTCTTGAACCAGGCCACATAGAACATTGAAATTTTTGTTAGTTGATATTGAGGTTAACTCTATCTTATATATCTCCTAAATATTGTGAAAATAATTTTAAAGGTTGTACTGCTCCCATTTGTTCTGAACAACACAGTTTTTTCCGGCGAAAAATTTTTGTTACTGAGAGTTTTTTGCATTTTTCTGGAAAATCAAAGCAGCTTTGAAAGTGGTAATACTGCGGCCATTGATTTATTTTGTTTTAAATTATATTAAAATGTGTATTTAAAATGAATGAAAAAATTAAGTTGCTTTTGCATTATTATTTGTATTAGAAACTGTAACCTATTGACAAATCAGAGCATTTTTGTCCAGACAAAATATAAAATTAAACCAATTCGTAAAAATATTTTCTCTCTCTCAAAAAGAGAGACTCAAACTTCATATGAAATAATTTTGTCCGAACAAATATTTTGTTCAGAACAAATGTTACGCTAAAAGTAAAATATCATTTCCAGTTCTATTCGGAGTAGAGTAAAAGTTTCACTTGTTTTCTAGAAGGCCTTGAAATAGTCTACGTGAAATTGAAAACGATTGCAGTTACACTTTTCAGTGGAATATAGAACCTACACACAGAGAAAAATTATAATTGTACATATTTACCGCAACAGTGTCAACATTTTTAAAAGTTTTTCAACAATATTATGGTCACTGTAATTTTTTAATAACTGTGGTAACCATAATATGGTTAACTTATGATTCAGATGATTATTACAAACATATGTATATATGATTGTAGCAACTATGTATATATTTGTGGCAATCATGTTTATAATGAATCCATCTATCATAATTTGTTGCTCTTTGATTATGATAGAGAACAACATAATATAGTGTAATTTTTCATCACAAAACTGATCACCATAAACATTACATAATTGCTATAATCATATATATGGTTGCTATAATCATTTGAATGATAACTTAACCATATTATGGTTTCAGAAATCATAAATACAGAGAACATAATATTTGAAAAAAAATGTTGAAATAGTTGTGGTAAACATGCACAACTATATTATTTTCTCTGCGTGTAGGCGAATAATTTAAATTCTCATCTACTCAGAAATTATCGGAACACATGGTAATCATACTATACTGAGTCTTCGTATCAAATACAAATACTGAATTATGATGTAACTATACGGGCACTACTACATGTTCAATAAATATCGTGATATTTGGATCGCGATCCATTTTAAAGTATTGATGGATCACGAGCGTATCTTCAATATTTATCGTGTCAGTATTTATGATATTTTTGTGCTGTGCGGGTCGTTTATCAATGTCGCGAGAAAACCAAAAGAATGCCTGTTTAGCTATTTTGCCTCCAAATTAAAAATGAAATCTTTTAAAATCATTTTTTCATTGGTTCACTCCGATTCCACCGACTGAACTCACTCGCTTTCACTGTCTTCTGCCATTACTCTTTATTACAATATGTACACAAATGACTCTTTATTACAATACACAAATTGTTTTTTTATTAACTGAAAATGCTATACGTTCAGTATTTATCACGAGATCCACGAACCGCGATCTGGATTTCATATTTGATTCTGCGATATGGATCGCGATCCATCAATATTGCATGCTACACGTTCAATAAATATCGCATGGTGTAACATTCAGCCCAATTATGAATAAAAATTCCGCGGGAGTTTTTTCCCTTTTTATTTTTTTAACATTGAATTTGAATAGGAAAAATGGGAAAAGGGAAGAAAACTCCCACGGAATTTTTATTCATGATTGGGCTGTATAGTTACGCCATGAAATATCGTGATACTAGAAATATAACGATATTTATTGAACGTGTAGCAGTGCCCAAGTACATGAAAAATAAATTTGAAAATTTGATGGATGTCAATTCCAATTTGAAAACTGAAAATGCTTTAAAAAATGTTAGCTTTCTTTGAAGAATGATGTTTTCAGTTCCAGCATATATATATATTTTAAATTTTTATTTTCGTAAATGTTACAATTTTTATATACAATTTTATAATTTCATTTTACTTATATCGATAATATTAAAATTTTGTTAAACCATGGTGTAACTATACATATAATTATATAATTACATCATGGTTAAAACTAGTTTATAAAATGAAATGACAAATATTTTGTAAAGCTTTTGACTTCCACATACAAGCGTCTCCAAGATTATATATCGGCTTTTGTCAATTTTTATATATGTATGTACATACATACAACTGCCTCTCACTTTGGCCTCTCTTTTGGTGGCCAGGCTGGCAAAGCAGGCGGAATATTAAATTGTTTCTTGCGCACGGCAAAACGATTGGTTTCACATTGATTGATAAAGTGCGTACAACGACATTCAACTGGTGGCCCTGTATTCAATTTAGCATGATCACATTCTGAAAAGCTGGGATGTGGACAGCGCTCTTTCAAGCACTTGGATTGCATGCGATTGCGATGACATTTAATAATTTCAGCCACTTTACGACAACAGGGCATAACAATTTTGCGACATTTATTAATACGCCTTGTATTGGGGTTTTCGGGAGGTTTTTCCAAACACTTCCTCAAAATATTATAGTCCAATTTTAGCTGCTCACTATCTTGCTCTCTGGCGGTCTGGGGACATTCCTGTTTGCTTCGTTTTTCCAGCGGTGGCAGCATGCACATCTCATTAAAACAACAAACTTTACGTTTTCTTGTCATTGGCTGACATGACTTCCAGGTTTGGGTATAAACTCTTTTGGTTTTATCCGATGATTCGTAGTGGGTTTCATCGAGACGTGGTAGCAAATCAGGACATTGCTGCTCTACCTCACTTACCCCCCATATTGATTTATATGGTTTCTCTACCTCGTGTTTACGTTTCTTTTTGGCCGGTCTTTCACAAGCCGGTTTGCTAAGACATTTAGAACTGCAGCATTTTAATTGTGCTGCAGGTTTTATATCTGGTTCACCGCATTTGGGCCAATCCGTACTACCGCAAGCACTTAAACTGCCTGAACAGCTGGCCAGTTTGGGATGACATTTTTGTTCGGCTTCTGGCATTTTACGTCCTTGGCAAATGGGTGCTTCATTCCAGCTTCCCTTGATTTCCGAGGAAAAATGTCTTCGATATAACAAAGGCAGATACTTTGACCATGCAGAAGGTAAAGATAACAAAATCTTTGACATTTTATTTTGCGAATTAGTTGAAAGTTGATAAAGAATAGAACTTTAAAATTTTTTATTATTTTTACTTAAAATTTTGAATAATTTTTGTGCTTAATTTCTAAATGGAATGATGTATTGTCAAAGTTTGTAAAGCAAAAAGTATAGTTGTAAAATAAACTATTTGAAAGTTCCAAATTAAAAAAAAAAACTAACAAGTGCTTTTATCATGGTGCAACTATACAAGGTGAGTGCAGTAGCCCAGCTGACTGACTTTATTTACAATTTACTTATGTCAAAAGTAATACGTTTTCAAGTATTTTTGACAGTAGTATATTATTTTACACAAACAAAATGCCTGTGTGCAAATTTATTTTGAAGATCATGGTTCTGTGTTTTTTAGATGTATAGAACTTTGAAATGTGGAATAAAACAAAAATTACTTTTTTTAAATTGACATGAAATTTATTGACTTCTAAATATGATTGGCTTCATCTAACGCGGCTAATATTATCCTTCAAGTAGTCAATAGTTTCGGGCTTATCGGCGCAGACTAGCAACTTCAAACATAAATTACTTGACAGCTGACAAAATGATTGCCAATGGTGAAATTACTTTACAAGATGATATCAAGATTACAACAATGCAAAAGCAACAGAAACAGCAGGGTATTTTTGTTTTTGCTTTCATGTTTGTAATGTCAAAAACAACTGACTATTGTTTACAAATATTCTTGCAGAAAAAAATATGCATATTTTAAACAAAAACACATGTGTCATCTTGATAAAAATAATTTATCAATTTTTTAACTTATGAAACATTTAACCGAATATTTAACATGACCGATGCCATTGATGCTATAAAATAATGAACTGTTCTAACAAACGGTTTAACTGGTTTGCATCATATTTATAATTTTTTTTTATTAAAATTATTAATTTTATTAAATTTTTCTCGTTTATTTTTGAAAGTATGTATAAATACACACAAAAAAAGTTTGACATAATCAATATGAGTAAAAAAAACAGCTGGCTCTTCAACACCTTGTAAAGTAATTTCACCATGTGGCCGCCAGTAAAAAAAGTGTTGCCAACTTCAAGTTCTATACATATAAAAAATACACCCTATATAGAATATTAAATATTATTATTTATATTTGCGGTGTATGAAACAACATTTTTACTAAATTGTTTATACATACAGAAAGAACATTATAGTTTAAATGAATTGTAAACTATAAGTCCGCTAAAGTGAGATATATGCCTGAATGTATGCCTTGTTTTGAAGATAAACAGTTTTTGAGATCTTTGGGCCAAAAATAGGAGAAGAAATTTAAATGTTTTTATACGAAATTTTCTTCTTAATTTTGCTAATACAAATTTTGTTTTCAATCTGATGAATCTATATTAAACCAATGTCATATTCAATAACCATTTTTTAACTAAAATATGACAATATTATTTAAAACAAATACATACATATAAAGAAGGGCTAACTACATACACAGACTTAATTTTTTTCCTGACATCATCTAATCCATAGTTAGTAACATGCAAAATTAAAAGTTTTTTTTTTCATTTTTTATACGATTTTATTCCCCAAACAATACGGACCATATAGAAACAAAAACAGAGTTTCACACAATTATTCAAACATAGATTCATTTGTGTTTTTACGTAACTGCATATATAGTACATATTTCAACAGCTAACGCTTCAATAGTTTTTTCAAGTGGAAAAAATGCAACCAATTAGAACAACAAAAAAAGAAGTGTTAAAAAAATATGTTCAATGTTTAAAAAATATGGGTTTACACCTGTAGACTTTATTTATTCGGACAGCTGATAAGAAAATAAATTAGTCCCAATTTACACGAAGCAATTTTTATTGCAAAGATTGATACAATATATTCTTTGAAATTTCTTCGGTGTTCACACAGCGCAATTCTTATTGCTTAAAACGCTCGTATTTTTATTTGCATACGAATAAGTGAGTAACGCAAATTGCTAACGGTGATTTAAGTAGAAATACTTTTTTCAAAAGCCATTTATGACAGATCACGTGTGAGTCCAACACCCACCTTAAAGTACACCGATCGACTCAGAATCAGTTTCTGGGTCGATTTAACGATGTCCGTCTATCCGTTCGTCGGTCTGATAGACCGGCTGGCTGGCTGTCCATGTAAAGCTTGTGCTCAGAGTACAGGTCGCAATTTTGAAGATATTTCGATAAAATTTGGTACTTAATATTTTTTCGGCCCAAGGATACATGGGCTTGAAACTGGTGGAAATCGGTCCATTATTTCACCTTGCCCTCATAAAAATGTCCTCCCGAAATTAGGTTTAGCGATCATAAGTGTTTGAAGTATCCACACAAATTTCATCACAAATTATTGCATCTATAAATTTTGTGCAGATAGGTCTATAGTTACTCGTAGCTCGCATATAAAGTCCACTTCCGAAAATCACTTTAAAGACCATAACTTTCTCCAAAATGTTGGTATTCAATTAATATTGATTATATTTATATTATTACGATCGGTCCATAATTAGTCGTAACTCCCATATAATTCACTTTAAGCTCCATAAATCTTTTAAAAGTATTTATGTCGAGATAGAGTTTAACACATATAATATTTATATTCACAGAAATAATGACACTAAACCTTTGGATGATCGGTCCACAATAGGTTATATATCCCATATAACGCCCAGTTCTGAAAAACGATTTTATAAATATACTGGGTGTAGGGTATTATATGGTCGGGCTTGACCGACTATACTTTCCTATTTGTTTAGTATTGTTTGGTATTTCATAATGGAAAGACTTACGCCTGAACAACTTTTACAAATCGTTCAACTTTATTACGAAAATTCACGTTCTGTGAGGAATGTGTTTCCTGCACTTCGCTCAACTTATGGTCAACAGAATGAGCCTGCTGAACGTACTATTCGAAATATTATCACCCATCTTCAGACTCAGCATTCATTATAATATTCGAGCGAATAGACCACGTTTGTGGTGTGTGGGCTGGTGGATTCACCGGTCCATATTTCTTTAAAATATACTATCTACGACGTCACAACGGCCAACATTTGATAGACATAATCTTCAAAAAATAAATGCCAAAGAATGTTCTTTCAAATGATAATAAACATTTTCCATTAAATTTGAATTTTCTGTTTTTTTAAGTAAGGAACTTCGAAATAGTTCACGCTTTACAATCAAGTGTCTCCACGTCGTATCTTCCCCACACTGCGATGTCTAAAAGATTTAGTTTAAATATTGGAATTGGGACTTAAGGTATGGTCACACTTTGCAAATATTTACTCAAAAAAGCGTAGCCACTTGTTTTAGCCCAAATTTGTTTGACGTTGTTTATTCTCACAAGAGTTTTGCAAGTTCAAACAGCATCAAATAAAATAAAACTAAATATTTTTTGTGTGCTCTCTAAATAAACTAGTTCAAATAAATTTCATTTAGTGGTTACGTCTTTTTCGGCAAATATGACCGTACCTTTAAAAGTATATGTAAAGCTTACTTTACACTCTCTTAATTTTTAGATGAATTGAACAACTGCAAATATTAAATACTTATATTAGGAAAACTCTTTGCAGTCTTAGATCACCGCAGATTGTTTTATTAAGATTCCGCTATTTGTACGAGCAACCGCATTCTCTGGAAAGTATTTTTTTAAATTCACTTCAAATTGCTTTAATAAAAGTCTAAGGCCGCGTTTTCACTGAAATCTGAAATCATGATTGCAAACATAGATGATGCCATATGACAACCCGTTTTCAACAATTTGGACAATTTGACAACATAAATGACATAGTAAAAACCAAGCATAAGAATTTTCTTAATAAGGAATTTTGCCTTTTCAAAGTAAATATTTTCTACGCAAATCTTTAGAATTCATAAAATCTATGTTACAGTGCATTTTTTAAAGTGTAAAAATCGAATGATGTTTTATTTTATTAGATTGGTTTGCACAAAAATATCTAAAACTCATACATTCAGGCATTCTCGTACTAAACATTTACAAAATTTGAATTTTAGGAAATAGTTATTTGGGTATTTGAAAGAGTGTGTTGTCATTTGGAAAATAAACCAGCCTGCCAGCAAACCAACCAACTCGCACGTCTGTCTGTCTATATGTGTGTGTCAGAACGTCCATACTTCTGGCACAGCTTATTTTTAGTTTTTTTCCTAGTTCGTTTTTCTCTCATTGTTTTAGTTGTTTTAAGCGAAACAATATCAATGAAGTGGAAAATATGAATTTAAAAAATTTTTCCCAAATAGTATATATTTTTTTTTTGTATATTTTGCAAATTTTTCTGTTTTTGCCAGTGAGTGTGTGGAAAATTGTAATAGAAAGGGGTAGTAAGTAAGATTATTATCTTCATTTATACTTTTGAAAGTAATGAAATTTTGGTTCATGTCGTAGAATTTTATTAAATTCTCTGGTGTTGTTTTCTTTTTATGGTCGCAAAATATGCATGTCTAGAGATTATGAAATTATGAAATGAAATTAATAAAACTGACTGAGTGTGTTTAATATTAAATTTTATGGGCAAATAAAAATACAAGTATATTAGTTTACCAAAAAAAATCCATAAAGTGTAAAAGGCTAACAACAGTTTTAAAAGTTTAAAAAGCAAAGAATTTAATAGACATAATAATTCAGTCTATTTTTTAAGGGTACATTTATGAAATAAACTTTAACTTGACTGCAAGTATTTAAACAAATATATTAAACTTGTCATTCCGTTTATAACACATCGTAATATTGGTCGTAAGACCAAAAAGGCTATATATGGGTACTAAGACGATCTAACCATGTCCGTTCATCTGTCCGTCTATTGAAGGCACGATAGAGTTTCGAAAAAGATCTTAGCACCAGAGAACAAAAATAAATCGCCCATATAAAAATAAATCACTCAAAAGAACTATTATTAAATGATTTTTGTTTACATGGTTTGGTATAACTCATGGTGTAATTATAAAAGGTAAGTGCAGCAGCACAGCTGACTGACTTTGTTTACAATTTACTTATGTCAAAAGTATATATCAAATCCAGTGTCTTTCAGAGTAGTACACTATTTTGCACAAACAAAATGCCTGTTGTTTCTGTATTGTATTCCTATTTGCACCATGGTATGACCTTTATTGTACTTTGTTCTTTTTTAATGGTATGGTGAGAGACAAATTATTTCAATTGTGGTTGCTCTTAATAACTGTTAACCTTATTTCCCTTTTATTTACATTTACATTTAAATTTTTTATTAATATTTAACAAATTGTAAAATGAATATGTTGAATATGAACAAAAGCTAAATTAACGATATTGTTCAAAAATTTAAAACCTGACCTTTAAGCACGATGGCCACGTATCAAACTGATTTGACAAATAATATGTATGTATTGGTAATATTTAGTTTGAAATAGCGGCGGCAGTGAAATCTAAATTGTTTTGATTTTCGTCAAACTCACATCAACATATACGTGTGAGATTTTTTTCACTAACACAATCAAAAAAAAAACTGAGTTTGTCAAATCAGTTTGATACGTGGCCATCGTGTTTTGCAAAAAAAATTCAATTACAAATAACTCATCTTGATTATTTCTGTTTTTTTTTCTGTTTCTCTCAAACACTAACCTAAAATGTTCTCTTATAAATCTCTCCCTCAGTGATATACAACAAATTACGATTTTCAAATGGTAAATGTGAAAATGTTATTTTTGGTGCCTGCTTAGAACAATGAAATTTTTCCCAAACATTTTTTGTTTCACCTAAATATTTGGTATTGCAACTAGGCAACGTTGGTCCAGCAGGATCCGAGTTATAGACCAAAAGTTCAGACAACCTCGATATTTTTAAGATATTTTTTGCTATCTACTTCAAATATAATGCAGATAGTATCAGGAAACTTTGCAGACTTAATTTTTATTACAGAAGGTTAGGTTAGGTAAGGTCAGCAGGCAGCCATAATTAGTACAGCTCACTTAGGTCCATTTGGTAGTCCTTTTCTGTTGCCTGAAAAGAGATAGATAGAAGAGAGGGGATAGATGTTGTTAGAGACAAATAGTGAGTAGATGTGGACAGGGAGAAGAAGCAAATGTCGGGTCTGGAAGGTTCAGAAGAAAAGATGGAGTAAATACTCCGAGCCGCTTAACGATCAATAATTTTACTATAAGTGAAGGGGTTGAGGCTCAGATCAAGATAGCCAATTGCTATTCCTAATGAAGGCGTTGATAAGCTCTAATTTCAAGTCTGATATGTCAGATAGATTATTAAAGGATGGTTGTCCGAAGAAGGTGTTACGCGAGGTACACATTTCTGTACAATGACAGAGAAAAAGAGAATTGGTTTTTTCCACTTCTTCATTTTTACAACTTCTGCAAAAATCATTATTATAGAAGGACAAGTTATGTTGAAAATGGTAAGAATCGGTCCTCGGTTCGATTTCTCATAGCAACAATATAAATGTCATTGCGTAGTTTGGCTCTGGACGTTTCCATTGCAATGATTGGGCTTTGGTTTCAATATCATAACCATACACCCATGATTCGTCACCAGTTATGACCTTTGTGAGAAATCTGGATCGTCGTTGACGATGTTCAACAGCTTCTTAGCGATGGCCATGCCAAGTTGTTTTTGCTAAAAATTTAGCAATTTTGGAGCAATCTTCGCTGCCGCACGTTTCATGCCTAAAACTTCCGTAAAAATTGCTTGGCATGAGCCGAACGATATGCCAACATTATCAGCAACCTCTCTGATAGTGATTCGAGGATTATCCAAAATTATTTTCTTTACTGCTTCAATGTTTTCATCGGTTGTTGACGTGCTCGGGCGAACAGGACGAACATCGTTATTGACATCTTCTCGGCCTTCCTTAAACCGGTTATACCACAATTGGACTTGTGTTCTGCTCATAGTAGACAACATAACAGAAAAAAATGCGAAAATCGAACATACGTAACTCACGAAATTTGAAAATAACGGTTATTTTTTGACCTCGTATATGTACATCGTAGGTGGTTTTCCGACTTCTTATTTTTCTAATACTTTTATCAAATTTGAAAGAAAATTATTAAATACTGCGTAAAAAAAGTATCACTATCATTTTGTCAATATATTCTAAAGTGATTTTAGAAAGTTAAACTTTTTAACAATTAAGGGGTATAATTTAAGCCTCGTAGTTTTAAAAACTTATTCTTAATAATAGAATTCAAGGTATAATTATCTAAATGAAGCAAAATACAACTACATTTAATTTTACTGCTTTTATTGCAAACCTATTTTTTTAATTCTCCCTCTTTTGATAAGCTAAAGAATATTATTTGTAATTTCTTATTAAAGATTATTTCATGTAAGATATGAAAATGTACAAAAAAAGTTTTCCTTTTTTTATCTTTTATAGTAATAAAAACTGTTCTGCTTATTAAGGATATTGAAGTTTGTTTTTAAATTATTTTAGCAACTCACAGAAAATGTGTTAGCAATTCTTCTTTAAAGATTTTAAAAAGTTTTTATTATATCTATAAACAAAACAAATTTAGTTTTATCTGTGCAAATAATCTCCAAAATATTTTACTTTTCACGTGTTTTAAACACTTATGAGGATGCGAGTACATCTTAAGGAATTACTAAAATACAATGAAAAAAATATACATAAGTGAATGTCAATGATGAATAAGCCTACATGATTTAACTAATAACAATAATTAAAACATTTGCACTTAATGGATATATATATATATATATATATATATATATATATACCTATTAACATACATATAGCGACGGCCATATGTTGACACATCGAAACTATTTATTTATACGAAGAGAGAAATCTTTTGGCATTATTAACTTATATTGAAAAAAAATGTTGATTACGAGGTTTACCATCGACATATTTTATTTTAGGAAGCTTTGAGCTACCGGCAATTTTGTTATTATGGATAACTTTCAAATAATATTTGTTTTTGCTAAGAAAATGAATTTTAAACAATATTGTAGCAACATGTTTATAAAAAAAAACAATATTTCAGCAACATGTTTACCAAAGAAACTTTCCAGCAACATGCTGATAGGAAAACAATATTGCAGTAACATGTTTACAGAAAAACATAGTTTGCAGTAAAGCCTAGTACTCTGTTCAAATTTGGGAAAAATGTTGAGCAACATTAATTATTTCATACGGAAAATTTGACGTATAGCCAATGTTGCCTATCATGCGAATTTATATAATTTGACGTTTTACTTATGTAAACAAAACACATATGTTTGGCTTTTTTGTGAATTTAAATCGAAAATAAATAAAAGTTAAAATATTAAAAAATCTGTGTTGAATCGAAATCTTTAAATAAAAATGAATAAACAAATATTACTAGCCGCTTGTGCAGCAGAACAACAAGTAATAGATATTGTTGTTGCGACTGAATAGCTTTTGGATAAAAATTCCACGTGAAACAATTGCTACTTTAATTATTTCGCTGTGAAAAAATAATGTTGCCAGATACATTTCACATGTTTTTCACAAAATGAACAGAGTACTACATCTGCAACATTTTTTCATGAAAATTTCATGTTTATTTTTTTAATATGTATTTTGACAGCATTCCACTTGAAATTTTGAACAGAGTACTATGCTTAACATGTTGATAGAATAAAAATGTGCAAGCAATATGTTGATAAAAAAAAATGTTGTGGCTGAGAAAATTTTGAACAAAATATTGATAGAAAAAAATTTTCTATAAACATGTTTATAGAAAAAATATTGGAGCAAAATATTGCTGGAAACCTATTGATACCAATAATGTTGCATGAAACCTGTTGATTGAAAAAATGTTTCTTGAATCATGTGGATAAAAAATTTTTCTTTAATGGTGTTGATTGAAAAAATGTTGCTAAAAAGTAATTGATATGAATAATGTTGCATGAAACCTGTTGATTAGAAAAATGTTACTAGAATCCTACTGATACGAATAATGATGCTTGAATCATGTCGATAAGAAAAATATTTCTTGAATCGTGTTGTTTGGAAAAATGGTGCTAGAAACCTATTGATACGAATAATGTTGCTTGAAACCTTTTGATTGGCAAAATGTTGCTTGAATCATGTGGATAAGAAAAATGTTTCTTAAATCGTTTTGATTGAAAAAATGTTGCTAGAAAGCTATTGATATTGATAGCAATATGTTACTGAGGTGCCTATTATGAACAAAATTCGATTTTTTTGGTATTATCGTGCACATTCGATGAAAAAACGCTATTGTGAAAATCACTCTTTTTGGGTTATTCACAATAGTACATTTCTATCGGCTGGCGCTATATTTGGTTACAAATTCTTAAAGAAAAATAAATTAAATTTAAAATGACCATTATGGAATTATGGAATGATGATTCGTCTGGTAAAGATGAATCTTTATTAGAACTGGCCAAAAGTACAAAAAGGCTGAGGGATTCTTCCAACATTTTGGTAAAGGATTCCACCACGAGAGTACATTTTTTGATTAGGATAGATATTATAAATTTTATTTACAGATTTATAAAAAATTCGGATGGGTTCTGACGGTTGGTCCAATAGATAAACGAGCTTCTCCAATTGCCATTTTGTACTTGCGACCTTAGAACTGCAGGATATTAACAAAAGTAATTTACAAGTAGTATCTGGGTGACCAAAACCAAAAAAAAAAAACAAATACTTACATTTTTACATTTTGCACAGTTTTATACAGCGTCGACAGTAAATTTGTGTTCGATAAAAAATTCGTTGAACAACGAAATTTTCGACAGTGATGCGATTGTCGCATGCAGCTCATAATAGGGGCATGAAACACATTTATAGAAATAATTCCACATGTTTAAAGCAAAATTAAAAATTGTAATATGAAGGATTTTTCATAAAAAGCCTACTACTTATAATATATTTCAACCAAAAAACATCCTTATACATGTAAATGAAATACATTTTATTATATCATCTAAATCTTTTACATCTCACGCCAGTTGTAACGGAAATTATTTAAAAACTTCTAGAGCACTTTTTGTTTTCCTTTCTATGCTGCTGCTTTTGTATTTTAGCCTTTTCCTTTCATATTATACTTTCTCTGTGCAAAGAACAAAAAAAACTGTTGTCACTTTTGTTTTTGTCAGGTTTCCTTTGGCTCTTCTTTGTTTACTTTTGGTTTAAATAAAAACAAAAACGACAACATTCCCTGGTTGCAGTTGTTTTCTTTTAGTTAAAACCTCTTCAAAGTATTAAACAAGTTTTTTTCTTCAAAATTTAATTTAAAGTGAGTGATTATATGCTTTAAAGAATTTCAACCGCAATAATGGCTTAGTGCGTATTGGCATAAGAAAAGATAAAAAGTTTATAATATTTTAAATGAAAGACAATTTAAATTAACAAACTTAAGTAATTTAAACGATTTACAGTCTTATTCAGAAAAAATTAAAGTAGACTTGAAATGTACTTTAAGAAAATTTTGTATGAATTGTAATTTTTTCTAAAAGCACACTTCAAACCTACTTTATTTTTTATGAATAAGGCAGTTAAAGTGGAAGACTTAGACAAGCATTATGAAATGAGAAATATTGCTTTAAAAGCAATTAAAGTTGTTTCGAGATAGAAAACAAAAAATCGAATAATGTAATTTAAGCAATTATTAAGTAGAGTTTACATAAGTTAAGCTTGTCTTGTTTTTCATGTAAACATGTGGCTGCATTATTTTGTTTCTCAACAAGAAACTGTATGTTTCTGCAACATTATTTTCTATAATCTTTTGCTACAACGCGTGTATACGAGTAGTTGCTGCCAAATATATTTCTAAAAGTGTCAAATAAAAGACCTTTAAGAACTCCATACTAAACCTTTAAGATAAATAAAAAAAATCCAACACAATTACAATTAGCAACTAAATAGTGTATTGAAGTATTTATTACTATTATGCGTCAATTTATTTTTTTACTAAAGTTTCTCTTTCGTTGAATTTTCATTAAGTTTTCTTTTTAGTTTTTGCTGATACATATTTTTTCCCCATTTAACAGATTTGTATAATTAATCTTTAATTTGTTGTACGATTTTCTTTCTTAATTTATTTACAGGCTGGTAAATGAAACATACAATACACAAGAACGTAGACAACAACAGCAATATAATAAATTAACTTAAAGATGAATTCCCAAAGGTAAGAAAAAATAAGATTTTTACACTCGCATCCGCACTTACACATAAATAAACACGAATTTTTACATGTGTGAACTCATGTATAATTTATTTATTTCCAAGTAATTAAGTTAAGTTGACAAGTTTATTGTATTTTTGTTTTGCTTTTTTTATTTATTTCCTTTGTGCTGCAAAAAAAAGGTAGATAACAAGAAATTACAGTTTCCAGTAAAAAGTTTTTTAGGAGTAAAATATAACTGAAATCATTAGCATATTTTTAGGAGGTTGGTTGTAAAAATTGTGTTTATATTTAAGTGTTGATGTGCATATATTTTTTATATTTATTAATTATTTTATTATCCTTTTGTGTACTGAACTGTGCCAACCCTAAATTTATTTAATTTGCTTGAAATTCTCTTTATGCTTAATAAGTTTTCGGCCTATAAAATGTGTAAGACACAAAATTGTGTAAAAACTCATAATGACTATAATAAAGAAATGACTTTTTGTATGAATTTTTACCAATATTTAATGTCTTACAGACATACATGCATGTATGTACTTGTTAGAGTTTATGTTTAATTAAGAAATATTTGTGGAAATATTTCTTTAAAAGAAATATATTTAATAAAAAGAAAGGAAAAACATGTAAGATTATGCTTAACTGTATTTTTATACATATATTATTACCTTTAAATTATTAGATTAGTTTTGCTATCCATTGAACATATTAATCTGGTTAATGGTTTTATATTTGTTTTATAATTGAATTGCTTTCTAAGTAATTTAACTTATTTTGCTGCTTAATCTTTAAATTATTTCATTAATCCCTTTAGTTTGTGTATTTGCGTTGTTGTCGGGAATTATGTGATAATATTCATATGTATTTATCATGATGAAATAAATCAGCTACAAAAATATTCAATGGCAGGTTTATTAAAACCCTTAAAGATTTTATCTGATTAAATATTTATGATTAGGTGGCAAAAAAAGTAACTTATACTCGCATATATATAAATTATATGAAACATGCTGTCTTTCTTGCATAAACATGTAACACCAACAATTTTACTTCTATAGACAAAATATATTTCATATATACTCGTTCATGTTGTTGCCATATTTTTCCTATAAATATGTTTCCTGTCAAACTATTTCAGCAGTATTTTTATACCCTCCGCCACCATAAGTGTTGACTGAGGGTATATATAAGTTTGTCATTCCGCGTAACACTGAGAAATACTCATTTGAGACCCAACAAAGTATATATATTCTTGGTCCTTACGAAATTCTAAGTCGGTTGAGCCATGTCCGTCCGTCTGTATGTCCGTGTAAAACACTCTCACGTCCAAAAAAAAAACAACCGAAATCAACAAGGTTTACAAAAAACCGTTTATAGTTTTCCGCAGCACTTTGTTATTGAAAATCAATAAAATCGGTCTAGTAGTACCAGAGTTATGGACCAAAATCTAAGACAACCTCCATAAAAATTTGGTATTTTTAAATATTTTTCTTGCAATTTTTTAAATATATTGCAGATATTGCCTTAAATTTTGTACACGTTATTTCTATGATAAAATAAGACTCTGTGAGAGAAATAGTAGGTATCGATCCATGATTTCTCATAGCCCCCATACAAAAATCTTCCCAAAATATTGCTCAATTATACATAAATGCCTATAAAATTTAAATATCAACACAAAATTCAGCACGAATAAGTTTCATGCAAAAGGATATCGTGAAACGAAATTTTTTTTAGTTCGGTCCATGTTTGACCATAGATCCCATATAAAGTCCACTTCCAAAATTCACTTAAATACGTATAAAACTGGTATAAATAATGTTAAACGGTTAAAATTTGACACATATAATTCTTATAGGTAAATAAATTGTTGTACTAAATTTTGAGGTGTACGGCCCATAATTGGTCATAGCTCCCATATAAGGACCACATCCGAAAAAGACATTTATCTATATATATATATATATATATATATATATATATATCTTATAAATGTCAGTATTAACTCAAAACTTTGTACATATAATTTACATATACACAAAAATAATTCTGCAGAATTTTGTGAATTTTACTTTAATACTCATAAATCTCTCATAAATAACAGTACCGATCCAAAATTTTACATGGATCATTTACATACATGCCTAAATCAAACTGCAGGATTTTGAGAATATAGGTCAATATTTGACTCTATCCCCCATATAAGATCCACTTCCGAAATCCACATTAATACTAATATATATCTTAAATATACCGTTATTATGTTAAAATTCGACGTAAAATATCATCATATGCATAAAAATCACTGTTCCAAAACTTAAGAAGATCGGCCGATAATTTGTCATAGCTGCCATATAAGCACCATTTCCGAAAAAACTAAACCCACAAAAATATCAAAGAAATATCGATATCGAACCAACTTTTATATAGATCAGTAATTTTCGGTTATACGGCAATTATGGATTTGTTTTCGGAACATTCTTAACTATCAACATGATGTCGTCGCATTATTTTAAGCCAACATGTTGTTGCAACATTTTTTTTTTTGAACATGTTGCTGGAACATTTTTTAATATAAACATTTTTATATTAATATAAATATATATTTATATTACAAAAAAATTGTATTAAACAAAACAATAAATTTGTATTGAAATATTTATTGAAAAAATGTATAAATACATATTAATTTTTATTTAACTTAAATACAACAATTTTTGGCTCCATATTGTACATTTTCTCTTTAACTCTTGCTTATTTTTTTTAGTTTTATATTTTATAGAACCTATTATGGCAATTATGCTGCAAGTTACAATTATTTAATTTTTTAAACCATCTTTTCAAACTATATTTGCAAGAACACAAAACTCCCTCGAAAATATTTACAACGAAAACAGCTATTGTCTTCTATTGTAGATTATGTCAAGTGAAACTAAAACCGACGTGTGATACAGAAAATAAAATTTAGAAAAATCTCTTATACATCCATGTTCTATAGAAAAAATATAAAATTTCTGAGAAAAACTATTTTAAACAAACAGTTTTGTAAAGAAAAACTTGTTATAAAATATATATAAAATATGCAAAGTATTGGCCATTGTTAGCTGTTATCATTTTGCCAACATATGCATTCTGCGCTAAAAGAACTAATCATCCTTTAAAGGCAATAACGAAACAAGCCAATTTCGCGTACCCTGTTCTGAAGTGAAGCGTTTCCCAGATAGAGCTTTCTGCATCGATCGAAACAAATAGCAGTCGGACGCTATAAGTCGAGTAAGGTTAAATCTCCCAACCGCTTATTTTGAAATAGTTTTTAAGAAGTAATGCAACATGTGGCCGAGCGTTGTCATATCTGGCCGCATATGCTGCGCTGTTTTCGGTCAATGCTCGCTTTATGAAAAACTCAAAAAATCTTAAATTATTAAGAACTTTGTACATAAGCGTTTAATCAATCAAAGTGGATCTATCAGCGATCACTCATATTATTATATATATATTTTCTTTTCTTTATTGTCAAATAATTATCTCTATTGTAAATTATACAAATGGTCATAGGAATAAATAATAAAAGATAACTTTACTTTCCCTTTTGGTTTAGAAATGAATGTTTCGCCACACCAATATAATTAACTCAATGAGTCCTCTACACCCAGAAACAATTGTTTCAATTGTATTTTATCTTTTTATAATACTGACTTTTTTGCTTGCTTTTGTCACACGCTTAGCTTAATGTATTTTTTTGGTCTTTATTATTTTATTCATTTTCATTATAATTCTTTATAAGTATTGTTCTTATTTTATTTCATTTCATTATCGTGTTATACTTAGTTTGATAATAATAATAATAATAATAATAATGTTGCATGCTACATAGCTGTTTGTCTTGTATTGTTGTTGTTGTAATTATAAATTGTGTACAATTTAGAAACGGCACTTTATTTATGATACATGGTACCCAGCAGCAGCAGTTCCTTTGTTGTCATGGCTGGCCGGCTAAAGGATGAGATTGTTTTGTTTTTGGTTTGGTTTGGTTTAGCAGAACAACAATTGTTTTCATAAGATTCTTACTTATTGTTATTAATAAGTTGCTAAGAATATTTCTCTTTTGTTATCTAATTTTTGCTGATCATCTTCATTATTATCATAAACATGTTCATCATCAGCATTGTCATGATTATGGTTGAAGTCCTTATTGTCACACATACATACTTATTATATATTAAAATATTTGTTAGTGGTGTTGCAAGTACTAGGGAGTATTATTCATGAGATTATGATAAAGATTTGGCAAACAACAGTAAGAAGAATTATAGGAATTAGTACAAAAAAAAAACTTGCCTTTAGTTTTATTACTTTTGGGATTCATAAATTTTCAAAAGATTTTTTGAAAATGATTTAGTTTTCTGGATTTATGTATGTTGCTTCTGGTTTGTGCTGACAGTCAAGTCCAATAATCATAATTAAGTGCTATTAATCAATAAGAGTTAATAAGAGTTAAATATAATGCTCTAATATTAACCATAGAACAGGATCTTACAGCGTATAGAAGTCCTAAAGATGCTTGTAGAATTAGATTTTTAAATATTAATTGAACTGCCCTACACGGCGTATGAATAATTTTAATTTATACTTAATTTACATTTACTCTTGTAATTTTCTTATGACCTTTGCGATTTTGAAATGCTAGACCAAATACATATTTTATATTTTTTTTAGTTTAAATTTGATTTTTAAACATTAATACAAAATGTATATATGCAACTAAACACCACTTATTTCCAAAAAGTTTTGATGCCAAATTATAACCCTTTTTATTAATACTAAACCTTAATTAATGAAACATTAAAAGAGCCATCAAAATCTCATTCCATAAAAACTTCCTGCTCTTTTGGTAAACATTTTATGCCTGTCAAGTTAACTTGTCTTAATTAATGACACTTTCATGTTTTTACCGAAAACAAAATCAATTGCGTTCAACACCTCTGTGCCTAAAACAGTAAAATGTATAATATTTAGAAATGTTAAATATATACATCTAATTCTGTTTTTACACGCTAATTGGTTCGCGGAAACTCCGCCTAAAAAAGGCCGTTTATAATATTAAATCACATATACAACGTGTTTTTACAAAAGCATTAAAGTTATTAAAGAAAAAAAAGATATACACTCTAAGCTTAAAAGTTATGTAAAACAATTCGGCTGTGCCGAATCTTAAATACCCTCCACATAAACATAATAAGAAGTACAAAAACTGCACTGGCTATAGGACTACAATATGCTTATTCTGTACTTTTATGCAGTATTAGTGGAAATTTGTTTAGTGTTTTATATATTGCTAGAAAGACAATTTTACAACAGAGTTTGTCTTATTTTCATAACAATCTAACAATAAAAAAAAACATTTTTCCATATTCAGCACAAGTTAAAAACAGAGTATAAAAAAAAGTTAAGATTGTAAAGCGAGGCTTCTTTTGGTTAAATTTGATCTCAAAAACATTATTTGCAAACGATTTATGGGAGTCATAGTAAATGTAGACCAATTATGGATAGCTTCTAAATTCATTAGCCACTATTTGCATATTTTGCTTGAATTTAATCTCAATAACATTATTTAAAGGCGTTGTATGGTTGTTTCGTATGTTCGGAAGTGGACTTAATTCGGAAGCTATTGCCAATTATTGACTGACAGCTACAAAATCCAGTAGCATAGTTGCCGTATAACCGATATTAGTATGATTTCTGGATTAAAATTTCTGTTCTGTATAAAAGTTGGTTCGATATCAATATTTATTAGACATTATTGTGGGTTAAATTGTTTTTCGGAAATGATTCTTATATGGCAGCTATGGCACATTATGGACCGATCTTCTTTAATTTCGGAACAGAGAATTTTATGTATATGAATCGAATTTCAACATAATAACGATATATTTAATGATTGGTTTTCACTATGTCATTTTTGTTGTCAAATTGTCCAAATTGTTGGAAATTGTATGAAAACGGGTTGTCATCTATGTTTGCACAGATGACGTCATATGACAACCCGTTTTCATACAATTTCCAACAATTTGGACAATTTGACAACAAAAATGACATAGTGAAAACGCGGCTTAAGATACATATTAGCATTAACGTGAATTTCGGAAGTGGATCTTATATGGGGGACATTGTCAAATATAGACCAAAATTCACAAAATTCTGAAGTATGATTTGTGTGTATATGCAAATTATTTATATAAAGTTTTGGTAATTTATACCAGTTTTATATGTATTTAAGTGAATTTTGGAAGTGGACTTTATATGGGGTCTATGGTCAAACATGGAGCGAACTAAAAAAAATTAGTTTTGCGATTTCTGTTTGCATGAAACTTATTTTTGCTGAATTTTTTATCAATATTAAATTCTTATAGGCATTTATATATCATTAAGTAATATTTGGGGAAGATATTTGTATTGGAGCTATAAGAAATCATGCACCGATTCATACTATTTTCCTCACACTTACTTATTTTATCATAAAAAGAACGCATACAAAATTGCATGGCATTATCTGTAATATATTTAAAAAAAAAATTGCAAAAACAAATCGATAAAAATGTCAAATTTTTATGGAGGTTGTCTGACATTTTGGTCCGTAACTCTGGTTCTACTTTACCGATTTTTCTGATTTTCAATATAAAAGTGAGAGTGTTTTATACGGACGGACAGACGGACAGAGAGATAGACATAGCTCAATCGAATATATATTTTTTATTTTGTTATACGCACTAAAAGGAAATTTCTCCAAGTTTGTACTATTTACAATAGCTTTGACCAGAAAATTTACTTTTATCCACAAAAAGGGAATTTCCCTATATTTGTGATATGAAAAATTAAATTCACCCAAAAAAAATTTAAGCCCAAAAGATTTTGAATCGTGCTAAATGGAATAAAATCGTGTAAAAATTTTAAATTAGTTTATTTTTAAACCATGTAAAATAAGTCCATGTAAAAACAGTATAAGATGTAATTTATAATCTAAATAAATAAATAAATTGAATACACAAGAAGAAAGACCTGACTTCTAAATATGCAAGTAAAAAATAATAGTAATAATAATAATAATAATGAATTCATAGAAAAGCAAAAAATTTTCAATTTAAAATAAATATCATGGTGAAATAACTCTACAAGGTCATGTTCGTTATGTCAAACTTTATATACATATGTATGTATGTATGCTCAAGTTGTGTTAAAAAAAATAGCAAACGTATCAAGTTATACAAAAAAAGTGAAAAAAACAATTGTCCATAAATTAAATGTTTCATAAATTAACAAATTTATAAATTATTTTTATTTTCATCTTGAAATTAAAAAAATTGTATGTATGTATTTATTTTTCCTGCAAAAATGTTTGTAAACATTTTGTTGTAATATTGCCATCACCTTGTAGAGTTATTTCACCATGATAAATATAAAAAACCAACAGCCATGAAAATCCAACTTTCCAAGTTGCCAGGGTATTTTCATACATATATATTTTACTTATTTACTTGTTTGCACTAGTGTCAGTAGAGCGAACATAAAAGTACCATAACTTTACCACAAAAATCATATATCCGCACAAAGCGCTGAAAGTCAAATCAAAGTTGTTTAAAAACTTTAAGTCAATTATGTTGGTAAACACTTGTTTGATATGCTAAATGTTCAAACGCCAACTCATAACTACCCTCCGTGTGTTTTATGTTTTCAATCGATATCCTTGCATTTACTTATTTCCTTCATCCTGCGTTGTTGGCATGTAATAGTAATTTAAATGGAAATTGATTTTATTTTGTGAAAAGTAAAACAAACACATTTACGCGTATGTAGTCGGAGTACAACTAAAATGCTTTTGCAAATAAATTCTATAAAATTTGTTAAATGTGGAGGAATATCTTTTAGTCGCTTGGTTTACACAGTTCAATTAATTTTTGAATGAAATATTAAAAAGCACATAACCATTCTTAGTTGGGCATGGTGAAACCGAATTAAAACTCAGAGTTTCAAAGTTTTCTTATTAAGAAGTTTAAAATGTCTGCTGTTTTGAAAAACCAAAAATATCTCTTTAAATAAAGATAGGATTTGTTTGATTTCAGAATTATTTAAAGCTTGTTATGTATATCAAAACATATCAAAACGTTGCCTAACCAAACATACCTCTGCACAAGTAAGCTTCCTAATATTCTTTATTATTCTTTATTCCTAATAGTATGATAATAAATTTCCTTTTAAAAGCCATTTCATTATAATAAAATATCTACTCGCAAATACTGGTACCTAAATGCCTAATTTTGTATTTTATTTTATTAGTACATTGTGTTCTTTTGGCCATTGTTTCTTAGTTGACTTTAATTTGGTTTATAAAAGCCATTCTAAAAATACTACACAACAGCTACAAAGTAAAGTCAAGACAAATAATGAAGATGACAAATATTGTCTGGCCAAGAAAAGAAAAAGTTTTGTTTTTGTTTTAGTTTTACGCTTTTTGACACTTGTATTTATAATTTGGTTGTTCATTGTGCCAGCAAAACCTCACACTCATATATTAACTAGATTTATATAAAGTGAGTAAGAAAAGTTGTGAATCAGAAATTTACATTCAGATTTCATTAGGCAAAGTAAGTTTATTTTCCAGGAGTTTGGAAATTTTTAATGATTTGCCATCCTAAGCGTATGATTAATATTAATTTTGACTAAATTAGCTTTCGCGCTAGTAAATATCTTATTTTCTTTTCTATTTTGAATTTTAAATGGATATCTATTTAACCCTTATGTGAGTGACAGGGTACCCGGGTAACTTTTTAAACTCTAATTGCATTTTTTTTTTTTTGGGTTTCAAGTTTTTTGAAGGAGTGAAACCTCTTAGGAACTCCTATTAATATGTTTAAGATATATTGGGATAAACATTAGCTTAGTCTCTTAACTCCAGAGGGTGCTGTGGATCAATTTACATTTTTCAATCTTAACGGAGTGACAAGGTATATTTCATTTTTTATTTATTTAAACAAAACACTTGAGTAAAGCACACAAAAAATAGAAATAAGATACATTTCACTATATAAAACAAGTAAGAAAATATAGTCTGTCAAGCCCGACCATATAATACCCTACACTCATAAATACTTTTAAAACTTTTATGGAGGTTAAAGTGCCTTACGGAGAGCGTCTTATATGGGAGTTTCGACTAATTATGGACCGACCATTATAAAATTAGGTGTCATTATTTCTGTATATAAGAAATTTATTTGTCGAATTTTATTTGATTATCACTATCTTTAGGAAATTAATGCTACTTAAAGTGATTTTCGAAAGTGGGCCTTATATGGAGCTACGACTAACTATTGACTGATCTGCACAAAATATGTAGATGTGATTTGGCTTCATTTACCACTCAGTTGTAATGAAATTTGTTTGGATACTTGCATAATTCAAACATTTATGATCGGTAAACCACATTTTCGCGAGGACATTTGTATGGGGGTCATGTGAAATATTTCACCGATTTCCACCGGTTGCAATACCATCCGTTCTTGGGCCGCAAAAATTTCACGTACCTGCAATCTGCGCACAAACTTTACATGTACAGCCAGCCACCCAGCCAGACGGACGGACGGACGGATATCGTTAAATCCACTTAGGAAGTGATTCTGAGTCAATCGGTATACTTAAAGCGGTTGTTGGACCAGTATTTCTGGGCGTTACAAACATCAGCACAAATCCAATATACCCTCCCTACTATGGTGGTGTAGGGTATACAAATTCATTAAAACAAAAAAAAATAGTTTACTGAGTTCCTTGGAAACAGGTTTCACACAGAGAACGATTAATTGAATGTTCATTACAAATTGTAATACAACAACTTGAGCACGCTTTCCGAATTTTTCTTTTAGTTTTACAAATAGAGCAACTGCCAACAACTCTGATGCGGCCACTTTCATCTCTATTTTCAGAAATTGAATTTTATTTTTGTACACCAGGAATGGATAATGTTCCAAGAACTTGAAGCATGGCAGACCGGGTGAAAGGTTTTGCAATTATTTTTGTGTTGGTCATACATTGTTTTATATTTGCTTTACACAATTGAAAACTTTAAGATTCCAAAAAATTAGTGTTTGAGTCAGTTGCCATGAAGTAAAAATATTGGCCGTAGTTATATTTCTACCAGTATTTTTGTACGGACGGACTAGATCTAAGACTAGATCTTTTTTTGAAAATGGCTCAAATTTTTTTTCTGTGGCCGATTGCAAGCATCCGAATATTTTAATTCTAAATATTTGTTATAGTCATCAGTCACTCTTTTTCCATTTCTATTACTTCACGCAAAATTATATCCCACATCTCCTTGGGTAATAAAGTTTTAAATATATCTCCTTAGGTGTTCCTATATTAAGGCCTCAAGCAGGACCTCTATGTTGCCTTAACACATTTCTGTGTTTCAAAAACTCAAAGGCCCCTGACTTAGATCAAATAACCAACATTGCAATTAAGAAACTTCCAAGTGCAGCTTACTCTCTTTTAGTTAGATTTTATAATTTTTGCGTTAGAAATTGCTATTTTCCAACAGAATTTAAAAAAGCAAAAGTTAATCCTATTGAAAAAAGTGGTAAGGATCCTTAATTGACAACCAGTTATAGACCAATCAGTTTGTTGAGTTCCCTGGATAAAACTTTTGAAAATATTGTACCAACTAGGATCAGACATTTTGTTGATGATAATAATATTCTTCATAACTGTTAGTATGGGTTTAGGTCCCAACATTTTGCCACTCATCAGTTGAAACGAGTGGTAAATATAGTAAGGGAAAATAAAAATAGACTCCCGTTGAATGTGCTTTTTCTCGATATTGAAAAAGCTTTTGATTATATTTGGTATAATGGACTAATATGCAAGCTCCTATTATACCTAATAAAGCAAATCAGTAGTTTTCCTACTGACATGTCTTTTTAGTAGAAGTGGCAGGTGCACGTCCACCGGAAAAGAGCATATTCCTGCAGGAGTCCCGCAGGACTCCATTTTATGTCCACTGCTACATAATATAATATAATTCAGGATACATTCGGGTATTGATGTGGCATTCTATGCCGATGATAGCGCTTTCATCGCTAATGGGAAAATTTCTAACGCAATTATTAAGCGTTTGCATTTGTTTCCGAAACTAATTATTTCGTCAAGTGAAAAGTAAAAATTAATAAAAAAAAAAAAAAAAAAACTCTGGTGATTTAAGAGATCTCCTAAAAGAATTCCCTCTCTTGGACTGGAACTCAAATTGCTTTTTCAAAGTCAATAAAATATTTAAGCATAATACTTGATAATATTGATCTTCAGAGAACACTTGCATAAAGTTTGTGTAAGAGCGGTTCGTTGTAGTCGAGTTCTGTACCCTCTGCTTAACAGAAAATCGATATTAAGTTTTAAAAACAAACTTCTTTTATATAACTTATGTATTCGACCTATTCTGATAAACGGTTGTGTTGTTTGGAAGAATTGCGCAAATAACGATATAATAATATCGAACATACGTAACTCACGAAATTTGAAAATAACGGTTATTTTTTGATCAGACTTCGTATTTGTTGTGATATCTTAATGATAGTAACTCAAAATTGTTTAGAAATAAGAAACCAATTACATAGTTTGATAGTAGTTTATTTAAAACCCTTTTTGAAGATCTCTTCAAAAATTTCTTTGATGTATGCTGTATTGAATATAGAAACCTTGAATATTAAAAATTAATTTAAGGTAGCATCTTAATGTCATGCATGACTAGTATTCAAATTTTGTTCTGGACTGTATCATCACTTCCTATATATTTTTCCAAAAACTTTTAAATCTACTCTTACAACACTGCTCTTGTAAATTTGCATTTAATTCTTATATAATTTGTTTCATTTAAAGTGTGGCACAAAAACAAATAAAAAAAACTTTATACTTTTTAAATGATTTCATTTCTTTTCTTTTATACTTTTTGTAGTTGTTATGTTGGCAACATTTTGCTTGTTCCAAATTAGAAGTTTATTAAAAAGACACCAGAAAGGAGATTGGCAAAGTAAATTACTATTATATTACGAACAAGAAAAACGACTTAAAGTTTATATAAAAAAAACTCTACATTGTTTTGAATAAATGCCAGATGTATAAAGAAAATTAAATTGCGAAAATTTTGCATTAAACTTATTATTGAAATATAAAATTAAAATTGTATTAAATGTATTACTGCATGTTTATTTTAAAGAATTTTTTTAAATATTTCTTTTTATTGTTGGACACTATTTCACGAGCACATACATATTTTACTTCCTTAGGTATAAATTTATTAAATTTGTAAAAAATGTTCTCCTATGCGTATGATTAATATTAATTATAAGCAATCCTACATTTAGACTTGCCATTGTCTTATTTTCTTTTCAATTTAAAAATTTTAAACGGATTTTTATTAAAAAAAAAACTTGTAAATTTTATACCAGATTTGGTCTTCTAAATTCAAAACATTACTTTTATCTCTAAAAGAAAAGTGAAATTTTTGTTTTTACTAAAAAATATTTAAAATATATTTTTACTTTCTTGATAATTTTAGTCAGGCTTGAGTTCATTAAATTTAATTTTCATTAAATTATTTTTACTGAAGTTAGGAATTACAACTTGAAAAATTTTATTATTAAAAATTTTTTTGATAATTTTTCTTGACTGGGATTCGAACCTGGGTTGTTAAATTTACATATGTTTCGAGAAATCCCACTTTCTCTCATCAGCATTCATTGCGTTCTAACCACATACACCACTGCGGTGCCGGCCAGTCAACAGACAAACATTAATCTTTTAACCAGTGTTAGTTCTGGTAGTTCGAAGTTTCTGCTGTAATTATCATTTTTTATTAATTTCTATTCATAGTTGTTTTTTTCCTTTTCTTCTTCAGTTTTTTCGAAATAATAATTATTCTATAATATATTTTTTTGTGAAAATTCATTCTAATTTTTATGAAATTTTAAAACTTTAAACAATTTACTTTCTATACGTCACCTAAACTCCAAAAGGCCGTAATTTTGATTAAGTACTCACGAAAATTCCCATTTCCTCTAAAAGTTCACCATATTGATTACAAATATTTCCTTGATTATGACAGTCTTTCTAAGCGCTATGTTTCTATTCGACCAGTTAACTTTGTATATTTATTTTGTATGTAAATATTTAGAAACAGTTTTCTTAATTGCAGGCATAAATTTCGGCTACCCGACTGTTAATATGATCCAAAAAGAAATGGAGCCATCTCCAGGAACCTAAATGTTTACTTCCGGCTGATTGTCACAGTTTCTAATACAATTTACCATACCCACTATAAATTTTACTTCGCAATGTGAACTCCTTTTCTTTTCGTATATACAATAATGAGGGCATTCTTTCTTTAACTTTTATTAAAAAAATTTTTGTTGTTACGACTTTTAGGTTTCAAAAAAAAAAAACGATTCCAAAAGGACTTAAGTACAATTAATAAAAAACTACTATTATTTTATAATTTTTTTTTATTAAACCGCAATAGGTTTTTAAGGTTATTTCTGAAATTTGACCAATAAGTATGAAAGGTTTTTGCTTCTCCCGTAAAAAACAAAAACGTAAAATGTGTAGTTACGAACTTTTGGATTTTCGCTGGCGATATGTATGATTTTGCCTAAATTTTCGTTTTGAAATTTTAATCGGATATTTATTAAAAAACTTTATAGTTTTATCCTGTTTTTTGTTTTATTTCTCTTTATGAAACATTATTGTTGTGTAACAATTTTCTCACTCATTCTCCTTCAAAAAATGTTTTCTGCCATTTCACGCTAATTTACAGTAATTTGTAAAATTTTAAATAATTTGCCCTTCTGTGCGTATGATTGATATTAATTTCAAGTTAATTCACTGTTTTGCTTATATTTGTGTTGATTTCTTTTCGATTTGAAAATATTAAAAGGATTTTTATTTACACTACATCGTGGTGCTGTAATAGATTTGCATGTTAAAAACAATTAAGAGTGTATAGTCGATCAAGCGCTACCATATATTAATCTCCTACTCTTAGTATATGTGTCAATAGAGTTTTTCTGAAATGGGCGCGTGTCATTAAAACATTTAGTGGTATAACTTCTTTATAGCTACACAAAAATGTAGGGTGATTCAAGTAGGGATACTTTTTTCAATAGCCTTTTTTAACAGATCACGTGTGAGGCGTGTCATGCTGTCATGTTATTTTTGTTTAGTATTTTTTGGCATTTTATAATGGAAAGATTTACGCCTGAACAACGTTTACAAATCGTTCAACTTTATTACGAAAATTCACGTTCTGTGAGGAATGTGTTTCGTGCACTTCGCTCAACTTATGGTCAACATAATCGGTCTACTGAGCGTACTATTCGCAACACCATCACCCATTTTGAGAGCCAGCATTCATTATTGGATAATATTCGACCGAATATACTACGTCCAGCATGCTGTGAAGAAAATATAGCGGTGAAATCATCGGTCCATATTTCTTTAAAAATGATGCCGGTGCAAACGTAACCATCAATAGCGACCGTTATCGTGCCCTGATAACCGACAATTTGATGCCTGAAATTGAAGTTAGTGGTCTCGGCGACATTTGGTTTTAGCAAGACGGCGCCACTTACCACACATCACATCAATCAATGGATTTATTGAGAGAACACTACGGTGAGCACATAATTTCACATTTGGGACCGGTCGATTTGCCACCAAGATCGTGCAATATCACACCGTTAGACTTTTTCCTGTGGTGATATGTGAAGTCTAAATTTTATGCGCTTCAATTCAGGCCTTGGAGGAAAACATCACGCGTGTCATTCGCCTGTTACCAGTCGAAATGCTCGAGCGAGTTATCGAAAATTGGATTCAACGCATAGACCATCTGCGATGTAGCAACGGTCAACATTTAAAAAATAAATGCCAAAGGATGGTTTTTCAAATAATAATAATAATTCCCCATTAGATTTTAATTTTCTGTGTGTTTTTTTTTTTTTTTTTTCTTTAAAAAAGTAGGGAACCACACAATGGATCACGCTTTATTTTTAAGGTAAAATTTTATTTTGATGCAAACAGATTTATACATGTTAAAGGGGATCTTATATGAGAGCTTTGATTAATCATGGACCGACCTTTATGAAATTAGGCGTCATGAAATCTGAATATGTGAAACTCATTTGTGTTGATTTGTATTTGGATACCAAAATGTGTAAGAGATTTATGGTCGTTAAAGTGATTTTCGGAAGTGGTCTTTATATGGTAGGTATGACTAATAATGGACCGAAAACAAAACTGTATGGATACCAAACTTTTTAAGACAGTTATGCTCAGTTAATTGATTTTCGACAGTGGGGGTTATATGGTAGCTATGGTCAGTTATGGGCCGATCTGTGATTAGGCTTCATGTACAACTTATTTATGATGAAACTTGTTTGGATATGTGCATAAATAAAACATTTGTGACCAGTAAGCCCCTTTTCGGGAGGACATGTGTATGGGGGCTAGGTGAAATAATGGACCGATTTCAACCAATTTTAATCTCAACCGTTTTTGGGCTGAAAACTAACAAATTTTATGGAAATATTTTCAAAATTTCAAAATTTACATGGACAGCCAGCCGGACGGACGGGAAGTAATTCTGAGTTGTTCAGTATACTGGGTGTTGAACTAATATTTTTGGGCATTCAATATCAGCACAAATTCAATAAACCCTCACCACTATGCAGGTGTAGATTATTATTACTGTAGTAATTAATTTTGTTTATACAAATTTATTTTTTATAAATGATTAAGTTTTCTAAAATGAAATATTAAATTTGCAAACCTACATATATACGATTTGTATTAGTGTTTATTATATGTATATGAATTTATTGTTTCATTAACTTAATATAAATAATTCATTCATATGTCTATATTATTAACATAAAATAACACATGAAGATTAATATTGTGTCATAAATATTTTCGTTTATAATCATTTAAGTTATATTAATTAACGAGGAAAATTATTATGGGGTTATTGATCTTTTGAAGGCAAAACTGCGAAATATGTATTCAAGTACTTTGACATAAATAATTAAGATATTTCATAAAAATATTAAGGCAAATCAATCATTGATGGAATATTGCGCACAAAGAAAATATCTTTTTTAAATTATGATTACATAGACAGAATGTCTATCAATCTATGTCAGTGCACTCACCCAAATATTTATTATCTTGAAAACAACAAAAATTTCAATGTTACAAAACAGGAAATACGTAAAAAATGTCGCTATAGACACGGCGTTCCTTTGCCACATTATAAAACGAAATATATGTAGAAAGCAAAGGAAAAGATGACAACTTTTGGGTACGTGGTGGAAAAAGTGCTATACATATTTCCTAACGTACAACCAAACATGTAACGTTTTAAGAAAAGTCTAAAGGTTTTTTTTCATTCCTTTTTTGGAAATATCAAAGTCATTTTTAATTTTTTCCTGTTTTATTTTTTTTATTGCCATGCTGCAGTAACAAACACTCGTCATTTTCAGCATTGTTAAACATTTCCTTTTAACAGCAAATGATGTGTTTCATTCCGTTTTGTTATTTCGTGAAAGTGATTGCCCTACAGCTGGAAATATAGAAAATAAGTGTGAGTTGGTGGTTAACAAATGTATTTATATACAGCAAATAAATTGTTTGCAATTGACCTTCAGTGCGTATGATTAATATTAAATTTGACTAAATTTACTTTTTGTCTTGTAGTTGCCTCTTTTTCTTTTCGATTTTAAAATTCTAAACGATTTTCTATTAAAAATAATTTAATTTTTATAAAGAATCAAGTACAATCTTTATTATTCCATTAAACAATTTATTTATTTTATTTTATAGTTTTAAACATTATTGTTTATATAACAATAAAATAAATTATATTGATGTTAGAGACGTAAATTTATTGTAATTATTTAAGGAGTTCAAATTTAAAATTTGATTACAAGTACGATTTTTCATTTTAACATTAAAATTTATTTTATATCAGCAATTGCTTTAGCATGGTGTAATTATACAAGTTGAGTGCAAATCGGCAACAAATACAATACAATACAGAAATAACAGGCTTTTTGTTTGTGAAAATAATGCACTTGAAAAAGCATTACTTTTGACACAAGTAAATTGTAAACAAAGTCAGTCAGCTGTGCTACTGCAATCACCATGTTACACCATGTGCTTCAGAATGCATTTAACATAAAGTCTATCTCTCTCCTGTTCTCTTCCAGCAAATATTCATTGAAGTTTTAAATTTTTAAATAATTGCCCTCCTCTGCGTATGAGTAATATTAATTGTGACTACTTTTACGTTTTAGCTTGTAATTGTTTTATATATTGATCGATTTTGAAATTTTAAACAAATTTCTATTCAAAACACTTGAAATTGTTAAATCTCGTATTGCTTAATTCCTCCATTTAAATATTATCATAAAAAAATATACCCCATACAAAGTTTTTTATATATTTTTAAACAAATCTTTATACCAGTTCAACCTTTTTTGTTCAATATTTGACACATAATTTAGGGCAAATTCTAATCGCCTAAAACCTTTTTTTTTAATCTTCATGTCATTCTTTACGAGGCAGTATTTCCTAATGTTAACAAACAAGTGTTAGCCAATTGCAAGATGACGCAAAAAATAACTTCACACCAACATTTCAAACATACATTCCTAAGACAAATTTAATTTATTCCAAATGAAAACAAAAATATGTGAAAAGAACACATTCGATATGATGGCGGTAAGTCAAGACAGAAAAAAACAATGAAATTGGGAAATTCTACAGAATAACAAACAAACTAAATAAAAAGGAAAGAAAATTGTAAAAACTCTAAAAAAAACATGACTAATCTAACGCACTTACAGAACAAATACAAGACATAAAGTGGTTTTAGTAAAATGAAAGTTGTGTCATTCAAACACTTAACACAAACGTACAGCAAACTACCCTTGAAACTCCTTTAACGGCTTTTAAGTTTACAGTAGTTTAAACAGTAAAATAAAAACAAGTTTAGAGAGTATTAAGTGTTTAACAAATGAAATGAATCAACCAGAAATAAGTTGAAAATCTTGTTAAAAAATGTGAATGAATTTCAAAAAAAAATGTATATTATATATATTTATACAGTGCTGGCAAAAATAATAGCGCTGGTGCATAAGAACATTTAAACTGGCCCGCTAGTATATGGCGAAATATTTTGTGGACGAACGAAAGTAAAATCATTTTATTTGGTGGGAAAGTTTCTCTTTCATATGTTAGAGGTCCCCCAAATGCAGAATACAATCCACAATTTACATCTAAGACGCCTTTCATATTACGGAGTGAGGCCCAATACATTGCATAAAATCAATAATGGATCAATATGTTTATGTTGATATACTAAATAATGTTATGCTTCCCTATGCCTTGCACTAAATTCCAACAAGAGAACGAACCAAAACATATAAGCACACGCAGAGGACAAATATAGTTGTGCATGTTTTCCACAACTATCCAAAATTAAATTTTTTTTTTAAATAACATGGTCACTATAATTATTTATATGATTGAGGCAACCATAATATAGTTAAGTTATGATTCACATGATTATGGCAATCATATATATGATTATAGTATTTACATATGTAATGTTTGTGGTAATCCGTTTTATGATGAAAGATTATACCATATTATGTTGTTCTCAATTTTTATTATGATAAAAATTCATCATAAACATAAATGCCACAAATACCACATAGTTACTACAATGGTATAGATGATTGTACTAATCATATGAATCGTAACTTCACCATGTTATGACTACCATAATCATGTGTATATTTACAGTAAACACAACATTTTTAAAAAAATTTTAAAAATTTTAAAAAAATTTTAGTTAGGCTCGAGTTCATTAAATTTAATTTTCATTAAATTATTTTTACTGAAGTTAGGAATTACAACTTGAAAAATTTATTATTAAAAATTTTTGATAATTTTTCTTGACTAGGATTCGAACCTGGGTTATTGAATTTACATATGTTTCGAGAAATCCCACTTTCTCTCATCAGAATTCTTTGCGTTCTACCACCTACACCACAGCGGTGCCGGTCAGCCAACAGACAAACATCAATCCTTTAACCAGTGTTAGTTCTGGTAGTTCGAAGTTTTTGCTGTAATTATCATTTGTTTATTAATTTCTATTCATAGTTGTTTTTTCCCTTTTCTTCAGTTTTTTCGTATTCATGTCAAGACTTCGTCTCGAAAACTTGAATACATTTGTTTTTGTTTATTATGTTTTTTGTCCACTTTCGTACAACATGTAAACATTATGGCTTGTGCCCTAGCTATTTTTATAGAATAATTATTAATTTCATAATCGAACTGTTAATTTTACTTCTTGATAAATTTTAGTTAGGCTCGAGTTCATTAAATTTAATTTTCATTAAATTATTTTTACTGAAGTTAGGAATTACAACTTGAAAAATTTATTATTAAAAATTTTTGATAATTTTTCTTGACTAGGATTCGAACCTGGGTTATTGAATTTACATATGTTTCGAGAAATCCCACTTTCTCTCATCAGAATTCTTTGCGTTCTACCACCTACACCACAGCGGTGCCGGTCAGCCAACAGACAAACATCAATCCTTTAACCAGTGTTAGTTCTGGTAGTTCGAAGTTTTTGCTGTAATTATCATTTGTTTATTAATTTCTATTCATAGTTGTTTTTTCCCTTTTCTTCAGTTTTTTCGTATTCATGTCAAGACTTCGTCTCGAAAACTTGAATACATTTGTTTTTGTTTATTATGTTTTTTGTCCACTTTCGTACAACATGTAAACATTATGGCTTGTGCCCTAGCTATTTTTATAGAATAATTATTAATTTCATAATCGAACTGTTAATTTTACTTCTTGATAAATTTTAGTTAGGCTCGAGTTCATTAAATTTAATTTTCATTAAATTATTTTTACTGAAGTTAGGAATTACAACTTGAAAAATTTATTATTAAAAATTTTTGATAATTTTTCTTGACTAGGATTCGAACCTGGGTTATTGAATTTACATATGTTTCGAGAAATCCCACTTTCTCTCATCAGAATTCTTTGCGTTCTACCACCTACACCACAGCGGTGCCGGTCAGCCAACAGACAAACATCAATCCTTTAACCAGTGTTAGTTCTGGTAGTTCGAAGTTTTTGCTGTAATTATCATTTGTTTATTAATTTCTATTCATAGTTGTTTTTTCCCTTTTCTTCAGTTTAATATTAATATTAATAAACAAATGATAATTACAGCAAAAACTTCGAACTACCAGAACTAACACTGGTTAAAGGATTGATGTTTGTCTGTTGGCTGACCGGCACCGCTGTGGTGTAGGTGGTAGAACGCAAAGAATTCTGATGAGAGAAAGTGGGATTTCTCGAAACATATGTAAATTCAATAACCCAGGTTCGAATCCTAGTCAAGAAAAATTATCAAAAATTTTTAATAATAAATTTTTCAAGTTGTAATTCCTAACTTCAGTAAAAATAATTTAATGAAAATTAAATTTAATGAACTCGAGCCTAACTAAAATTTATCAAGAAGTAAAATTAACAGTTCGATTATGAAATTAATAATTATTCTATAAAAATAGCTAGGGCACAAGCCATAATGTTTACATGTTGTACGAAAGTGGACAAAAAACATAATAAACAAAAACAAATGTATTCAAGTTTTCGAGACGAAGTCTTGACATGAATACGAAAAAACTGAAGAAAAGGGAAAAAACAACTATGAATAGAAATTAATAAACAAATGATAATTACAGCAAAAACTTCGAACTACCAGAACTAACACTGGTTAAAGGATTGATGTTTGTCTGTTGGCTGACCGGCACCGCTGTGGTGTAGGTGGTAGAACGCAAAGAATTCTGATGAGAGAAAGTGGGATTTCTCGAAACATATGTAAATTCAATAACCCAGGTTCGAATCCTAGTCAAGAAAAATTATCAAAAATTTTTAATAATAAATTTTTCAAGTTGTAATTCCTAACTTCAGTAAAAATAATTTAATGAAAATTAAATTTAATGAACTCGAGCCTAACTAAAATTTATCAAGAAGTAAAATTAACAGTTCGATTATGAAATTAATAATTATTCTATAAAAATAGCTAGGGCACAAGCCATAATGTTTACATGTTGTACGAAAGTGGACAAAAAACATAATAAACAAAAACAAATGTATTCAAGTTTTCGAGACGAAGTCTTGACATGAATACGAAAAAACTGAAGAAAAGGGAAAAAACAACTATGAATAGAAATTAATAAACAAATGATAATTACAGCAAAAACTTCGAACTACCAGAACTAACACTGGTTAAAGGATTGATGTTTGTCTGTTGGCTGACCGGCACCGCTGTGGTGTAGGTGGTAGAACGCAAAGAATTCTGATGAGAGAAAGTGGGATTTCTCGAAACATATGTAAATTCAATAACCCAGGTTCGAATCCTAGTCAAGAAAAATTATCAAAAATTTTTAATAATAAATTTTTCAAGTTGTAATTCCTAACTTCAGTAAAAATAATTTAATGAAAATTAAATTTAATGAACTCGAGCCTAACTAAAATTTATCAAGAAGTAAAATTAACAGTTCGATTATGAAATTAATAATTATTCTATAAAAATAGCTAGGGCACAAGCCATAATGTTTACATGTTGTACGAAAGTGGACAAAAAACATAATAAACAAAAACAAATGTATTCAAGTTTTCGAGACGAAGTCTTGACATGAATACGAAAAAACTGAAGAAAAGGGAAAAAACAACTATGAATAGAAATTAATAAACAAATGATAATTACAGCAAAAACTTCGAACTACCAGAACTAACACTGGTTAAAGGATTGATGTTTGTCTGTTGGCTGACCGGCACCGCTGTGGTGTAGGTGGTAGAACGCAAAGAATTCTGATGAGAGAAAGTGGGATTTCTCGAAACATATGTAAATTCAATAACCCAGGTTCGAATCCTAGTCAAGAAAAATTATCAAAAATTTTTAATAATAAAAATTTTTCAAGTTGTAATTCCTAACTTCAGTAAAAATAATTTAATGAAAATTAAATTTAATGAACTCGAGCCTAACTAAAATTTATCAAGAAGTAAAATTAACAGTTCGATTATGAAATTAATAATTATTCTATAAAAATAGCTAGGGCACAAGCCATAATGTTTACATGTTGTACGAAAGTGGACAAAAAACATAATAAACAAAAACAAATGTATTCAAGTTTTCGAGACGAAGTCTTGACATGAATACGAAAAAACTGAAGAAAAGGGAAAAAACAACTATGAATAGAAATTAATAAACAAATGATAATTACAGCAAAAACTTCGAACTACCAGAACTAACACTGGTTAAAGGATTGATGTTTGTCTGTTGGCTGACCGGCACCGCTGTGGTGTAGGTGGTAGAACGCAAAGAATTCTGATGAGAGAAAGTGGGATTTCTCGAAACATATGTAAATTCAATAACCCAGGTTCGAATCCTAGTCAAGAAAAATTATCAAAAATTTTTTAATAATAAATTTTTCAAGTTGTAATTCCTAACTTCAGTAAAAATAATTTAATGAAAATTAAATTTAATGAACTCGAGCCTAACTAAAATTTATCAAGAAGTAAAATTAACAGTTCGATTATGAAATTAATAATTATTCTATTTTAAAAAAATTTTAAAAATTTTAAAAAAATTTTAAAAATGTTTACATTGTTGTGGTGAACATGTACACTAAATATATTTTCTTATATTCTTTTTTTCTTGGGCGAAAATACCTAAAGAAAGATGTGAAAACTTAATTACACCTAATTCTGTTTTTACATGGTAATTTGTGTAAAAAAAGACATTGATCGTAGGCAAAATGGGTGATTGGTTCCTTATCTCTAAAACCTATTGAAATTAGTGAAAAAACAAGGATTTTATAAAACAACTATTCAGGTTTACAATATTAAATCACATGTACTTACAATGAGTTTTTACACAAGCATGATTGTTAAAGTAAAAAAAGATACGCACTCTAAGCTTAAAAGTAATGTAAAAATGTATGACAAGTTCATTTAATTGTATGCACTAAATTTGCTCTGACCAGTAAATTTATTTGTATCCACAAAGAGGGAATTCCCCTAAATTTGTGATATAAACATATTTTGCAAAAAGTAAAATTTAATCAAAAAAAATTTTAAAATTAAGATTTTGAATCGTGCTAAATGGAATAAAATCGTGTAACAAATTTTAAATTTATTTATTTTCAAACCGTGTTAAATCAAAGACCGCGTAAAAACAGAATTAGGTGTACGTTTATTGCCAACACAGACCATGCAACAAAATATTAACAAGTTGTTTGTTTCATCAGTTTATTAGTTTAATTTTTTAAACTCTATAGCGAATAGTGCTATTTTGATACTTCAATCGATATTGTAAATCTTTTCAATTAAAAGTCAATAAAAGTTACACAAATCTCTTTTACGTTGAATGAATGATTGACATACTCGTACAGAGAACTCGCAGAAACGTGAACAGCCAGTTACATAAACTACCCAAAAACATGAACAATTTTTTTTTACATTGACTAATCGAAAACGTGAACTTTTTCTCGAACGTCAAAATTCAATTATGTAAGCTTATTTAAAAATTTTGGGATTCCCCGCAGAAGAATGACGTAGTTTGTTTGTTGTAAACAACTTTTGTTGCATGATAAGTAGCTTCTTTTGTTGCTCCTTTTCAATGAAAACTAAATCAACAAATTTATAATTGTCGTAGTTTAAATTCAGCAAACCTTTTTAATGAATTCAATGACATAATTTAGAAATTAGTATCTGAGAAACCCTTTTGCAAACCATAGTAGCTATGGTAGTACATATATTAATATATGGCAGGATCTTACAAAACGTAGCATCAAAACATGTTCCATAGTTGAAAAATAACGTACATATGTAAATTATTTAAAATTAAATAAAAGATAAGAGACATTTTTAATAACATTATAAACACTTCAATATATCCTGATTCTTTAAAAAAATCACAAAATTGTTCCTATACCAAAAGTACCAAATGCAAACTTGTTTCAACAATACAGACCTATAACTTTACTGTCTACTCTTGACAAAATATACGAAAAAATATTATTCACACACACAGCTATCCACGTACTTGAAACATAATAATATGTTGTCTGAAAATCAATACGGATTTAAAAAAGGCTGTGGTACCGAGGAAGCAATAATCAATGTCGTGAATTATGTGTGCGATGGACTAGACAGAAGGTTTTCTGGTGTTGGAGGTATTTTTTACGATTTTTCAAAAGCATTTGATCTTGTAGACCATGTCATTTTATGTGAAAAATTACCTTTTTATGATATTCGTGGCCAAGAGCTACCTCGAAAACAGAAAACAATATGTTAAAATAAATACAAGTCAAAGTTCAATACAAGATGTTGTGTGTGGTGTGCCTCAAGGTAGTGTTTTGGAACCGTTGTTATTCAAATTATACCTTAATGATATCAACAACCTTGGACTTACCGGGAGAATATTTTTGTACGCTGATGACCAATGTTTATTATACCCATATAAGAATGAACTAGTACTAAAAACATATGCCGAAAGAGATGCGCTGTTTATATCTGAATACGCACGACTTAACAAACTGGTACTGAATGCTACTAAAACAAAGTTCATTCGGTTTAAAGCGCAGCCAAATCGTATTGCACAAAATTGTGTAATTTTTGTTGATGGAAAAGAACTGGAAAAGGTTTCTGTCATTAAATATCTTGGGATCCACATACAGAACAACCTATCCTGGAAGTCGCATATAGATCAACTAAAACGTAAATTAACACCGGCCATTGTATATTTATATAAGAAGAGAAACAAACTCGATAGACATACAAAGCTGCTTATCTATCAATCTTTAATTCAAAGCCATCTTAATTCCTTGTACTTATATATGGACATAAAAGCAACTCCGATATAAAATCTTTGCAAGTATTCCAAAATAAGGCATTGAAGCTGATATGTAACCTTCCCTAAAGGTATTATGCCTATTTTCGGCCTTCATAGATTGCAGTTACTAATTTATGTTTATAAAGTATTGCATAACATAGGATATCACAGTATCCGATTGGAAACCGGTCATCATAATTTCAATACAAGACACCGTACTAATCTCAGTGTAGTAAGATGTCGCTTAGAAACTACAAAACAGCGAATTCAATACTTGGGTAGTGTGGAATATAACAAATTATCACAATTTGTTAAAGAGGCTGAAACAATCTCAATTTATAAAAAGAGATTAAAAGAATATTTATATGAAAATTTGGAAATGCTTCTGCTATAAATGCTATTAAGTTAGAATGATCTCATTTTTTATATAATTAAATTAAAAATTAAGGAATATGTAAAAATTTTGTAAAAATAGTTGCTAGCTTGCCTCTATAATGTCCTAGTGGCGCCCATGCAAATACTTTCAATATAAAATAAATATTTTGAAAAAAAAAAATAGGTTAAAGAAAAAATGCAATCGAAAACGTGAACACCCTCGGTAAAAATTAGTTTACGTTTCTGTGAGTTCACTGTTTTTCAATTATGTGTCACGGCAATAACTGGGGAACTAAATCGAAGAAAAATTCATATGTACAGTCGAATCCTGCCTTCAGTGCTATTTTTTTTACCACAGCTGTATATACATAAATACTTATACAAACACACAGTCTTATTTGTGAAAACAGGAACCCAATAATTCAACAAGAAAAATGATTTTGTTACCAGACTCTTAGATTTTTTTCTCATTTTGACGAATGTTTTATTTTATATTTTAGTCGCACTGTTTTCACTTCTGTTATAACAAGGGAAATGCGGATTGTTTTTTTTTCAGTTCATTTGCCAAGATTTATGTTTTATTAAGCTTTATTCTCTTTCATATTCTATACATATTTTGTTTTTCAGACATTCTTCTCGTCTTGTTCATTTGTAAAATAAGTCTTGCTTGCCATTGTGTAAATAAACTTAACATTTTTTGATGAAAAAAAAAAATATTTTAAAATATTAAATTTCAATTTGAAATAAGGGGAAGGGTAAAGTGGCGAAAAGCATCTGAGTCTACGTTATTGTGCAAAAATTTGTTTGTAATAAAAAATTTCATTGGGAGTCAATGACAATTTTCATAAATTGTGGCTGGTATTGCCTTTGTATGTCATGTTATAATCAAATAAACTGCCCAACATGACAATGTTGGGTCCTTCCTACACATAATGCATGTTCATTATTTAATTGTAAATGTCTGAAACTCTTAGGATTATAACTACATACCTCAAATTTCCCTATAAAACAATTTGCAAAATTGTAATTTGTCATTTCAAACTTTAAACTTCCTGCCATTTTCATAATTAAAAAGCCCTTAATTATTAGTATACCCTACATATGGTTTTGTTAATTACAGTAAGAATTTAAAGTTTCTTTGATAATCTTGTTTGTTATTGTTTTTGTATTCCTTTTTCAATGTAAACATAATTTTATGTCTTTTAAAAATCGATACATAAATCCATAAAACCCTAATTAATTTAACCTTCTCATTTTCGTCACTACTTTTTGCTGTTTAATGAGTTGTAAAACGATTTAAAATATAAGCAACAAAAACACTTAAACAACCAGGTCATTTGTCTTTAGTAGAATAAACACATACAGCAAAAAAAAAATACATTAAAGGCTAAAAAATGTTTAGACATAAAGAAACAGAGTTAAAAACAAGGACATAAAATAGCAACAACAAAAAAACTAAATTTCACTTTATAGTGATTAATCAAGGACTTTAATTTGTTATAGCTAAACTGGGCTGACGGTTTTTATACCCTACACCACAATAGTGGGTTGAGTATATTGGATTTGTGCTGATGTTTGTAACGCCCATAAATATTCTTCCAACACCTTCAAATATACCAATCGACTCAGAATCACTTGCCAAGTCCATTAATGTACGTCCGTCCGTCTGGCTGGCTGTTTATGTAAAGCTTGTGCGCAGAGTGCAGGTCGCAATTTTAAAGATATTTCAATAAAATTTGGTACTTCATATTTTTTTGGCCCAAGGATGGATAGGATTGAAAATGGTGGAAATCGGGCCATTATTTCACCTGTCCCCCATACAAATATCCTCCCAAATAGGAGTTTAACGATTATAAGTGTTTGAATTATGCAAGTATCCAAACAAATTTCACCACAAATAAGTAGTAAATAAAGCCATATCACATCTATAAATTTTGTGACGATCGGTCCATAATTGATCATAGCCCTCATATAAGGCCCACTTCCGAAAACCACTTTAAAGTGCATAACTCTCTAAAAAAATGTTGACAGCGATTCAACAAAAATAAGTTTCATATACAGAAATGATGACACCTAATTTTATAATGGTGGGTCCATAATTAGTCAAAACGGCCATATAAGACCCTTTAACCTTTATAATTCTTTTAAAACTGTTTATATCGATATAAAGTTTTACAAACACAATATATTTATGTACAGAAGTAATGTCATAATAGGTCATATCTTCCATATAGCGTTTTTTTTTTCTGAAAAACTGTTTTATACATGTGTAGGTATTATATGTATAGTCGGGCTTGACCGACTATACTTTCTTACTTGTTTTGAGTTTTTTTTTTATAAACCATTTATGTGTAAAGTTGCACTTGAAGACAAATTGAAATGTACTTTAACTGATTTAAATAGCAATAATGCTTAACATGTTAAACACATATTAGCAATAAATGTATAAAAATTTATTTACATAAATATAAATTTGTAGCTCTTCAGTAAATCAGTTGGATTTTATTAAAGACTTCCTGGTTTGTTTTCCTACTTTTCGCATTTGTTGCCTTTGCCTTGTAAATGTATTTCCTTTTGTGTATTTTACCCCTAAACCCTTCAGATCATAAGGAAGAAAATATAGAAATAAAAAAAGGATATAAATATCCCTTAAGAAAATGAGCTTAATACCCTTAAGAGTAGTTATACACTTTTTTTTTTTTAGCCATGCAAAGTGTGAAAGTGTCAGTTTATTTGTAATAGTAAGGATATTCTTTGTCAGTGGAAATAGGACACTGTATTAAATTTATATTTAAATTCTTTAAATACTAAATATAAACATATTTTAATATAAAATGCTTGATTTAGTAGTAATAAATCTTAAGTGTCCTATTTTTACAGTTTTACAGTTAAGAATTAGGCAATGAAAAGAAAAATTCATAGATTGTATTACATGCATACAGTCGGAGTCAAAATTTAGTATACAGCACGCTTTTTCATTTATGAAATATGAAGTTTTAATTTTTTAAAATTAAAATTAATTTAATGGAAAATTTAATGGGAAGAAGAAATAATTGCCTAAAGGTGGATTTTTGTACGGTCAGATGAAAATAGAATATGCTGTAATTAAATAATTGCAGTGGAAAATTTGACAAGAACACTGAAAAATACATACCGTCTAAAACCACCTTTAGGCACATTGTGCAGTAGTTACTGCTCGCTTTGATTCTGGCGGATGTGTTTTAGATCGTTGTCTTGCTAAAAGACTAATGGCGTTTCAAGACAAAATGTTCAGCACTTACTTTAAAATTGTCCTTTAAGTAGTCTCGTAAGTAAGTAGTAGTCACGGCTATTTATTGTACTTTCAATGAATACAAGATTACCTGGTCCTGGCAGCTGACATACAACCTCAAATCATCAAAGACCCACCGCAGTATTTTACTGTAGCACTAAGCATCTGTGGAAGCAGCTCACTATTTCTTGTTCTTTAAAGCTTTACTTTTTATTCTGACCCAAAAATCTCAAATTTACTCTCCTCGCTAAAATATTACATTATTCCAGTAGGTTAACTACACTTTTGCAAAATCTTTACGTTTAATACAGTTTACTGCTGAAATGGGCACCTTCCATGAAGTCTATGGTCAATCAGTCGTCTTCTAATTATCAATGCGCTTACTGTGTCACCGCGTGTCTTAGAAATGTCTTCAATTGCACTAGGCTTTGGAGTTTTCTTGAACTCTCTGGCTATATTGCGCAACAAATTATCAATTAGAGAACGTGATTCAATAAATTTTTGAACAGTTGACCGGCTATTTTTATTTTTGTGCCATGCGCTTCCTTGTTTTATAAACCTCTTATAAATCTGTTGTAAGTTTTATGAATAAGGGCATAAGAATATATTTTTCTTCACGGAAATTATTGTTTGCTGTATACAAAATTTTGATCCTCACTGTACAAAGAAAACATACAACTTATCCTATATCATGAGAGTTTGCTAATAAAATAAATACTTATGTCATAATATGTCATAACAAGTCACATGATCTGCCGCAGCATGTGACGTGATATGCAATGTTAATTTTAATATATTGTAACGTGTTTCTTCATATCATGTCATGTCATATGTCATGTTATATCTGTCATGAAATATGTCATAATATTTTTCACATCATATCATGTATTTGTATATATTGTATAGTTGAGTAAAAAAAAATTACACTACAATTTGAAATGCCACTAATGTCAAAAGTAGACAATCAAAAAAAGTTTAACGATCACGTTTGGTTGGCTTTTTCATAAAAAAAAAATGAAACCCAACACCATTGGGTACAAGGGCCCGATTTTTGTAAACATGTTCTTTCCAAAAAGCTTTTATGTGCAAGAAGCTTTCGATTGAAATGTTATAGAGCTTTAAAACTGCTATACTTATATATATAACTATATTTCCGCGATTTTTAACCCATTAAAGCACAAATTAAAAACACGTACTTTTTCTTAGGGGGATTTTTTTTATAAAAGTTCAGTTATTTTGAAGAATCATCGATATAACAGTACAAAAAAGTATCAAGTGAAAATATTTCAACCTTTCATTTGATATATCCCTTCTATATATATATATTTATAAATAAAGAAGATATTTAGGTTTAAAAATGAAAAAGTTCTTAAAATTTAATCCTTCATAATTATACGATTTAAAGGAGCAAGTCGGTTTTGTAACACTGTTGACACAAAATTCAGAAGTTACCCAGGTATACAAAACACCCGCTTCGCATAATACTGTCTTGCCGGCCTACGGCAGGGCTAAATGATTTTCTTCTATATAGTAAAGATTTCCTGTAATATATCATGTGGCACCTTGTACCACTGCAAAGAATCGAGGAAAGTAGACGACTATCTGCGTATTTTGCAAACTAATGTTTCCGGCTTTGTGGATAAGAGAGCTTCTGATGTGGATGAAGTTACTCTTCAGCTGGATGGTGACCCAAAGCACGCTTTTAAAATCGTGAAAGAAGGGCTTAGTGAGCAAAATTTTTTTTAGCAGTGCCTAGCAAAACGTCTCGACCTCAATTCGATCGAGAATTGTTGGTCAATTGTGAAGATACAGTTGGGGTTTAGCATGAATGAGTGAATATTCCTAATAACAAAATTGGTGGAGAGTATGCCAAAATTACAGTGACCATAATATTTAAAACTAAAAACTTTTTAAATGTTGAAATAATTGTGGTAAACATTTTCTCTGCGTGTGGCGATCTCTTTGCTCCACTGTTTTTTAGAGTTTTATGACTTTTAATCTTTTGTTTCATAAAATATTTTCAGAACTTATTAATTTTGTTTATGGTAGTAAGAATTAAATAACTTTAAATTGAACTAAGATTTAAAATTTTCATTTTAAAGCTAATTAAACTATCTCAAACATAGCAATGTCCATTTCATAGCAAATTTCTTATCGTATTTACCCCAAAACTTCATATTAATTTGGTTTAAATTTGCTTCATAAAATCTAAAATACTGTGTAACAAAACCTATACTATAATAAATACGAAAATCTTTAGAGCTACAGGTTTTCGTCCTTTATTACAGATACTAAAATAGTGGATATTCAAGCATTTGGTTTTATAAATCTCATATGTTTAAAAAGAAACAATAAAAGGTCAAATTCAAACAGAATCTGAGTGGCTATCGGCTGTAATGAGCTAATTTTGCTTCCAATAGCTTGTTTATTCCTGTTTATCGAAAATAAATTCCGATATAAACTGTTTTTAACAGCCAATACTTTTAAATTGTAGGATTTGAAGAAATGTATGAATATTTCTCTTTAATATAAAAAATATTTTCCCTGAAAAATTTTTCTTATTTATTATGTTTGTCTTTCCGTTTGTAACACATCGAAATAATGGTCTTAGAACCAAAAAGTATTTATAAGATTCTAAGACAATTTAGCTATGTCCGTCTGTCTGTCTGTCTTTTGTTGGCACGATATAGCTTCGAAAAAAAAAGGACATACGAATATAACAATGAAATTTTTACCAAACATTATTTGATCCACTGAAATGTTTGGCATTGCAAATGCACAAAATCGGTCCAATAGGATCTGAGTTATAGATCAAAGTTTCAGACTACCTCGATATTTTTTAGATATTTTTTGCTGTTTTCTTCAAATATAATGGAGATAATATTATGAAATTTTGCACACTTTATTATTATTATAGAGAGACAAGTTATTTTGCATAGCATAGCCCCACACAAATGTCTTCCCGGAATATGCCTTTATGGCTTATAAATGTCTATAGAAAAGTCGTATCTAAACAAAATTCTGCAATACATAATATGTTTCATGCAAATTAAAAGCTTAAAAAATATTATGTTTGCATCGGTCCATAATTTCAACATAGCCTCATACAGAGACCACTTCCGAAAATCCCTTAAATGAACATAAATATTTTTCAAAAATTACTATCCAGTTGAAATTCGACAAGCATATTTAAAATATACATTTAAATCGTAGTACCAAATTTCATAATGATCGGTATATATTTGACCGTAGCATCTACATTAAGTCTACTTCCGGAAATCACTTAAATGCGCATAAATTCCTTATAAAACCAGTATCAAGTTGGGATTTAACACAAATAGTCCATACATACTTAAAAATCGTCGATCTCAGATTTATGATGATCAGTTTATATTTGACCGTAGCCTCCATATAAAGTCTACTTCCGGAAATTACCTAAATGCGCATAAATCCCTTATAAAACCAGTATCAAGTCGGAATTTCACACAAATAGCCCAAACATACTTAAAAATCGTCGATCTCAGATTTATGATGATCAGTTTATATTTGACCGTAGCCCCCATATAAAGTCTACTTCCGGAAATCACTTAAATGCGCATAAATCTCTTATAAATCTCCATAATAGATGATGGGTATATAATATTCAGTACAGTCGAATATAAACTCCTACTTGTTTTTGCTTAACTTTGTTTACATTTTCCTTTGGGTACATCCAAGTGTATAGGTATTCATTTTACTTCCAAATACAAAGATTACCTTTATTTATATCCGCATGTATTAAATTACATTAATAATAATTTCATGTAAATGGTTCATAGAAATGTCTCTCCTGAGTGTAAAGTATATAGGAGAAAATATTTTAATACTCTTGTTAATATCTAAATCAATATAAATGTTAACCTGCTATTTCTGCAAATTCAGAACATAGAGTTACACACATTGCATATTATTATATAAATATTTCTTAGTTTTATTTATACATATATGTATATGTATGTATTTACATATAATTATATATTTGTTGAATAAATATTAAAATAAAATATAAAATAATAAAATGACAAATGTTGATTTAAACACAAACATACACACAGACTTGAAAGCCTTAGAATGGACAACAATAGCAGCCAATATTCTGGGGATTATAGCAAACGCCATTCGAGGTACATAACAATTGAGATCTGCTCCTTAGTTGATTGTAAATATTCTGATGGGTTAAATTGAATTTCTGCTCAATCCAATGTAATAAATCTTTGGAGAAATTGTCATTAATAGGCACGTTCTGTAAAATGTATAAATAATAGAAAATTATTTTCACATTTTACACTTAGATATACAAAGGTATAAACATTATTAAGATATAACCAAATATGAATATGTTTAGAAAATCTCTCAGGCTCTGGCACATTTTTGGAATCTTTGAAATACATACAATACCTACATATGTAAATACATACATTTCTATATTTGTAAAAATATTGTTATCTTAAGATTATATAGATGTTGTTGTCATCCTTTTCAAAAACACAAACCAACACCAACCCAAATCAGACACATACTCTCTTAAAATCTATACACATGTCACACTTGCATGAATATTTATGATTCTGGTATAAGAAGCTGGCATATGAAAGAAACGTTTAGGCTAAATTACATACATAAATACTGTCAGGTTTTCTGGTGAAAGGTTTACAAAAATAATTTACTATTTAACAATTTTAACATGAACATGATAGAGTAGAGCAGAGCAGAGCGGAGCAGAGCTAAACATGATGTTGCTGTTGTAATTTAAGTATGTGACCAGGATGAATGAATGAAAACGGCAAAAGCAATAGCAACAGCAACTGCCGCAGCAGCACTTCAAATAGCAAAATGACAAACTTTATATTAATGAGTTTTCTGCTCTATATTATAATAAAACAACTAAAAATGTATAGTCGGTCAAGCCCGACCATATAATACCCTACACCTAGTATATATAAATATAAAAAAGTATTTCAGAAATGGGCGTTATTTGCGAGATATCACCTATTTTGGACCAAAATTTAATGTCATAGTTTCTGTGAATATAAATATTATATGTGTTAAACTTTAACTCGATGTAAATACTTTTAAAAGATTTATGGAGATTAAAATGAACTACGGAGAGGTTCTCATATGGGAGTTTCGACTAATTACACCGCGTTACAAAAACGAGTTATTTTTCTGTCCTATGAACCAAATATACTTTTTCGGAAAGGGCAGAAAAAAAAAAATACACCTGTATCGGCGATTTTCATGTACACGTCAGAATTTTTTTTATATATAAAGTATAAAGCTCGTAGTGTCCGTCTGTCCGCCTGTGTGAAAGGCTTTGGATCGATTTTTAACCAGTTTTCCGTGATCCACTCGAGCTTAATTTTTTTAAGCAGAGTCGTGGAAATTTCTGTATTACGTCAAATTTTATAAAAAAAAATTGATTTTTATCAATTCTCAGATTTTCCTGAATTTCTTTTTTTTGAAAAAATGGTTATCGGTTTTTTTGTAACGGTTTCAGTTCGGTAAAGAACCGAATTTTTTTTATTAATTTTGTTATATTAAAATTAAAAATTGTGACATCAAAAATTTCAACGTTTTTAAAGAAACTTAAGCCTTTTATTTTTGCCTTTGTAAGATTTTGTATCAATATCGCGACAAATAGACTAAGAGTATTCGCCAAGCATATGCGTAATGTCTTGTCCTTTAAAGAGCTTTCCAAAGTCTTTCACACAGGCGGACAGACGGACAGACGGACACTACGAGCTTTATACTTTATATATAAAAATAAAATTCTGACGTGTACATGAAAATCGTCGATAAACGTGTATTTTTATTTTTTCTCCCCTTTCAGAAAATGTATATTTGGTTCATAGGACAGAATGTGTATAACGCGATGTTATGGACCGACCATTATAAAATTAGTTGTCATTATTTCTGTATATAGGAAACTTATTTGTGTCGAATTTAATTTGATTACCAATATCTTTAAGAAATTTATGATCGTTAAAGTGATTTTCGGAAATGGGCCTTATATGGGAGCTACGACTAATTATGGACCGATCTTCACAAAATTTGTAGATGTGATTTAGCTTAATTTATTACTCAGTTGTGGTGAAATTTCTTTGGATACTTGCATAATTCAAATATTTATGAGCGCTAAACCACAATTACGGAAGGACACTTGTATGGCGGCCAGGTGAAATAATTGACCGATTTCCACTAGTTTCACTCCCATCCGAAAAAGATCACGTACCAAGTGCGAGTGCGACCTGCACTCTGCGCACAAGCTTTACATGGACAGCCAGCCAGTCATATTTCTGGAAAACTGTTTTATACATATTCTGGGTGTAGGGTATTATATGGGCGGGCTTTACCGACTATACTTTTTTACTTGTTTTTTTTTTTTTTTTGGTAAATGTTTGTCATGTTTTTAGAGTGGAAAATTAAGGAAATGTTTATTTGTTTTAGTAGTTGTTAAATTTTTTTGTATCTTGTATTGTCTTCACTCTATATGTATATTTACCATGTACAACAAACATTATGATTAAATGTTTTAACAGGATGTCAAAGGATGTTCTTAATAGTAAAACATGTTTCTAACAAATGTGTTGGAAACATTGACGATTTATTAATTTGCAGCACAAATTTTTTTTTATAATGTAAAAATTTAAGCAAGATACCAGGGCTAATATACGAAAATTTATTATTTTGGTTTTAATAAACAGGTTTTGAAAAAAAAAAGTTTTGTTTGCTTCTATTTAAGTAATTATGAGCAAAGAGAGTAGAAGTACTAGTTAAATAGGTTTATTATTAAGAAAAAGTACCAAATTTGTATATATAAAAAAAGTACAACAATTTTTCTAAAGACAATGTACTAAAATTTAACAAGTGCTAAAACTTTTCTAATAGAAAAAGACTAAACAGTTTTTAGGAGAAAAGTACAAAAATTTGTTTAGCTGAAAAAGTACTAAAGTTTGTTTTGGCGAAAAAGTACTAAAATTTATCTAAGTGGAAAAGTATAAAAATTTTTATAAATGAAAAGGTAAAGAAGTCAAAAAGTACTAAGGTTGTTCTAAGTAAAAAAGTGCTAAAATTTGTTTAGGTGAAAAAGTACTAAAACTGGTCTAAGAAATAAAGTACCAAAAAAACTTTGGAGAAAAAGTACTAAAATTTCTCTAAGTGGAAATCAATAAAATCTATTTAGGTGAAAAAGTACTAATATTTGTTAAAACGAAAAAGTACTAAAACTTGTATGAATAAAAATGTACTAAAATTGTTCTAAGTGAAAAAGAACTTAAATTGTTGTAAAATAAGTGAAAATGTACTAAAATGTGTCTAAGTGCACAATGTTCTATAGAAAATAATACATTTTTTCTATTAAAAAAATAGTACGAAAATTAAAAAAGTACTAAAGTTTTTCTATTGAAAGAAAAAATACAAATTTTTTTTATAGAAAATTAGAACTTTTAAAAAATATTTCTATGGAAAACAAGTAAGTAAATATAGTCGGCAAGCTCGACCATATAATACCCTACACCCGGTATATGAGTAAAAACTGATTTTCAGAATTGGGCTCTAGGAGCCTATTTGACCTATTATGTTCCGATCATCAAAAATTTAGTGGCATAACTGCTGGCATATAAATATTTTTTGTGTTAAATTGTATCTCAATTTTTGACAGCTATGACTAATAATGGACTGACCATTATTAAATTAAGTGTCATGATATCTGTGTATGTGAAACTTATTTGTGTTGAATATTATTTGGATACTAACATTTTTTAGAGATCGTTAAAGAGTTTTTCGGAAGTGGGCCTTATATGGGAGCAATGACTAATAATAGACCTATCTCCAGAAAATTTTTAATGCGATTAGGCTTCAAGTACAATTTATTTGTGACGTAACTTGTTTGGATATGTGGATAAATAAAACTGCCCTTGAGACCTATACACTGCACACAAGGTTTGCATATACAGCCAGCCAGAAAGGCGGACGGACAGACATCGTTAAAACTCAGGAAGTGGTTCTGAGTCGATCGGTATAATTTACAATGGGTGTAGGAGTAATATTTTTGGGCGTTTCAAACATTAGCACAAATCTAAATGCCACCATAGTGGTGTAGGGTATAAAAAGTACTAAAAATTAGTCTATAATAATATATATCTATATGAAAGATGTTTCTATAGTACTAAAAGTTTCCTATTAAACATGTTTTGTCATTTATGATTTATCACTTAAACATGTTAAACAAGTTTGAAGAGCCTAGCAGAACTAGCTGCAACATATGAGACTACATTTGCATTCTTTAGTGCAGATCAGATTCAGTAGTTTAAATCCTCTACTCTTCTATCGTAATTATTACCAAATCATTTTTATCTTATACAATAAATCCTTGCATCTCACTTCAAATTACATTCTTTATTACCATAATAAAATGTTCAAATATTTTTAAACAGAAAAAAAAATGCCAACAATTTCTCTATCTCAAATGTTAATGACTACTTAAGTCAACACTTGTCTCTAGTTTTAATGAAATTTTACTAAGAGAATTAAGAACCTATACTTTTAACAACAACAACAACAACGACAAAATGAAATATAAAGAGAATAAATATTTATTTTTCCATCATTCTTCTCAAAAGATTTTCCTGTCATAATGCTTGCAACAGACAGACGGACTGGTTTTCATTTATGCTTTTGAGCTGTGTGTTGATGAGCTTTAATAACTACACGACATTTACAAATTATGTCCTTAATTAAAAAATTTATAATTAAACAAAAAGATAAACCAAAAGAAAAAACAAAAACCAAGAAAATGTCTAAGTACCATGTTCAAAATGTAAGACAAAAAAAGTGTAAACTGGTCATTTTAAAAGATGACATTTTAATACAGAAAGCAAAAATACGCAGTAGAAACTTAATTAAGGTAAATAAATTGTCGTTTATTCAGCAGAAGTTAAATAAATATGAATTAAATTATGAATATATGTATATTTTATGCAAATTTTGATTGTGTTTAAAATGAACTTAATGAATTGAGAAAAATAAAATGTTTTGCTGGATACTAAATAAGTTAATTAAATGAAAATGTTCGCAATTAAAAAAAAACAGTTTATAATGAAGAACTTATTACAAGACATTTAGAGGACAATTAAAGTTTATTTAAATAGAAACAGAAAAACTGCAATACTTATAACAGTAACACTAAATACTTAAATAATACTATTTTTATTTAAGTACTTGACTTTTTTATATTAGAAATTTATTTCATAAATTCTTTTACCTTCAACACAGTCAAATTGTTGCCATAAAATTCCATAACATCTTCCAAGTTCTTCAGCCATCTCTCTTGATTTTCTACAGCCGCATCATCTATTTCTTTCAATGCAATGGCCAACTCGTACATAATAAAGTCACCACGTTCTGAAAGACAATGTAAAACAAACAGCAAACAAATTAAAACCATTAAAAAAATAACCATTTATATTCAACCAGTTTAGTTTTAATCTATTCAACTTTTACATATTAAAGCAGAAAAAACAAAAAAAAAAGAAAAGAAACTCGGTAACCAAAAATTCCAGCTCATAAACATTAAATTATTTTAAAACCACTTTTTTCAAACAGTTTGCAACAGAATTATTTGTGACTTTTCGAGAAGTTCATCCACTTGAATTATCATGCAAAACTTTTCAGCAGTTTTTATTTGGTTTGTTGCAGAGATAGTTACACACCTGTAAGAGATACAATATTATGGCAGGCAGCATAATAAAATATGATGCCAACAAATAAAATATAATAGTACACAAATATAAACTTGTATGTAAAAAATACTTAAACTTATTTGAAAAATATTTGATTTTCTAATACCCTATGGCTGAGTTAGTAAAATCATAAATAGGAGTAAATCACCATAATTCGAAATTCAAATGTAACTGGACAAAATCAAAGAGATAAGCATAGTCAACACACAGAGAGAACAAATATGATCACCGCAATCATTTCAACATTAGTACATGTTTTTCAACAATATTATGCTTAAAAATATAATGGAAAAAATAATAAAAGCAGCTATTTCTTACAACTTACTGTCTACTACTGATGAAATTTATACTGATCAAAGTTTTATGTATCTCTTTAATGATCAAATTTTATAAAATTCATAATATAACTACTGTGTAGCACCATAAAATATCATATCGTTGGAAAGGTAATTGAACGCCTTTTCCGTCGATATACTGCAAATTTCTATCTGACAAGAAATAGCTGAGTTATGGCACCTCAAAGTTCAAAATTTGCCTATTTTTTACATTTGTTTCAAAATTTTTCATTTTTATTTCGTTTTTTTTTCTACGTTATAGCAAGCTCTGGAATGTTTTTTTTTTACCAAATAGTTTATGTAATTACTAACATTTTAAGCGTAATTTGAAAAAAAAACGGATGAAAAATAAAGTTTTTATTAAGGATTTTGTGGAACGACGATATTTTCATTGCTCACACACTATATTCGGCGTTCATCTGTTTTAACGTATTTAAAAAAAAACGGAATTTGAATTGCTGTATATGTTGGTAGCCCTGATTGTCAGTTTGGCTGTGTATGTGCAAAAAATAAAATGTGTACACAGGGAGCAAAATTGAAGCTGGTATATTTGATGGACCTCAAATTCGGGCTCGGTACGGTGACCAAGTATTTAATGAGTGTTTAGGTCCAGCTCATTTGGAGCCATGGGAAGCATTCCAGGACATCGTTCACAACTTTTTGGGAAACTACAGAAGTCCTGATTACACTGAGAAGATCGATATATTACTGCAAACATTCAATGCCAATTATTATCATTTGAAAATTTAAAATTTCTTTTTAACTTTTAGGTTCAAATATGACACCTAAATTACACTTCTCTTACTTTACTTATATATAAGATTAAAAGTCAGTCATTACTAAACTACTCCTACGTAATGCAGATATATGTAACAAGCATTGAAAAGTAAATTCAGTAAATTCAAGTCAATACCAAATGTTTACTATTTAATATTACTTTTCTATGTATTTTTCCCCAATCGGTAAATATAGAGAGTTTTTGTAAAAATACATTTGACCCAAGGGTCTATCTATTCATACTTTCTCACAAATTCCAATTTATTGTAACAGAAAATAGTCTCACTTAAACTTGTAATAGTAATATAACCAAAAAACTAAATCTAAAACCGCCCCCACCAATGAATACATAAATAAGTATACCGCAGTAAATAGTATAGGGGGAAAATCTAACTGACTGCAACCTCTTAACCACAATTTTACAACACTTGACAATTTATGTGCTTTTTTACGCTGTCGTACTTTTTTCTCTTTCTTTTTTCCCACAAGAATTTTAGTGTATTTATAACCTGTACCACAATAGTGGGAAGGGTATATACGATTTGTGCTGATGTTTATAACGCCCATAAATATTGGTCCAAGACCCACCTTAAAGTATACCGATCAACTCAGAATCCCTTTCTGAGTCGATTTAACGCTGTCCGTTCGTCTGGCTGACTGGCTGTTTATGTAAAGCTTGTGCGCAGAGATCAGGTCGCAATTTTGAAAATATTTCTATAAAATTTGGTACATGATGGTGAAAATCGGTTCATTACTTCACTTAGGCCCCATTCAAATGTCCTTCCGAAATAGGGGTTTAACAATCATAAATGTTTGAATTGTGCAAGTATTCAAACAAATTACACTACTATTGATTGGTAAATGAAGCCAAATCACATCAGCAAATTTTGTGAGGCCCACTTCCGAAAATTACTTTAAAGAGCATAACTCTCTTAAAAATGTTGGTGTCCAAATAATATTCAAACAAATAAGTTTCATATACATACAGAAATGATGACACCGAATTTTATAATGGTTGGTCCATAATTAGTCGAAACTCCCATATAAGACTCTCTCCGTAATTCACTTTAATCTCCATAAGTCTTTTAAAAGTATTTATATCGAAATAAAGTTTAACACACATAATATTTATATTCACAGACATCATGACACTAAATTTTTGGGATGATCGGTCCACAATAGGTTATATCTCCTATATAACGCGTATTTCTGAAAAATTGTTTTATACATATACTGACTGTAGGGTATTATATGGTCGGGCTTCACCGACTATACTTTCTTACATACTTGTTTTCTAATACATATTCTTTTGCTGCTGTTGCTTTTCTACACTTAAGAGTTGTATATGAAAAATACTTTTTCCTGTTGTGTACTTGTGAAATTTGCTACGAAATGAAAGTGTCTTGCAGTTTTTTTCAGTTTTATTCAGTTTTTTTTTTGCTGTAGCGTTCTTCACTTCACTTCTCTGCTCTTCGTTTTTATTACGAGCAGTTTTGATGTCATTGTCATCAACGTTCATCATTTGTCATGGCACAATGTATACATCTATATATGTTCGAGAATGTATACAATATCTTGTAGTGTATAGAGATTGTGTGTATGAGTGGGTGTCCAATGGCGGGGGTTCTGTTTTTCAAGTGTTGTGTTTACTATGTAAAATTTTATGCTGGTTTTTACTTTTTACTTTACTTTTTTATACCCTACACCACCATAGTGGGGAGGGTATATTGGATTTGTGCTGATGTTTGTAACGCCCAGAAATTGGTCCAAAACCCACCTTAAAGTATACCGATAGACTTAGAATCACTTTCTGTGTCGATTTAACGATGTCCGTCCGTCTGGCTGGCTGTCCATGTAAAGCTTGTGCGCAGAGTACAGGTCGCAATTTTGAAAATATTTCGATAAAATTTAGTAAGTGATACTTTTTTGGCCCAAGGATGGCTGAGATTGAAACTGGTGGAAATCGGTAAACTATTTCACCCTGCCCGCATACAAATGTCCTCCCGAAATTGGGGTTTACTGATCATAAATGTTTGAATTACGCAAGTATCCAAACAAACTTCATTACAAATGAGTGGTACTTAAAGCTAAATCACATCTACGAATTTTGTGCAGATCAGTCCATAATTACTCGTAGCTCCCATATTAGACCCACTTCCGAAAATCACTTTAAAGGGCAGAACTCTCTTAAAAATGTTGATATCCAAATAATATTGAACGAAAATATATTTCATATGTCTAAAAATAATACGGTATAATTTTATTATGATCGGTCCATAATTAGTTGTAGCTCCCATAGAAGGCCCACTTAAGAAAATTTCTTTAAAGAGCACAACTCTCTCAAAAATGTTGGCATCCAAATAAAATTTAATGCAAATATATTTCATATGTCTAAAAATAATACGGTACAATTTTAATATGATCGGTCCATAATAAGTCGAAACTCCCATATAAGACGCTCTCCGTAATTCACTTTAAGCTCCATAAATCGTTTAAAAGATAAAGTTTAACACATAAAATACTTATATTCACAGACATCATGACACTAAATTTTTGGATGATCGGTCCACAATCTCTCATATAACGCCCATTTCTAAAAAACTGTTTTATACATATACTGGGTCTAGGGTATTATATGGTCGGGCTTTACCGACTATACTTTTTTACTTGTTTAATTTTGTGTTGTAAGTAAAACACTTCGAATGCAAACAATTCTTGTAACAAGAGAGAGAGAGAGAGAGTTTTGATTGCATTTATGTTTAGTTTTATTTAGGCATCATTAAACATGAGTAAGATGACATTGTGAGTGTGTGTGCACACAACAACTTAGGCATACACACGTAGGCACACTTGTGTGAACTACTGTTTAGTGTTAATATAAATTCGATTCATAGCGAGAGTAATCGATTAATATGATATATGTATGAAATTACTTGATTTGAAGTTAACCTACTAAAACCTCGCGTAAAATAAATTGCAAAGCTTTGGCATAAGTGTTTGGTATCGCTATAAATATTAAAACAATTAAGAGTTTATATTCGGCTATGTCGGATCTTATATAGGTATACCCACCACCTATATATCAGTGAAACAAATTTGTCTAACATCATAACGATGTGGAAGCCATGAACATTTAGCGGCCGATCACCATAAAGTTTATATATACATATATATATAATTATTTCTGTTGAATTTTATCTTGATAAGATATTTATGATCATTTAAGTGATTTTCGGAAATGGACTTGATATGGGGGCTATGTTCAAATATGATCCAACCGTCATAATGCTATGTAACCTGATTTATGTGTATACTCGTATGCGGATTACTAATGTCGAATTCAAACTTGAGAGTGTTTATAAGCATTTAAATTATTATTATGAGCTTTATACAGGGCCTATCGTCAAATATGGACCGATTCAAACAAAATACAGTTTTGTGATTCATTTATTTATCTCCTTATTTTATAAGTTGTTACTAACAACTGGATATTTGGAAACACATATGACGATATCATAAAAATATGTACTTTAGAATAAGGTCACAATGACGAAATTTCTCTGAATATTAATACAAGAAAAAGGAAATTTATTTAAATTAATGTATAAAACAAAAAGTTATTAACAAAAATTTTAAATCTTACCACTGTTATTTTACAAGAATTTTTTTTTAAATTTTTACGACTTGAATTATTAGCCAATAGGATTGCTTTTTACGTGACGTCATTTGTGCGACTTTCGCAGAAATTTAAAATTTTGTGTTCGGAATGGCGTAATCTTTATTTCTATATATTACTGTTGATAATACTATTAACACTGTTGATAATACACAGTGTTTTTAACAGATATGTGAAGTAACGGCTTTGTTTGAACATTATAGTAGAGAACAGTATATTATCTTAGCCCCAAATACTACTAAAAATGATGTTAGTTTATAAATAGACTAACGGGGTCACTCAAGTTTATCAAGAGTTTAATGTGAGTCTTCGCTGAGTAAACATTCTTTAACGATAATTCAAATTTGTGTTTAAAATAAATTGTAAAAGAGAGAGTGATTATTTAAATCATTTTGCTCATTTGAATAAATAAAGGCTAGTTATATTGTTTTAACTACTGAACGCTTTTATTTTGCAATTAGAAGGAGTCCATCTTATTTAAAGGAAATAAACCACCATTTTTATACCCTCCACCACCATAAGTGGTGAATAAGTTTGTCATTTCGTGTGTAACACTGAGAAATATTCATCTTAGACCCAACAAAGTATATAAATTCTTGATCCTTATGTCCATGTAAAACATTCTCATGTGCAAAATATACAATGAAACCCAACAGAGTTAACAAAAACCCGTTTGTAATTCTCCTAAGCAGTTTTGTATTAAAAATCAGCAAAATCGGTTTAGCAGAACCCAAGTATGGACCAAAATGTGAGACCACCTCTATAAAAATTTGATATTTTAAACATTTCTCTTGCAAATTCTTTGAAATATATTGCAGATATTGTCATGAAATTATGCACACAGCATTTTTATGATAAAAAAAGAAACTTTGAGGAAAATAGTAGAAATCGGTCGATAATTTCTCATAGCCCCCATACACATATATATATTCCCGAAATATGGCTTAATGATAAATAAATGCCTGTAAAATTGGAATATTAATACAAAATTCGGCAAAATTAAGTGTCATGTAAAAAGAAATTGCAAAACGAAATTTTGTTTTATTATTTTTTATTCGAACCGTTAATTTTTTAAATTTTTGGTATTTATTTTGTCAGGCTCGAGTTCATTAAATTTAATTTTCATTAAATTATTTTTACTGAAGAAATGTTTTTACAACATGAAATCTCTATTAAATTTTTATTGATAATTTTTCCTGGCTGGGTTGAATTTACATTCTCTCATCAGAATTCTTTGCGTTTTAACCTCTGCACCACTGCGGTGCCTGCTACCCAACAGTCATACATCAATCTTTTAACCAGTGTTACCGGTGCTTCGAAATTTGCCTTAATTATCATTTTTTCAATTTTATTTATTTACATGTTGCCTCCTTTTTCTTCAGTTTTTTTTCGAATTCTCTCTGTCACGACTTTGTCTTGAAAACCTAAATACATTTGTTTTTTGTTATGTTTGTTGTCCACTTTCGTCGACATTTTATGTGTACTACTTGAAGTACAATTGCAAACATTAGCTTGTGCCCTAGCTATTTTAAGAACAATTATTATTTTTTATTCGAACTGTTAATTTTTTAAATTTTTGGTATTTATTTTGTCAGGCTCGAGTTCTTTAAACTTAATTTTCATTACATTATTTTTACTGAAGAAATGTTTTTTTTTTTTTCTTCGGTCCATGTTTGACCATAGTCATCATATAAAGTCCTCATCTTAAATTTACCTAAATACGTATAAATCTGGTACAAATATAGTTACCAGGTTAAAATTCGACACAAATAATTCCTATAGATTATAAATGGTTGTAATAAATTTTATGATGGTCGGTCCATAATTGGTCATAGCTGCCATATAAGGACCACATCCGAAAAAATCATTAATCTTTTTACATATATGTATGTATATCTTATAAATATTGGTATCGACTCAAAACTTTACAAAGATCATTTACATATACACAAAAATCAAACTACATAAATCTGTAAAATTCGTCCATATTTGACCGTATCCCCATATAAAGCCCTCTTCCGAAAAAAAAATTTGTTTATACTTTTTTTATTATTTATTGAATCTGCCTTATTTCCTTAGTATTCAAATCTAAAAACTCAAAACAATCTAATTAATGCTCTAACAGTGCATTAATTTTTTATTGGCTTTTAAGCTCTACGAAGCCTGGACTCCGTCTGGCTCCGAGCTAGAATTCTAGAATTCCGAAAATAACTTCAATACTCATATATCTCTTATAAATAATGGTACCAATCCAAAATTTTGCACGGATCATTTACATACATGCCAAAATCAAACTGCTGGATTTTGAGAGCATCGGTTCATATTTGACTATATCCCCCATATAAGGTCCACTTCCGAAATTCACTGTTCGAAAATATAAGAAGATCGGCCCATAGTTTCTCATATCTGCCATATAAATAAGGAGCATTTCCGAAAAACAATTTAACCCACAAATATATCTAATGAATATCGATATCCAACCAACTTTTATATATATCAGAAATTTTAATCCAGAAATCATACTAATATCGGTTATACCGCAATTATGCTAATGGATTTTGTAGCTGTCAGTCAATAATAGCTCCTGAATTAAATCCATTTCCGAGAATAACTCTTGTAAATAACGTCATTGAGATGAATTCAACCAAAATAAGCCTAAAATACTTAGAAATCACATTAGTGGATACTGGATTTAGAAGCTATCAGTCCACTTCTACTATGCCACTCATAAATCTCTTAAATAATAGAGGCTAAATTAGAAGACCCGTATCGCGGCGTTTGTTTATGTTAGTTCGAATTTTGTTTTTAATCGACCTTCGAACTTTGCAGTCAAATGCCGATTTTCAGCATATTGTTTATATAGTTTTTTGGCTATAACTCGTCAACTAATTTCTATTTTTTAAATCTGTGCAACAAGTCTCTAGCAATAATTTGGCTTTTACAGGTTTAAAAAATATCAATTAGTCGACGAGTTATAGCCAAAAAATCGAAGATGGATTAAAAAAAAATTCGTCTTTCAAACAATATATAATATATTAAAAAAAATTTGCACTAAGACGCAATAGAAACCACAGAATAAGGATATACATACTTGTCCTATAACCAGTGTAGTTTTTGTATTTCTTATTACATCTAGGTGAAGGATATTAAAGATTCGGTACAGCCGAATATTGCACTCTAACTTGTTTCAAGGTAAAAACTTAACAACTTTGCAATATTTTCTTTAATTAAAAAATCTCACTTATTTCAAAATATATAAGGAATCCCTTTCAAAACCTTTTAGCATCTCTAAACTACATCTCTATGCAACTATTTTCATCATTAGTCACTTTCAGTTTATTTATTTATTTATTTATTTTTTTTTTGTTTGTTTGTTATTTTATTTGAACTTTTTCCTCCATTTGCGGTCATGTCATTATGACATGTTAGTAGACATTGTTTATTTTTATTATTTATTTCTGTTTTTTTTTGTTTTTGTTTTCAGGTTACTGGGTTAAATAATATTTAAATAACTGCATTTTACTTAGTCTTCATTTTAAGATTTCTGTTTTGTGTTGTTCAGAAGTAAGTAAACCAGATCGAGGCATCCTTGAAAATCACTACATGTTTATAATAAATGTTGGTTCCTAAGAACAATAGCATGAAAGATATCAACGCCGACCAACAACAACTAATGTTAAAGAAATGCACTTATGAATGTCAAAGTTTAGTTTAAGTGGGAGATTATTTTAGCAAATGCCGAAATGATGTGTGCTGGCATACAAATGTTAATGTTACTTAAGGTTTTAGTTTTGAAATTAAATGATTTTGGGTTAAGGCAAAGTCTGAGTCTTATTATGCATTTTATTATTTCAGTTATATAAATAAATTTGTAAAGATTTTTGTGTTGATCAGACAAAAAAGTAAAGGATTAATTTTTCAGCTTTTCACTTAAATTTAAATTTTAGTAGTTCACTTAAACAAATTAAAGCAATGCTCTCTAGTAAAAGATTTAGCTTTAATTCTCGAATCGTAAAGGACTGCATGGGAAATAACAATACCCGAGGGCGGTTCGTAAGTAGAAGAAATCTCTATATCACAACTCTGCAATTGCGCATTATGTTTAATTAGTGCAGCATTGCAGCGCCACTGGTGGTGAGTAGGCGCATTAATTTGTAAAGCTTAATTTTGCAGCCTTTATTTAATTATTTTACTTCGGTGGCGTTTGAATGCTATACCACCGTTTGTATGCACTGTGATAAATATTATTTATGATGGATAGAAAGAAAACCAATAATTATCGGAAACTGATGTTGTTTGAGTGGCAGCGGCTAGGAATCGAACCCGGCCTACAAATACCAACTCATGCTTAATGATCAAATGCGCTAACCAATTAAGCTACAGCACCCTTTTCGAACTGGCAACTCCTTCATACAGAAACAGTTGTTCACAAAAGACGCATTCGCGATTTTGCATGAAGTACTACAGATGAAAAAGCTTCCTGCAAGTTAGGTGCCGCATTTGTTAACAGTCGATCAAAAACGCATAAAAATGAATGGTGGATCGTTTTAAGACAAATAAAATGAATTTTAAGCGTCGTTTCAGAACTGTTGATGCTACAGGAATCTACCACTATACTCCAGAGACAAAAGAACAATCCAAGCAATGGACTGCAGCTGGAGGAAGTGCCCCAAAGAAGGCAAAAACAATTCTATCGGCTGGTAAGGTTTTGGCAACGTTTTTTTGGGACTTGAAAGTTATTTTATTGATTGAATAACTGCAAAAGGGTAAAACAATAAATTCAGAGTACTATTGCAATATTTTGGATCAGTTAAATGTAAAAATTCGACAAAAACGTCCTGGCTTATAACACAAAAAAATAAGTTTTCATCAAGGCAACGCACCAGGGCACAAGAGCGTTTTAACAATGGCTAAAATCAACGAATTTAAATACGAGTTGCTTGATCAACCACCTTATTCTTTTTATTTAGCTCACAGTGACTTTTTACTGTTCCCAAATGTAAAAATATTCTTAGCTGGCAAGCGTTTTACTCCAAATGAAGATGCAACTACAGTTGTAAACCACTATTTTGAAAGCCTTGAGGAAAATTATTTTAATCAAGGGATAGAATCGCTAGATTAGCGTTCGACTAAGTGTATTGAAGTTTCAGGAGATTATATTGAAAAATAAAAATGTTTTTGAAAAGCTTTCCGAACCGCCCTCGTAAAGCTAATGAAAAATATTGAGAAGATTTGTCGAATTATATATTTTATGGAAAGTTAAGCTATTTAAAATCATTCAAATTAATAAATAATGGTTTTAGCATAGTTATTCTCATAACTGCTAAATATGTACAATAAAGAATCATGAATTAATTCTCTAAGTGTTACAATGTCTATTTGCTTAACTCAGTCCTGTATTGAATTTAAAAAGGAAAAATGTTGTGTTTTTTTTTTTTACTTTATTAAGCTGGGTGTTATATTTACATTAGATCCTTTACACAAAAAATAAAAAATAAAACCCTAATCTAAATATGATATTTTCTGTACTTATCACTTAGCATCCTAATAAAAACAATTGCAAAGAACCTACTTGATATTTGTGTATAATCCCCAACAATGTTAACACATCAAATTTCCGTTTTAAAAGCAAATACATAAGATTAAAGAAAGATAGAATAAACAAAATTAATACTCGGAACAAAAAAATCAAAGATGAGAATAAAAAAAAAACACATACATACCTTCAACTAAATTGAAAGCCATGAATTTTGTTTCTTATGGCCAGACTTAAAGTAACTATTCTGGCAAGATGAGTGTATTAAAAGATGAAGAGTTCTTTATAAAATGTTGAATACCGACAATTCTTATTTCTATTTTTTTTTCAACATTTTTCCTTTTTTTTCTCACATTCATTAAAATTTACAGCTCTTTTTTCTTCCACACTTATTTCCTTTCATACACTTATGTTTGTTGGAGTCTATTAGTGTAGATTCTGTTCTTTTATATAAATATATTTTAAACATTATTACAGTACACAGAGACGTACAAAAAAGATTACTAAAGTATGCATTTCCTTTTAAGTTTATTTTATTTATTGCCATCTTTAAGATATCTTAGGATATGAGGAAAATGTAGACATAAATGTATTTCTTTTTTATTTCATTTATATATGTATTATTGAAGCAAGAGTTTTCTTCTATGCACAGCTTGAATGTTGAGTAATTTATCTTACTTGCCACTCTCTTCTCTTTTATTATACCTTTCAGCTTCATGCGTATATAAGTTTGTCATTCCGTTTGTAATTTCCACAATATAATTTTCCAATCCTATAAAGTATATATATTCTGGATCCTTATAGATTGCGTAGTCAATTAAGCCATGTCCGTATGTCTGGCTGTTGAAATCAATTTTCTAAAGTCCCCAGATATCTTCGGAATCCAAATCTTCAATAATTCTGTCAGACATGCTTTCGAGAAGTTTGCTATTTAAAATCAGCATAATCGCTTTAGGCCAACCAGAGTTACGGACCAATATGTGAGACAACCTCCATAAAAATTTGATATTTTTTGCCAATTTTATTGCAATATTTTGAAATATATTGCAGATAATACCCTGAAATTTTGTATACGTTGTTTTTATGATAAAAGAAGAAAGTGTGCGGAAAATAGTATAAATCGGTCCATGATTTCTCAAAACCCCCATACAAAAATCTTTCCGTTATATTGCTCAATTATACAGAAATGCCTATAAAATTGGAATATCAAGACAAAATTCAGCAAAAATAAATCGCAAAACGAAATTTTTTTTTAGCTCGGTCCATGTTTGACCATAGCCCCTATATAAAGTCCACTTCCAAAATTCACTTAAATACGTATAAAACAGATATAAATAATGTTAAACGGCTAAAATTTGACATGAGTAATCTTTATAGGCAAATAAATTGTTGTACTAAATTTTATGGTGGTCGGCCCAGAATTGGTTACAGCTCCCATACAAGGACCACATCTGAAAAAGACATTTATCCCTATATATATTGTATAAATATCGGTACCGACTCAAAACTTTGCACAGATCATTTACATATATACAAAATTTTGTGAATTTCGGTCCATTTTTAACCGTATGCCCCATATAAAGCCCTCTTCCGAAAATTACTATAATACTCATAAATTTCTTATAAATAAGGGTACCAATCCAAAATTTTACACGGATCATTTACATACATGCCTAAATCAAACTGCTGGATTTTTAAAATATCGGTCAATATCCCCCATATAAGGTCCACTTCCGAAAACCACGTTAATATTAATATATATATCTTAAATATACCGTTATTATGTTGAAATTCGACGTGTAATATCCTCATATGCATGAAAATCACTGTTCCAAAATTTAAGAAGATCGGCCCATAATTTGTCATAGCTGCCATTAAGAACCATTTCCAAAAAAAAACAAATAAATTCGGGTCAAAAAATATTCTTTTCGGATTTAACCCATATTTGGTCCATATTTTATAAACGTTGGAAAGGTATTTTTAATACCTTTTATTTAATGTACTACAAATTATCAGGCACCCAGTAGTTCCCGAGATATAGGCCAATATATTTTGAACTTTACGGGCCCGCTTCCTAGAAAATAGGCGTGACCGTCAACAAATTTTTTTTTTGCTGGCATCTCCTCTAAAAGCCCTATTTGATGAATTTTTTTTTTTTTTTTTAGCAAAGTCACTAAAACCGAATTGTTCCCCTTTTTTATACTCTGTTTGTTAAATTACACTCAAGATTATTATGAACATCAGACAAACTCTGTAAATTATGGTAGAATTGCATCCACAACCAAGGTGAATGGTATATAAGATTCGGCATATACTTGTTATTTCTTAGTTTGTGTTTTTTGCTCCTATATTAAGAATCCTAGTATCTCAGCCACTTGATGAACATCATCATTATCATGGGGTATGATTTTTGATTGTTTCATTTAATGGTCAAAGGAAATGAATTCTTACTAAACTACACATGATAATGTTTAGTATCCGAATGAATAAAAAAAATATATGTAAAAGTTATTTAAGTTAGTGGGGGACTTTAAACACCCTCCGTATTCATGTATTATATTCCTAATAGAGAATTCTACGTTGCTTTAATAGCACAGTGGCGGCGACCTGATTTTTTGAATCAATTGATTTTTTGATTAATTCCTAAAGGTACGGTGGTCACACATGTACATATATTTGAACTCGTTTATTTATTTAAAAAAAAAACTTTTTTTAATTAGGCCAAATCACAACAAATATTTATTTTTAATTTATTTTGTAATGTTTGATTTTGCAAAACTCTTGTAAGAGTAAACAACGTCAAGCAAATTTGTGCTAAAACTAGTAGTTACGTTTTTTTTTAATAAATATTTGCCAAATGTGACCGTACCTTAAGAACATATTTTATAAATTGTTCGTCTTGAGGTCTTATATAAACAGACGCCCATCAGAAGCTAAAATTATAAATGTTAAAAATTTCGGATTTGATTTTTTGACACTCAATAACATTTGGAATTTTTGTGTGTCAGCTGTAGCGTTATCTGTTTTCTTGTTTGTATTTTTTAGCTTTACAAAATATTGTTACGTTTTTACCTTTTAAAAACGGTAGTTTATTTCCTATAAATAAACCGGATTCCTTTTAATTGCAAAATAAAAAGCGTCAAGTAGTTAAAAAAATATAACGAGTCTTTATTTATTTAAATATATTCGATGACTTTTTCCAAATCGTCGAATGTTGTCCTCCAAGTGGTCAATCGTTTCGGGCTTATCGGCGTAGACTAGCGACTTCACTTGACAGCTGACAAAATGGCCACCAGTTAAAAACATGTTGCCAACTTAAGATTATATACATCTAAAGAAACACCCTGAATGACTTAAGCTAAATAATAATTGATAAGTCAGTCATAGACCAAATATTCACGTTGCATAAAATCCTGTACAACCAAAAGTTTAACAGTCTACAGGCATTAATTTTGCAGTTGCGCAATAATGTTGATAAACTAACCTATAAATTTACCAAACATCGTTTCAGGTACACTGATTTCTTGTGAAATTTATTGGTCAGTAAATGTACATGCAGAGAATAGTTATGGTTACGATATGGTTGCGGCATATGTAATATGTTCTATGTAATCATGAATGTTTGTCACAAACAACTTTATTATTAAATACATTTCAATTCAACAACATGATTAAAAATACTCCATAATATGTGGCTACAACCCTAATATGGTCACGCAATATCAAAGGTTTATAAATATGCAATCATAATATGTTTAATATAGAATAATAATATGGGTGGACTCAATAATAATAAAAAGGATTTTCAAACAAGAACGTTGTTTCCCAACAGAGTCATATTGGAATAACATGAAAGTTTCGAAAATTTCTTTAAAATATTAAAAATTCATTAAGGAACAACCCACTAATTTTTCGGAAAAAAATATTAGCTAAATTGCTTTATTTGGGTTTTTGCGAAAATCCTTAAATCCATAAAGCCATGCTGAATGCGTAACTGTATGGTGCACAATGCATTCTAAATTGATGGGAGCATTGGATTTTTTCAAAACTTGGGATGGACATTTGGTTACAAGAGATTTTGACAACTAAATTCTTGGCCTAGTGTTTCAACAAGATGGTGGGCACGTGTCATAAAGTCACGGAAACAATGCATTTATGGCAAACCGATTTTTGCGATCGCATAGTTTAACGAAATTCAGTTGTAATTTTTTTATACGTTTTTCTATACATTAAGTCTGTATGTTGAAGTCTATACAGAGTCAATCGAATCAATTACTCACAATTCATAACCTGATTAACGTAATAGACCCTCCATTTAAATAAAGTGTAATTTAAAATGGATTTTAAAGGAATCAATATCTGCATGCGTGGCCGATAACATTTTTCCTTTATAATTGTCAATCCTTAAGATATGTGTCCACGATCGTAAGATATTATAACATTGTCCGAAAAATGTTCAGAAAATGTCTAACTTAAAATTTTTGCCTACCAACGTTGTAAGAAAAAGCATTTTCAGTACATTGGAAGACAATAATATTGTCACACATCTAACAATCGTGTAAACACACAATTTTGTCTTTGTCATTGTTTTAAGACAATTGTCAAACACTTTTCATTGTCATATGTGCAAAGTTTATGCATCTGCCAATGGCACCATTGTCATAGAAATTATTTCTAAATGCAACTCTGTATATACATAAATAAACAAACAAGCATTGATAAAATTTTTGAAAAAAGTAGAAGAAAATTAAAGTATTAAATTAAAGTGTGTATTAGGACATAAGTAGATGAAATGGTTTCTATTGCTCTTTTTTGATCCATGACAATATTTAAAATTTTTAAACACACACACAGAGCTGCAAAACGAATTTGACAGTGGCACACAACAATCTGACAACCGTGTGAACTGACAATTTCGGTTGACAGATAAATTCATTATGTGACAATTGTGTGCAAATGAAATTGTTAGTTGTCTTACAGTCGTCTAAACTGAATTTACCTTTTGCTAAAAATTTTTCAATGTCAGTACATTGCTAGCACATTGCTAGATATGACAACGTTGTAATATCGGACGATCGTGGACACATAGCTTTAGTCAAAATTTACATGAAGCAATTCTTAAAGCCACACTAGACATAGTAGTAGCAATTCGTGTTACTCTCTTATTCGCATTACACATGTGTACGAGTGATTTAAGCAATAAAATTGTGCTGTGTGAACGCCGAAGAAATTTCGAGGAAAAAATTGTATCAAACTTTTCAATAAAAATTGTTTCAAAACTCTTACTTACATTTAAATTGATTAAGCATTTTAATGAAAGACATAAATCAATGAACCTACTAACCTACTTAAAAGCTCTATTAAAACATACTTTAAACAGCTAATTAAAGATTATAACTAAATCTGGCATTAAATATATTGCAATATAATGTTGCTTGAAATCTTACATAAAGCATAATCGCTTTCAAAAATCTTCATTTTCTATTAAAATCATATAACAAACGTATAAATAAACTCAATTTACCAATAACTTTGCAATTACCGACAATCGTACGATTTAATACAACTATTGTGAATAAATGATGGACAGTTATTGAGACAGACGAACAACTACAACTACACGCAAATGCAAACAAAACAACAAACAAAGAATAGAATTCGATTCAATTGAATAAAATCCAATGAATTCTGTGAGTGTGTGTGTTTATGTTAGTATGAGTATGTTGTATGTGTGTAAGTGTAACTGATGGTGTTTGTAAGATGATGGTATAAGTGAGTAAGTAGTGGTTTGGTATTTCAGCTCAACATGTGACTTGTACTCCACGCAAGGCATGTCAAGTCATTTGCTTCAATAGACATGATACATTTGATATGATGATGATGTTGTACCTTTTTTATGTTCTCATTCACTCTTAGTCTTTCCCCAAGGTTCTTGTTCTACACTTTTATCTTTACACTTACTCACAAGTACTAATATACATACATACTCGTATGTATGTATTTTACGTTTATTTAAGGATATTGAGCTAAAAATCAATAAACATTCATACCGCTAAGGACTGAGGTGAGACAAACAACTATTTATAATTCAATAACTCAATTCTTATTATATTCGAAACAAAAAACCATTAACTTAATGCATATATTATTATAAATTTCTATATAAGGATCAATGCATTTGTAAATTCCACAATATTAAAGGATTTTAAGGAAGAATTTTGTTTTTCAAAACAAAATTAAAAAAAATTTACATGAAAATAGCGTGGTTTGACAATTATAAATTATAATGAAGTCAGAAAGTATAGTCGGTCAAGCCCGACCTTATAATACCCTACACCCAGTATATGTTTAAAAACTAGGGATGCTAATCCCGAAAATCCTGGGATTTTCGAGATTTGACAAATCCTGAATTCTTAAAGAAATCACGGAATTGTTCGGTATTTATAAATTCCGAAAAAAAAGTATTTTGTGTAAACAAATCATCATCAACAAAAATTTAAATTTTACAAAATCATGTTGAAGAAATAAAGATGAAAGAATTAAAATTAATATTGGATTGCCAAACTCGAAGGAAATATTTAATGTGTCTATGGTTTTTGGAATTGGGTAATTCCTATAAAAAAAAGCTTTAATTGATTTAAAAGCTCAACAGAGGACAGCTGCAGAATTTGTTTTACTTAAACAAATAGTCATTTTAAATCCCATTTAAGTAACAGAGAAGCCGTTTGTCGCAGAGATATGAATCTCTGCAGATATTGCATTTTTATTTAAGCTCAAAGAGATATCGAAAAGTATTTGCATATTAAGCGATGAACTGGTAACATCTCTCTATAAATGAAATCATGAAAAAAGAGTGATTTATTCAACAACTGAAAATTTAAAAAAAAAAATTAAGAGTGAGTTTGATAATGAGATGTGAGAAATGTTTGTTATTAGAAAATGATTGCGTTGATTGCCAAACGAATGAAATAGTGAATGCAATTGAAGTGGAATCAAATCCAATATGGAATCAAATAATGAAAAAGAAATAGAATTATTTGTTTCGGAGAATAAGAAAAAATTGTTTATGCAATCAGCATACAACAATTTGCTAACAATTTTGCCTTTAAACGGTGTGAACGATGTTTTTCGTCGACTTTATATATTGGTAACAAAATTAAATCCAGATTCTCTTTACTTTAGAGAAGCTTTTTTAAGATCGAACGATAATATTGTTACGAAATTGTATTTCAATTTAAATTTAACGACCGGTATCAACATACAGCATGTTTATCAACATACCACATCTTTATCGACAGATGGCATGTTTATCGACACACAACTTGTTTAGCATTTTAGAAGTATTAATTTATAAACATTATTGAGAACACACTGTTATAAAATTTGGCTGAATGTTCTAGACTTGCAGTCATGAACATTCTAGTATCTTAGCTTCGAACCTTCCAGAAATTATGATTGGTGTATAAATAGACTAACAGGACCAATCAAATTAATCAGTTTATTGTGAGTCATCGTTGTGTGAACAGCAAGCATTCTCAAACTTTAAGCAAAGTGTGATCGTAAACCGTAATATAAGTATTTTGAAATTGTTTTTGTCTACATTTAAAATAAATAAAGACTCGTTATATTATCTTCAAACTACTTGACGCTTTTATTTTGCAATTAAAAGGAATCCGGAAATAAAGAAAATAAACCACCGTTTTTAAAAGGTAAAAACGTAACAATATTATATTGCGTTTAAATTAATATAGAAATTAAAGGCGAAATGACATATAATTTTGTAAATCTAAAATTTCAAGGTAAGGTTATTGTTTTTAAGACATTTTTAAGAGATTTCTGGTCAGTAAAGTGATTTTCGGAAGTGGTCCTTATATAGGAGGTATAGTCAGTTATGAACTGATCTGCACAAAATTTGTAGATGTGATGGAAATTTCTTTGGGTAGGTGCATAAATCAATAAATTGATATTTCGGCAGCACATTTGTATGGAGATTAGGTAAAATAATGGTCCGATTTTAAGCAGTTTCTATCCCAACCGTTCTTTGGCTAGAAAAATATCATGTACCAAAGTTTAAAGTCTTAAATTGTGCACAACATTTACATGGACAGCCAGCTAGATGGACAGACGGACATCGTTAAATCAACTCAAAAAGTGATTCTGTGTCCATCAGACCAATATTTCTGGACGTTACAAACATCAGCAAAAATCTAATATCGGACAGATGTTCATATCAACCACGCCATAGATTTCGTTTCTTTTATTAAAATTTTCAATCACATTTTGCCAAAATCGAGGATATATTTCATTAATATATCCACGCCAGTTTTACAGCTGTTATCAATTCTATGGGCTCTCTATTAACATATAGTCTCACAAAAAATAATCCAGGGGTTTTAAATCACATGATCATAATAATTGAATTGCTTGAAATTATGCGATTGGAAAATTTGGTTTGCAATAAATTCATTGTTTCTATGCAACATGAAACACCACCCTGTTAAAACAGCATGTCAGTGATATTTATATAATCAATACGAGCCAAAAGTTAGATGTTAATTCCTCTTGATATGGTATTGCCTTCACTGTAGCTGCATTTCGAGTCAAATTTTCGCAAATTAATGGAACAACTACAGTTCCAGTCTACTATACAGTGATACGTTTAGCATGCAAAGGCTCCTTAACAATTGCTTTTGAATTGAGCTTTGTCTAAAAAAAATACTTTTCCAGGAAAAAGCGGGTTGTTCTCCAATAAATTCAGCGGATCTACGGAGATATTCGAGCAAAATTTAATTCATTGCAAAAATTTTCAAAGCTTCTAGTGCTGATATGTCAATAAGTAAAATGTCAAAACTTTCTTGTTATGCCAATATGCCCCTGTTTGAAAACAAAGTTCTTGCTGAAAAATCCTTTATGTTTTTTAATGTTTTATAAATTTCTAATACATATAAACAATATTTTTTACAAATGATTAATAATTAAACTCAATAGTTTCCATACACCATTTTAAGTGAACTCATTGCTATATAAACTAAATGTATGCATACTTAAATTGGCCCCAGGGAATAAATACAATACTCATTCACAAACACAAACGATTTTGTACGAAAATCAAATAATCTATAAAAGAAGCTTATGAAAATCAACTGTAAAAAAAGTCGCTATAAAAACATGTAAAAAAAAACATTTCTCTTTGGCAAGCAGCAGCAGCAGCCGCAGATTACAAAAATATGGCTAAAATAGCTAGAAAATGCTTTTTATGAATACATTACACAAAACATTATGAATAAAACAAATTCCAAGTGTTTCTTCTTTCATTTTATTTAAATATATATATGAACATTATTTACATATGTATTGACACGGACATGAAAGTATGTATGTACATATGTATGTATGTTAATTTGTATACCCAACAAACCAGAGGATTCAAACATTTTATCACCATTGAACTTTTTGCGAACATATCTCTTACAAACATTCTAGAGCGATTGAGCATATTTCATTACAGTAAGGTACAGACTCTAGAGCCTCAGAAACAATGTCATCATCTTAATTAGTGCCTATGTTATTTTCATTCTGATCAAGCGTATCGTCATTCCATGCAGTAATTTCTTCATCTGAGAGAGTACAGTCAGGCGCAAGTCTTTTCAACAACTGCTGCGTCTCCCTACGTATACCTGATTATTGAAATGATCCTGTGGAAACAGCACCGATAAAGGGATATCATCTTCGTCAGCATGCTGATGATTATCCTAATTCTATAGTCCATGTCATGCTTTTTGTAAAATGCATTGATTGCACGCATGCTATGCTTGTTTTAATAGCAAAATTTCATGACGAATATCGTGTTTTTACAATAATTCGTGAATCTACAGGCCGTCTTGAGCCGCAATGAATGCCAATAATTTATTGCAATAAGAAAAGTTTGTCATTTTTATTGAATTCTGGTCCATTCGTTGAATAGCTGCTGTGATATTTGCTGCATTTGTAAACCACTACATACTCGTACATACACACATACATATATACATAGTGAGAATTGACTTGGGGATTAAATTGAGAATTGAAAATTAAATAAAAACAAAATTGACTCATAAAAGTTAAGAAACACCTATATTTTTAGAGTCCCGTGTGTTGACTGAAAGCTGCTTAACTTTTTCATATACTTAACTGTAGCGTGTCTTAACTTTTTCGAGCTTCTACTGTATTTATATTTCAACAGACTGAAATGTATTTTCAGTTTCACTGAATGATAAACCATATGTAGCACCATCATTCGTTTTTTCTACACTTGTTTCTTGTACTTTCATTAGAGCTTTTATTTTTTTATACCCTACACCATCATAGTAGCTGGCTGCACACAGAGAAAAAATATAGTTGTACATGTATACCACAACAATGTCAACATTTGTACAAGTTTCTCAACAACATTGTGATCACTGTAATTATTTTTATGATTGTGTTAACTATAATATGCTTATGTTACGATTCAGATGATCGTATATACAATTGTAGTAACTTTGTATATTTTTGTCGCAATCATGTTTATGATAAATATATTTATCATAATTTGTTGCTCTTTGATTATGTTAGAGAACACCATAATATGGTATAATAATTCATCATAACACTGATCACCACAAACATTACATAATTGCTATAATCATGTGAATGGTAAACTTAACCATATTATGGTTGCAGAAATCATATAAATAATTGCTGTGACCATAATATTTTAAAAAAATGTCTAAAAATGTTGAAATAGTTGTGGTAAACATGCTCAACTATATTTTTTTCTGTGCGTGTGACTAGCTGTCTGTCCACGTAAAGCTTTTATGCAGAGTACAGGTCGCAATTTTGAAGATATTTCGATCAAATGATATTTTTCGGCCGCAAGACGGATGGGATTAAAACTGATGAAAATCGATTCAGTATTTCATTTAGCCCATATACAAATGTCCTCCCGAAATAGGAGTATAACAATGTATAAATGTTTGAATTATGTAAGTATTAAAACAAATTTCACCACAAATGATTGGTCAATGAAGCCAAATCACAACCAAATTTTGTGCAGATCGGTTCATAATTGAGCATAGCTACCATATAAATCCATTTCTAAAAATCACTTTAAAGAGCATAACTCTCATAAAAATGTCGGTTTCCAAATAATATTAAACACGAAATCATTCAAATATCAATCGGCCCAATTTTATGATGATCGGTCCACAATTAGTCATAGTTTCCATATAAGGCCTACTTCCGAAAATCACTTTAACGACTATAAATATTCTTTAAATTTTGGTATCCAAAGAAAATTCAACACAAATAAGATTCATATATACAGAAATAATGACACGTAATTTAATAATGGTCGGTACATAATTCGTCTATACTCCTATATAAGACACTCTTCTTATATATAATATTTATATTCACAGAAGTCATGGCAATACATTTTTGGATGATCGGGTGTATAGTCGGTCATATCGCCCATATAGCGCCCATTTCTGAAAATCTGTGTTATACATATACTGGGTGTAGGGTATTATGTGCAGCACTTGCTATCAATGTTATTTTCATTTAGAACTAAATGCCATTCAAACAAATAACAAAAAAATTCTACTGAAGTTTTTGTAATGCATTGAAAACAACGATATCTTTTGCTTAATGAAAATTCTACAATTATACATTTATTTGAAATATTTTTTAAGATTAAACAAGCAGATATTTAACGATTGATTAAAGCTAAAGGAATATTTGTAACAACATTAATTTATGTGTTTGCAAAGCAAACTAATTGCTGTGAATGAAGAATACTAACCAAAAAAGTAAATCACATCTTATCTTACAGAACATGTGAACAGCTGTCATTTATCTAGGCATTGATGAACTATGAAAGGCATTTATAAATTTTTCGTTTATGTAAAGGTATGATACATATGTCATTGTATAAAACTAGCTACAGTTTACTTGAGTTGTGGCTTCATTCATGTCTGAAAGCACAATATTGTGATACTTATCGCCGTTTTAATTTATTAATAATGTCTTTTAGTATGTAGTAAGAAAGTAAATCTATATCATGATTAAATTCATGTGATTTCAACAAATCTTTAGCTACATAAAATAAATAATGGAAAATTTTATGTTTGTGAAGTACTATCTGATTTTAAAAAGTAAAAAGATTTATAAAAACAATTATTTGTCTATTAAACACATACATATAACGTCTAGCCTATTTATGTACATATGTATTTCATTCATACTTTCATTCATGCGTGCCAAACAAAATTGATCGATTAACTGTTGCTGTCTCAACGGTTTCAAATAAAAACACTTTTGTTTATTTCCAGTAAATAAAAAGAATAATAAATAAATGTTGGTAAACGTTAATTAAAATGATAATTTCAACAAATATCAATAAACCACTCAGACGTATGAGTGTTATTCATTGAGAAAACTTAATTAAAAACACTTATACGCCACTGTGTTCCCCAAAAAAAACAGTTGTTTTTTATGTTTCTGTTTTCTCATAAAGAAAAATAACTAAAAATAAAATGCAAATACCAGCCTGTAACTAAAGGTACGGTCACACTTGCCAAATATTTGTGTTTACCAAAAACGGCATAAAATAATTAACGTGGTCACACTGTACACTGTATTTTTTTTGCCATATTTGTTTAATCAAACAGCAAAAAAACAGTGTCAAACACACGAAGGGGAAAACAAATTGCCTGGTGGTCACATTTATGCCAATATTTTTTCTAATTAATTTTTTTATAAAGCAGCAAAAACAAACATTAATTTCTTTTTTCCTGCAAATAGGACAGTTTTAGAAACTAAAATTTTAAAAGATTTAGCTATATCAATAAAAAAAAAGTATGAAATTTATTAAAATTTATTTAAACGTCAAATATTTTTTGTTTCTAGTTTGAATATAAAATTTTTTGCGGTGCAAACAACAAAACAGCTGATTTTCGCCAAGCAAATTTATTTGCCGACAAGTTAACTGTGTGTGACCACTAAACAGTAAAATTTTTCTGGTAAATAACAGCTGTTGTAGCATATGTCATCATAAACTCAGTGTTGATATACACTGCGTTTCACTTGAATAGGTGCAGTGTTTTAGCAATCCAATTAAAGTTGCTGCTCTCAATATAATTCATGGAAATGATGTTGTTGTACTTTTTATAAGAGCTTTAACTATAGAGAAAAAGAATGTTAACAAAAAAGACCCGAAAAAATTCCGTTATATGTAATTCGTGCTTCTTTTTTAATTTTCAAAGAAAAGAGTGAATTATTTTTGCATCACTTGAATAGGTGCAATGATTAGAATGTCATTGTGTGGTAGTCTGTGTAAATTCTAACTGCAAAATATTTAACATTTTTAAAAAAGTAAGAAAAAAAGCAATTTTTAATCAGTTTTAATTGAAAATGGGTCAAGGTAAATCATTAAATGTGGAAGAGAAGCCAAAAATTGACGCCTATGAGACTCTGGCGTCATAAAATTTCTAAAAAAAAAACAAGAAAAATATGGCAAAAACATGAAGGGAAGGCAAAATATGGTCACAACAGCTGCAGAAAGGTGGAATATTCTAAGAATTGCTTCGAATTCCAGTGACAGTGATTTTTTTTTTAAATAAATAGTTTTTATTATTAATAAACCAATTGGTTTTAATATGAAACAAAAATCCCGAAATCCCAAAAATCTCGGGATAACGGGATTTACATTTATAAAATCCTAATCCCGCTATTTGAAAAAACAGACCCGTTTGGTATCCCTTGTTGTAACCAAGATTAGAAAAAATAAATATCTATGATAACTACTACCAACTACTTGGCTATCATTGTTATATTGTTTATATTTCATTATTATCTATTAAATCCCAAGTATAATACCACTTATGTATTAAATAAAACAAAAGCAAAATTAAGGTTAGACTGTCTGTCTGTGCTGTTAGTCAGTAATAGCGAAACAAAACCAACTAAAATTTAATTTGAAACTTACCTTCATCGGGTACTGCATTAATAACTTGTTGGCCAGGTGTTAAAACAGCCACCGCCTTGTTGAAACTAGTTTCCTGTTCTAACACTGAGAATGCCATCTTGCCGTTACTGCCATTAACTTGTGGCAAAATCATCACTAATGATTCAGATGCTGATGATCCCGGGGAGGGGATGGCGAGGGAGGCCGAGGCGGAAGATGAAGCTGGTATAGTTAGAGCAACAGCTGGTTGAGTTAATACAATTATTGTGCATAATAATGAAAATATTAATAAAACGTTGCGGTTACGGCAACAAAACATATTTTGAAAACTCAATGTAGCTGAAGCAGGACTGCGATATGCTGAAGTTTTTAATTTAAACATTTTATCGATTGTTGTGGTAAAAATTGACTAAGAAAAAGGTATGAATAGAAAAAAATTTATATAAAATTATACTGTTTAGTAAAATGAGTTTTTATATTATTTTAAAATCATTAAATCTGTTTATCAAATTAAAGAAATCATTTAGCATAATTCTAAAAATATTAACAAAATAACTTGACTTAAGCTAAAATGCCACAATAACCTTTAAAATCTAAAAATTGAATTGCTTTTATTAAATTAAATTCCTATGTTTTGTAAAACTTTGAGTGTTAATTTAATTTTGCTGATTTCATATATTTATTTTTTTTTTTAATTTTCTATCAATGAAAACTATCTGCTGTCTCAGCACAGTCACACACAATTCAATGGTATCTTTGCAAATGGCATTTTTAATAAAATGATTTTGAAAAAAGTATTTCTTTGCATTTCAGAAAAACAAACAATCAACCACAGTACCAATAAAAAAAAACACAATGATTTAAAAGAAAATCCTTTATAAAAACTTTGTTTGTTGCACTCAAACGCATTCGTTTAATCACACAGACACATTTAAAAGCACTAAGATGGCTGCTAAACAAAGTTGGTGACATTTCCCTTTAAAGTGAAAATTATTTTATTTTAAGAAAGTCTTCTGCGAATGACTTCTATAGAATTCTTATCTTATCCAGCCTTATTAATAGAACGTCTTCTTCAGAAAGTGCTAAATATATGACAGCCTTTTTTTAAGTCATATATTGAGATTGTCCTATAGAATTTCATTTATAAAAAGTCTTCAAGAGAAAGTCTTCAAATACAAATTTAGAATATAACAATGATATAGTTGGCTAAGCCGAATACTATCACATTACCTTTTCATTTAAAGTAGATGTTTTGTAGAATGTATTCTATAGAAAGGAAATGTTCCCATCCAAATATAGAGTTTAAAATGTTTCCCCTTTTTTGATTTTGGTAAAATTCAAATCATGTTATCTTCTTTTAAATGCACATTTTATGACGTGTAAATCATAACTCATATCATATATGCTTCATATTTTGTAGCATTACAAAGTTGAACACCTCGAACATTTTTGTGAGATATTAGCAATGTTTAGGATAGATAACTTTAAAATGCAGCATGCAATTTTAGCAATGTTGGTGTCATCTGAAAGGATTCCCTTTCATCTGCACAAATATTTTAAAAAAGATTTGTATCTTCTACAGCCGGCCACTCACGTACAGTTTTAACTATTCAGTTATAACTGACAGACTTAACTGTGAACGGAGATGTACACACACGTGCAATTGAATACTTCAGTTTTTAATATGGATTCGAACGAGCAGGACTGTTTGACCGCTCTACGCAATCTCGCTCGACACAAATTCAACTGAGAACAGTACAGTTAAAGCCCCACACACGTTTACTACAGTTGAAACTATCAGGTTAAAATATAAAAAATTTTAAATTTCTCAGTTAAACTGAACAGGTAAGTTGAACTGTCACTTATTACATATACGTACAGTTTAAACTGACTTTTTTTAAACTGTACGTGTGTGGCCGGCACCATCAAAACCGCACCATCAGAATCGCAAATTATCCTTTAATATTATGAAAAATTACATTTTTATTTTCTTAATTTTTTTTTACACAAAATAAACAACGGAGTTATAATTCTTGTCTGAAAATTAAAAAATAAGATCACAATGGATTCAACAGTTATATTAGATTTTCTTTAACAACCTACACAATATTCAATGGAAAGTATTAAATTTTAGATATTTTACTATATTTCAAAGTCAAAAAATTATTGCGAAATGAAATAATCATTTTTAGACACCCTCGTCTTATCATTCTTAATACGATGTGAAAAGCTTTAATAAATTAAATCTACGTTACCCGAAATTCTGACAGTTAAAAGTCACAAAAATCGTTTTTTACCACATTTTAAAAGCTTTCAAAAAAACTTTAAGCTTTTTAAAAGCTCTAATTAACAACAAAAGCTTTTTTTTAAGAGAAAATTTGTTTCCTTAAAGGTGGATTCACACATTTGTTCAGAACAAAAATTTTGTGCGTAGAAAATTTTTTTTACTGAGAGTTTTTGGCAGCACGATTCACCCATTTCGAATTCGATTTCAAAGCTGCCTTATGTAAACAAGTGGCAATACTACAGCTATTGATTTATTTTGCTCTGGGTTTTAAGTGTCAAAAAAACAAATATATTATGTATTGGTTTTCAAAAACAATTTTCAAAATTTTGAATGAATAATTTAATTTCATAAATACCACAGACAATATATAAAATTAACAGCGTTGTCAACTTTAAAATTTTAAAACGCACCAATATGGTGAAAAAACGCTTGAAGTTTACAATTTATTTAAAATGTTTATTGAATTAATTTTACATTTTTTAATTTTATAAATTCTATATAATTATTATATTAGTCTGAATGAAAAATTTTTCTCTTACAAAGATAAATATTAGTTCAATTCCTTCTCTAGTTAATAAGAAATCAACAATTGTTTTTACTTTTTTTTAATAAACCAGCTAATAAAGATTAAAAAGCATTTAACCACTCAAAATTTGACTCACAATATGCTGTTCGGAACTAAAGTACTAATTGGTACAAAAAGGACTAATTTCAGTACATATTTGGTACTTATATTTTAATTATTTTTGTTTTTTATTTTAAGTACTTCTATTTGAATTTTTTCAATAAAATTTGTTGGGGCTCCACTGGGACTCTAACCCTGGGTGTTCGTCTACAGTTCAAACCATCAGGCTACACCAGAATTTTTATTTTCATGTTTAAAATGTTTATTTTATTTTTAAATAAAGGTTATCACCCTATTCACCTTTAGCAATAAAAGTCGAACAGACAGAAAAATTAAAAAACGCACCGAAATTAAAAAAAAGCGCGTCGCGCACCAATTAAAGATACATTTACATTTGGCAAATATTTGCAAAAAAAAAAAAAAGAAGTAACCACTAAATAACATATATTTGAAATAGTTTATTTATTTAAAAAACTTTTCTTATTTAGGAAAACGCACAAAAAATATTTAGTTTTAATTTATTTGATCCTGTTTGATCTTGCAAAACTCTTGTAAACAACGTTAAACAAATTTGTGCTAAAACAAGTGGTTACGCTTTTTTGAGTAAATATTTAAATATTTGCCAAATGTGGCCGTACCTTAAAGAATTTTTCGCACAAAATATTTAAAAAAAACACCAAAAATGGTGCGAAATGCACCAAGTTGCCAACGCTGAAAATTAAACCAATTCAAGCTGAGAGTTGTTCTCACTCTCAAAAAGACAAATATTTTCAGTGTTGCCATTATAGCACTTTCAGTGCTAGATTTAGCATTTTGTTTCTCGAAAATGCCTTTTTTTGTTTATCAAGAAAATTATGCTATTTCTTGATATACAAAAAATTTCTCGCACAAATTTTTATTTTTTTACTCAAAAAAATACTTTTGGAGAACTAAAAAATAACTTTTATTAATATTTCAACTAAATTTCTTTCGGTGTGGTAAGTAAATGAACACGGAAATGTTTGAATTAATATATGAAATGTAATTTATTAAAACAAGTCAACAATTGTTATGAACAAAATTAGAAAAAACTATAATTTTTATTTGTAACATTTGAAATAAAAATTGTATTGTTACAGTGAAAAAATTTAGCACTTATTTTTTCTTCTGTAGAACATTTTAGCACTTAGTTTTCGAAGTTTTAGCATATTTTGAAATTCACTTCTTGGCAACACTGAATATTTTGTTCAGAACGAAAACTTTTGTTCATATGATTTTTTTTAAAGACTTAAAAAACTATTAGAGAAATTTTATTTGACTTGAGTTCATTTTTAATTAATAATTCAAAGAGTACCATTTTAAAGTACATAATATTTTTAGAAAATTAGCACATTGGAAAGCATTTTCTAGCCTGCCAAGAGCGTAATCAGCAATGTTTATTATACAAAATCTATTTGTAAACATCATCTTTTTAACTCACTATTATTGAGAAAAAGATTTCAGGAATTAATCATATTTATTTTACATGTTATGGAGTTCAACAATTTTTCATTAAGAAAAAACCGAAAACTTTAGCAATTAATTTGAAAAAACTACAAAAACAAAATTTTTCGCAAAAAGCTCTTTTTTAATGTTTAACAAATGAAATACTTTTCATAAAAAATCGGTTATTTAAACCATTTCGATAGCAAAACAAATCTGTATTAACTTAAATTTTTAATTTTACAAAAACTTATTTTATTACACTCTAAAGTTCATAACCTTTGACAAGTTTGACTCATTCAATAATATTACTAAGTTAATGAATGAGTCAATCATTCATCTCATCGATTGGCTAAAATAATTCAAAATAATATTTTAAACTTCAGTTTATTGTGGGAGCAGTGCTAATAAATTTATTATGTGGTTTTACACTAATACTGTTGCATTGAAAAAGCTTTTGTTGTTCAAGATAAAAGATCATCTATGCATGTTGCTGCACTTATTATTGACAGCTTTACAAAGAATGCTTTTTGAATTTGACTTTTACTTTACGAGGGCTTTTAGAAAAGTTACTTAAAAATGATTTTAACTGATAAACATTTTAGATAAATAAGCATAGATACATGTAAATACTATTTTATTAAGGGGAAGGACATACAAAGTATACCAAGGTTTTAAATTCTATTTTTAAGGTAGAATTAGCCGAACGTTTACGTCCCCGTCACTTTATTTAGTTACCGTACTGTAAGCACGTTTGTGTGCCATAAAAATAAAACCAAACACATGGTATAATTATATTGTATTTGGGGCTAATTGTTTGTGTTCTGCTTCAGTTTAAATCATATATTTTAGAACCCAATTAATCTCAATTATAATAGATTCGGAGGATTTATTTACTGATTTAATGTTTTTAAAATTAATAAATTTAAAATTCCACTTTGTTTGTTTGTTTGTATTTAAGTTGCCTCCTTACGGCTTATGCCTAAAGGAGACTCATCTATACCTTCGTATGGGAAACCGGACTTTTCGAACTCAACTAATGAGTCTCCTGAGGTCTCCATCAATATCCAAAATGATACTTCAGGTACTTCAGGTTATATAACCAAAAAACTATAGCATGTGGTCAATGCAAACTTCGAGAAACCATAACGCAGTACATTAACCACTATCGAAGGCAGCGAAACAAGGACGGCCTGATTAACCTTAAAAGATAATGGCAATGACGCATGAGTTCTTTTCCACCCAGAATTGAATTAAGACTGAAAATGTCACTTTATTTGCACTATTGTTATACATATGTATGTACATACAATTAATAAACAGTCAGCTGTTCGAATCAGTGAGGGTCATTGCAAAATTTCTTTTCGTGCGTGCTTGCTTGAAAAGGTAAAATTGTGTCAATTTAATATATTTAAAATTAATTTAATATATTTTACTATAATTAAATGCAATATTTACTCAGTTTTCAATATTAATAATACATAGTTATACGTATGTATACATTTATTTCGTTATCTTTATCTTGTAACTATATGATTGTTTTTATTATATACATTTAAACAAATGTATATAAACAAGATCTGTATTATATTAAATCGTATTGCTCAAATTCCACAAACATTATTATGTATTAAAAACAAGTAAGAAAGTATAGTCGGTCAAGCACGACCATATAATACCCTACACCCAGTATATCAATAAAACAGTTTTTCATATATGGGCGCTATATGGGAGATATTATCTATTATGGACCGATCATCCAAAAATTTAGTGCCATGACTTCCGTGAATATAAATATTATGTGTGTTAAACCTTATCTCGATATAAATACGTTTAAAAGATTTATGGAGGTTAAAGTGAATTAGAAGAGGGTCTTATATGGGAGTTTTGACTATTTATGAACTGTCTATTATAAAATTAGGTGTCATCCTATTTGTACATAAGAAACTCAATTTTGTTAAATTTTATTCGGATTGCAACATTTTTAAGAGATTTATGGTCCTTAAAGTGATTTCGGGAAGTGGGCCTTATATGTGAGCTACTACTAATTATGGGCCGATCGTCATAAAATTCTACCATATTATATGTATATATACGAAACATATTTGTGTTTAATATTATTTGGATAGCAACATTTTTAAAAGAGTTAAGCTCTTTTAAGTGATTTTCGGAAGTGTGCCTTATATGAGAGCTACGACTAATTATGGACCGATCATAATAAAATTATACGGTATTATTTGTATACATATTACACATATTTGTGTTCAATATTATTTGGATACCAACATTTTTAAGAGAGTTATGCTCTTTACAGTTATTTTCGGAAGTAGGCTACGCCTAATTATGGACCGATCTTCACGAAATTTTTAGATGCGATTTAGCTTCATTTATTACTCATTTTTTGTGGAATTTGTTTGCATACTTGCATAATTGAAAGATTTATGATCGGTAAACCCCAATTTCGGGAGGACATTTGTATGGGGGCCAGGTGAAATAATGGACCGATTTCCACCACTTTCAATCCCATCCATCCTTGGGTACCAAAAAAATATCACATACCAAATTTTATCAAAATATCTTCAAATATCGACCTGTACTCTGCGCACAAGCTTTACATGGACAGCCAGCCAGCCAGCCAGACGGACGGACATGGTTAAATCGACTCAGGAAGTGATTCTAAGCCCATCCGTATACTTTAAAGTGGGTGTTGGACTAATATTTCTGGGCGTTACAAACATCAGCACAAATCCAATATACCCTTCTCAGTATTGTGATATAAAAAGTACCAAAAATAAGGCAAATTTACCCCAATATAATTTAACATACAAGCAGCCCGTCACGTTAGGAAATTCTATTTTATACAGGTTGAGACGTTCCGTCAACGTGATATTAATATTCGGTAAGTATTTGCATTGATTTCAAATAACAAAACGGATCAGCTGTTATTATATTACAAAAAACAATTTCAGCCGTATTCATAAATCGTTGTAACGATTTACTGTAACGAAATGTAACTGCAACAGTAAGAAACAGCTGATGGATATTGTTATACGTAAAGTAATGCAAATGGTTACGGAGATGTAAAGGTAACGCAACACCGTAATGTATGAATCTGTAAGAAATAGAATTTCCTTGCATTTTTACGTCATTACATTACATTCCGTTACAGTCGGCTAACTGAGGCTTTTCTCGTTATTTCTTTTTGTTTGTTTACATTTTAAGCATTCTTCATATTTCTGAAAGTTTAAAATTGTAAAATAAAAGAAATATGTAAAAAAAAATTATGGAAATAAGAAGAATAGGCAAGAAAAATTGTGAAATTAAATATAAAAGTACAATTAAATATGTTTAATTTTCATAGAAAGTTTAATGCAAATTTTCCTGCTTTTTATTGTTTTTAATTTTTTTTTCTTTTGTAATTTTTAAGTGCACGCAAACTGATTCAAAATGTACACAACAGACTAGTGATGTGTTAACAAGAAAAACTCGTTATTCGAATAAAATTTTTGTGATAAAAACCAAAAATTATTGAAATTATTTTTTTAAACAGATTATGGATATATTAGTTGTTTTACTGAAATGTCTCTTTTTATACAAATAGTCAAAATTATTTAAAAGAGATGATTACATGTATGAAACAAAACACATTACGCGTGTCATACGCCAGTTACCAGTCGAAATGCTCGAACGAGTCATCGAAAATTGGACTCAACGAATAGACCATCTGCGACGTAGCAACGGCCAACATTTGATAAATGTCAAAATGATAATAAACATTTAACATTAAATTTTCATTTTCTGTGTTCTTTTCTTTAAAAAAGTAGGGAACTTCGAAATGGATCACGCATTTTATATGTATGTATGTACATATACATATGTAGTATATGATGAAGTAAAATTCTTGTAGGTATTAAAAAAAAAATTTTATATTTCATATAAATCAAAATCTAACAAGTATTTAAGTTAACTAAAAATTTGTCAAACAAAATAAGCAATTAAGAAAGACATTGTAACACGCAACTTAAAGTAGTTGCCAAGAAAATCAACTTTAGAAAAAAAATTAAAACAATCTTTACTTTTTGACTTTTCTATATATAATTTTCAAAGTCTTTTTTTTTCAACAGCAATTTACTGGCAATGTTATTGTTCTTTTTTTACTTTACTTTTTTTACTATTTTCTGTTATTTTTTGTATTTTTTGTGTTCTTTAATAATTTTACACGCGATATTCACCACTATGTAGACCAAACTAAATGTGAACATACAAATAGCACTTCAATAAAGTCAATATAATTTGTTGAATGGAAAAAAATAGGAAAAAATATTGCAAATAACAAACAGCAGTGCTGCGGTTCAAGTGTTTTCCAATTGATAAGAACGTTAAAAGGCGCTAATAATGACATTTAATGGGTTTTGATAAAAAAAAAAATAAACCATAAAAAACTAAATAAATAAATGAACAAATTTCTTGGTTGAGAAAGAGATGGCAGATATTTGTGTGTGTGTGCGAAAAAACAATTACTTTGATTTATATTAGAGAAGTGAAATTTGTAGAATTATTTATAGCTTTGTCTACTAATCATTGAAATCCATTTTGGAACTTTTTTTATAGCTCTAATCCAGTGATGTCCACACACATATTCACTCATATGTGTTAGTGTTGGAAGCAGCAAAAAACAAACGACCGCAAATAATGGTACACTCAAATAATAATAATAACAAAAACAATATTCATTTAATGCAGACACACGTATACTAATAACCTGTTTCGTTTCATTTTCCCATTCTTCATTAAACATTTTGCTTTGAGTGTACGCAAAAAAATGTGCAGCAAGATCAGACAGCGAAACAGGTTATAGTATACGTGTGTCAACGTCGCGCAGACAGAATTTTGTGCCTATACACGCGTGTATAGGACTGACCTTCACTGCTCTAATCTATTGTTTTGTTTGTGTCCAAAGAAATTATTAGTCAACGCTCCCTTTAGATTGCTTATGAAAGTTATTAAATAGAATTGATAATGCCGCAGCTAAACATTAATTGGGGGTCTTTTGGCAATTGTTTTGAGTTTTCCGGAAAAATATGTACTGGCAGGTGCAATATTAATCATGACAATTAAGTACTTTAATACACCAATACCTCGCTTTGCGTCGTTTCGTTTTGAGTTTTTTGAGTTAGTACTAAAATTTTCACTGTGCATCATAAGATGTTGGATTTTCGAGATTGCGTTGTTTTAAGTTCGAGTCTTTAATTTTTTTTTTAAGTTTTGCCAAATCCGCAACATCATTAGCTGCTAAAACGTATTTCGATTGACAACATTCTACAATTTTTTTGTGAAAGAAAGCCGACGACTTAGTATTTTCGTAAGCCTGGAACCTATCTTCGATCTTTACATGGTTTGCTATAAAAACTCTAAATTCACTTTGCGCCGTTTCAATTTGCGTTGTGTTTTTTTTTTCTTTGAAACGTAACCCCGACGCAAACTGAGGTATTGGTGTATAGTAGATTGGATAAATGAATATTTTATTTTTGCTGGAATATTTATCATTACGGAAATATGCTTATCTTTTATATCACTTTGCTATTAAATATTTTTATTATTTAGCTTATTTATAACATTTTGAGAAAACCCCAAAATTACCGGACGGTAACATACGAAGTCTGATCAAAAAATAACCGTTATTTTCAAATTTCGTGAGTTACGTATGTTCGATTTTCACATTTTTTTTCTGTCATGTTGGTACAGATGTCTGTTATACAATATATGTTGGTAATATCAGCCATTTTAGATTGTCAGTTTGTTTTTGACAGATAAAAAGGTTAGTCGTGTTTTGGTATGCTCTTCGATTTTTTACTATTCGAAAAAATGGATCAAAGAAACTGTTTAAGTTTTGTGTAAAAAATGAAATGAAGTACATTTGAAATGTTGACTGTGGCGTTTGGCGAGTCTACTATGAGCAGAACACAAGTTCAATTGTGGTGTAACCGATTTAAGGAAGGCCGAGAAGATGTCAATGACGATGCCTGGTCGCCCGAGCACGTCAACAACCGATGAAAACATTGAAGCAGTGAAGAAAATGATTTTGGATAATCGTCGAATCACTATCAGAGAGGTTGCTGATGATGTTGGCAAATCGGTCGGCTCATGCCAAGCAATTTTTACGCATGTTTTAGGCATGAAACGTGCTACAGCAAAGATTGTTCCAAAATTGCTAAATTTTAATCAAAAACAACGTCGCATGGACATCGCTCAGTATTTCCTCATAACTGGTGACGAATCATGGGTGTATGGCTATGACACTGAAATCAAAGCCCAATCATCACAATGGAAACGTCCAGCAGAGCCAAGAACGAAAAAAGCACTTTAAGTTCGTTCAAATGTGAAGGTTTTACTCACTGTTTTCTGGGACTGCAATGGCGTGGTGCATCATGAATTTTAGCCACAAGGTGGAACGGTCAATAAGGAATACTACCTTAAAGTTATGCGCCGGTTGCGCGAAGCAGTTCGTCAGATACGCACAGAATTGTGAAAAACCCAATCATGGATTTTGCACCATGATAACGCACCAGCTCACACATAGATGCTTGTGCATGAGTTTTTGGCCAAAAACAATACCGTTATTATGGCTCAACCACCGTATTCACCGGACTTGGCCGCCCTTGACTTTTACATCTTCCCAAAACTGAAGACACCGATGAAATAAAGTGTTTTGCTACGATTGAGGAGATAAAAGGAAAATCGACACGAAAGCTGTTGGCGATACCAAAAAGCGCGTTTCAGAAGTATTTCGAGGATTGGAAAAAATGCTGGCATAAATGTATTATTTCTGAGGGGTTTTAGTTTGAAGGGAACAAGATAGTTATTGATGAATAAATAAATACGTTTTGAAAAAGTTTAAAATAACGGTTTTTTGTGATCAGACCTCGTATATCGTATATACAGCTGCGGTTAAAAAATATCACTAAAGGCAGAATTTGACTGTACATATGAATTTTTCTTCGATTTAGTTCGTTAGTTATTCACGTGACACATATTTGAAATATGTCAATCATTTATTCAACGTAAAAAAGATTTGTGTAACTTAATAACTAATCAAAATTTGGACTGAAAAAAATGTACCAATATACCAGAAATATGGTACTGTAGTACACCTCGTTTAACGCAACCCTCGATAAATGCAACTCCTCGATTATTGCAATATTTTGGGCATTGTTGAGTCAGTTATCGTAACTTTTTCCTCAAAGCCATCAATATGTCATTTTATTTACATATTATTTATTGAAATCGTTTTAGACGTTACTGATGCTTAAAGCCATTACGTTTAAGATTAAATACCTTTAGATTTACCGTCATTCCAAGAATCTTGAAATGTGCGTGTTGCATTTGTTTTTTTGTAGTTTTGATTCAGTTAAAAGAATTTTTTTCGTGAAAGGTTGTTCTCGCTGTACTGAGTAAAATGCCGGTGATTATAATATTTTTTAAAATTTTGATAAAACAAAAACTGATATTGTTGATAAACTTGATAGGGGTAGATCTATAAAAGTTACACAAATCCACAATATCCAGAATTAAAAAAAGAATGAAGTTGCATTGAAAAAATTTGTTGCAAATGCTGAATCAGGGCCCGGTAAGCGTGTTGCAATAGGAGCCTGTAAATATCCCAAAATGGAAAAGGCTTTGTACAAGTGACGCAAAAACGTTCTAGTTTCCGCTGAAATCTGAAATCTTTATGTTTTTTTTTAAATAAAAATAATGAATTTATTTTAAAAATTTTTTTTTTTTTTTTTTTTTTTTTTTATAGCCTTTATTTATTTATTGAATCTTCATATAATGAAATGACAATAAGTATTCAAATCTTAATACTAAAAAGAAAATAATAAGCCCAGCCAGTGCTAGACAAAAATTTTATGATACTAAAAAAATTTCACATCAACTGATCCAGTCATCTATTTTGCGCTTGAGTTAAAGCAAGGGTATCCCTCCTTCTCAACCGATTATGACCACTAAAGTTAAGGATGTCTCGTGCAAGTGGGTTTGGGTGGTGTTCAAGTTTGCTGACATACTTTGACGCGTGTTTTGTAAATTCAACTTTTACTGATGGCACGCATAGATCTTTGTGAATTCGAGAATTTTTAACATACCATGGAGCTGCAGTAATTATACGTAGAATTTTATTTTGACCCCTTTGAATTTTTTCAATGTTTGATGCTGAGGCAGTACCCCATAATTGAATTCCATAGCACCAGATTGGCTTTAGAATTGCATTGTACAACAATAGTTTGCAGTCCAACTTTAGTGAAGAATTTCTGCCAATTAGCCAATTAAGTTGCACTGCTTTTAATCTCATCTGTGTAAGTTTCGCTTCAATATGAGACTTCCAAGTTAAACGGCGGTCGAGGTGAATGCCGAGGTATTTGACTTCATTATGTTGAGGAATAATTTGATTATTTATTTTGATGAACGAGCAAGTTTCTTTTCGCAATGTGAAAGTGATATGAATACATTTCTGTTCATTAACCCTGATTTTCCAAAGCTCTAGCCAATTCTCTAGTTTATAAACATAATTCTGCAAATTCTGTGATGCTACTTGGTGGTCCTTGTGAACGCTGATAAAGGCTGTATCGTCTGCGAAAGTTGACGTGTGGATTTTGGGGTCTGACGGCATGTCGGAGGCATAAATCAAATATAAAGTAGGACCCAGTATGCTACCCTGTGGCACACCTGTTTCAATTGGCTGAGCGGGGCTTAAAAAATTGCCTTCTTTGATTTTAAATTTGCGACCGTATAAATAGCTTTCCATAAGTTTATGGGTGTTAGCAGGCAGAGTTAATTTTATTTTGTGCATTAAACCGTCATGCCAAACTTTGTCGAACGCTTGGGACACATCAATGAAAAGGGCGGAGCAGTATTTTTTGTCTTCAAACGACCCTCTTATCACATTTACCAATCTGTGTGTTTGTTCGATGGTGCTGTGTTTAGCTCTGAAGCCGAATTGATGATTAGGAATGCATTCAGTGTCGTTCAGAATTGGAATCAACTTAGTCATTAACAATCTTTCGAACAGTTTAGAAATTGTCGGCAGTAGGCTAATTGGCCTATATGACTCTACTTTGGTGTGATCCTTCCCTGACTTAGGAATCATAGTGATCATAGACACCTTCCAATCTGCAGGATAGTATTCTAGGCGTAAAATAGCGTTGAAGATAAAGAGGATAATTCTTCTAGCTACACGAGGTAACTCCACAAGCATTTTATTGCTGATTTTATCCATACCTGGAGCCTTTCTAAGGTTCAGATTACCAATAGCGCTTTGGACATCATCAAAGTTTAGTCTTAGAGGTACAGGAGGTCTAATAACGAGTGGTGGCAAATCAGATACGTTATTTGAGTTGTTTTTAGTAAACACATTTCTTAAATGGTTAACAAATAATGTCCCTTTCTCGTAATCGTTTCTAGCCCAGTCACCAGTCGGATTTCGCAAAGGAGGTTTTCCTCTCACTGGTCTTTTTAAACCTCTTGCCGCCCTCCATAACGAGTAGTCAGATTGTGGGGTACTATCAAGACCCTCCAAGTAGGATCTAAGTGAAGCCGTTCTTTGGGTTTCTAAGAAATGTCTTAGTATATCTCTGCATACCCGTAGCCTAGCTTTCAGTTCAGGAGACCTGTGAAGTTGCCACTCTCTTCTCATTCTTCTTTTTTCTGATAGGAGATGTTCGAGTTCAGATAAATAAGTTCTGTTTGTCCTATTTCTACATTCAACGTGATAAGTGGAAGCGTGATGCACAGCTCGTCGAAGGTACTCGGTAAAGTTGCCAATCGACTCATCGATATCGTCGGTAGTTCTCAACACAATATTTTCCGTGCAATGAGAACTTAAATACTTTTTATATTTTATCCAGCTTACTCGGGTCTTAGTCATGTTTCTAAATGGAGAGCCACACACTTGAGGGAAATGCATTGAAATGATAGTAGGAGAGTGATCTGAGGACAAGTCTAATGAAGGATCCACTTGCATCCATTCTACAGGGATATTTTTCACTACTCCAAAGTCAATAACATCGGGAATCTTCCGTCGGTCCGTCGGCCAGTAGGTGGGATGTCCGCTTGAGAGTACATCTAAGCCCATTTGAGCAATGGTGTTGAAGAGTACGCGACCCTTTGGGGTTACCAGACGTGAACCCCAAAATGTGTGTTTGGCGTTAAAGTCGCCAGCAACTAAAAATCTAGCTCCAAGGGAATTAAAGAAGTTATGGTATTGGTGTTCTTTTATTGAGAATCGAGGCGGAGAATAAATCGATGATAAAACAAATATTTTAAAAATTAATTAATTAATAATATATAATCACCCCCATGGTGTAACTATACAAGGTGAGTGCAGTAGCCCAGCTAACCGACTTTGTTTACAATTTACTAATGTCAAAAGTAATACTTTTTCAAGTATTTTTGACAGTAGTACATTATTTTACACAAACAAAATGCCTGTGGTTTCTGTTTTGTGTTGTATTTGTTGTCGATTTGCACTCACCTTGTATAGTTGCACCATGATCACCCCTATTGTGCATAAAAATTACACATGAAATTTGTTCCCTTTTATTTTTTAACATTGAATTTTAATAGGAAACATGTGAAAAGGGAACAAATTTCATGTGGATTTTTTATTCACGATAGGGGTGAATATGTTTTTTGTTTCTTAATTTTCACCACAAAAATATAAAAATTGTCCAAAAATTGTTAAGCAAAAACAAATAAAATGATTATAATTTTTAAGGAGTTTCCTTCAGGCTAATTTGGTCAAATGTTTGTTTCCAAACGTAAATAAAAAACTTGTTAGATTTTTATTTTATTTTCCCAACGTTTCGTTAGTTTTATTCTAACTTCTTCAGGGGTATCGTTCTAAATAATAGCTTTGATGTTTTTTTATCATTGGATATTACTTTTTATTATTAATTAGTTACTGAAATACTAGAAAACGGGGCATCACGAACAGAATTTTGGTATAAATAATCAAATAATTAATAAAAATATAATATACAATAAACGACCACAAAACTTAATTCAAGTTTAACTTAAAGTTATTATCACAGAAATAAAGCTGATGAAAAAAATAACTTATTAATATTTTGTTGTATGAATTTTGTTGGCAATAACGGCTGCGCAGCGCTTAAGCATGGAGCTAATTAAGTTTTTACACGACTCCTTCACTGCTACCTAAAGATGCTCATTGTTAGTCGGTTTCACTTTTGATACACTTTTCTTTACGTCAGCCCAAAGATTCTCTATTGGGTTCAAGTCAGGTGATTGCGCTGGCCACTCCACGACCTCAGTATTGTTGTCAAAAAACCACTGACATGTTTTCCTGCTTGTATACATATGTATTTTGGGTCGTTGTCTTGCTGGAAGACCCAGCAATCAATGGCATTTCGTCCATGGAATTACTGAATGATGAACAGATAGCAACAATATTTATGCTTACCATCATTTTTACTAAAAAAAATTTAAGTGTTAACATGCGGTACAGTGAAATAACTCCCAAATGAAACAAGTCCCAATGGAAAAATGAAATAAATACCAGATTGGTACTTATTTCATTATGCATTAAGTCCCAATGCTTTGGGACTTATTTCATAATATTTGTTGGGAGTTATTTCATAATGATATAACTCCCAAATGAAATAAGTCCCAACAGTTTTTTTTTTTTTTTATTGGGAGTTATTTCATTTGGGCGGAAGGATTTTCTCCTCTATGGAGAGGCTTCGCATAGTACAGATTCCCTGTATTGTGACTTATTTCATTTTTGCCTTTGGAAGTTATTTCATTTTTTTCAGTTGGGCGTTATTTCATTTTTCATGGAACTTATTTCATTTGGACGTTATTTCATTGGGACTTATTTCATTTGGGAGTTATTTTACTGTATCTTAATAAGCCACAAATGGTAACTTGTTTAAATAATCCGAGTAATTTAGTCTTTTGGCTTTCTTTATGCATTTTTAAAAATAAATACATACATACTTATCTATTTTGAAACAAAAATTTTACGTTTATTTTATATTATTTATTTTTTAACTGACGTTTCTCACAAACTAATTGATTGCACAAAACTTAAAAACAAGTCTCGCAAATTTGCCCAATTGCACAAACGGCAATTTTAAGCAATATGCGTACCTTTAATATTTATAAGGAAATCCGAGAAAGTACTTATATTGTTTCCATATTTCAGAACTATCGCTTTATGAGATTGGCCTTATAGATACTAAAGAATAAAATAAGACCCAACCGATAAAAATATAATACTAATGCATATAACTATATTTTATTGCTATATTTATTCACATAGAAATATATATTTACTAACAAAATACCTATTTATCTGTGAGTAGTCGTTAATACTAAAGGGTGGTTAAATTGTAAGGGCCGATGTTGAATGTGAACCACACCTAAACGCCAAGCTTTTTTCCGAATTTTATTTGACATTTCTATTTCTATTTGGAGAGATACACAATCCAACAACGTGTTAAAGTTATCCAGGCTTATTATGAAAATGGGCGTTCAAATCAAAATGCCTATCGTGCACTTTGTGATTTTTTTGGTCAATTTGATCGTCCAAATGTGCGTACAATCGCAAAAATCGTGGAAAAATTCGAGCAAACCGGGTCTGTAGAAGATGTGAGATGTGCACTGGTGATGCTCGTACAGCTCGTACTGCAGAAAATATTGCTGCTGTTCGCGATAGTGTGGCTGAAGAGCCGTCCACCTCAACTCGTCGTCGTGCCCAACAATTGCACCTCTCACGCTGGTCGTTGATGAACATTATGCATAAAGACTTGCATTTACACGCTTACAAGGTGCAATTGGCTCAAGAACTAAAGCCTCTTGACCATTCCAAACGTCGTGAATGGGCAGAATGGTGGCAAGAAATGGCAACAGTGGATGATCAATTTTCGAAGAAAATCATCTTCAGTGATGAGGCACATTTTCACCTCAGTGGATTCGTCAATAAACAGAATTGCCGCATTTGGTCGAATGAGAATCCAAGAGTAATTATCGAAAAACCAATGCACCCACAAAGAGTGACTGTTTGGTGAGGTTTATGGGCTGGCGGCATCATCGGGCCGTATTTTTTCCAAAATGAGGCCGGTCAGGCAGTTACTGTGAATGGTGTTCGCTATCGTGAGATGATAACGAACTTTTTATGGCCCGAATTGGAAGATATGGATGTGGACGATATGTGGTTTCAGCAGGACGGTGCCACTTGCCACACAGCTAACGAAACAATGGCTCGTTTGCGCAACAAATTCAATGGCCGTGTTATCTCACGTAATGGCGATGTCAATTGGCCGCCAAGATCATGTGATTTGACACCGTTGGACTTTTTTCTTTGGGGTTATTTGAAAGAAAAGGTGTACGTCGATAAGCCAGCAACAATTCAAGAGCTAAAGGATGAGATAATTCGGCACATTAACGGCATAGAACCTCCATTATGCCTCAAGGTCATCGAAAATTTGGACCATCGGATGGAGGTGTGCTGCCGTGGTCGCGGCGCCCATTTGGCCGATATTTTGTTCCACGGATAATTGAGTAATACCAATATATCATAATAAAATAAAATTACAATAATTTCCTAAATAGTTTGTGTTTTATTCAAAATCAACATCGGCCCTTGAAATTTAACCACCCGTTATAACACTTGAAGAACTTTTTAATTTTATTACTTTATGTAACTTTTACTTTTTAATTTGAAAACCGGAAAATTCGCATTTAAATTTAGCCATGTCACAGAACTCGAAAGTGGTTTTGATTCCGTAAATTGAGTCTTTAGAAAACGAAATGAAACCACTTTAGATTTCTAAAGTGGAATTGTTATTTTTTATTATTTTATACTGAAAAAAAAACTCATACTACAAATTTATAATAACAATTAAACAATTAATTTTATTATTTCATTGTTGTTTTAATTATCTCATTGATATTTAAATAAAATGTTAAAAATTTCAAAGTTGGTGTCAGCAACAAGAAAACTTTTGTCGTGCATCCTTTAAATTTCTTCTTCGTACACAGAGAAAAAAAATCATGTTTTTTTTCAATTAAACCTTTAATTGATTTTTCAATTAAAATTTTAATTGATTCAATTACTTTTTCTGATATTTTCAATTAAATCTCACATTTTTTTTTAATTGATACTATCATTTTGTTTACTGGTCCGATTTCAATTAAATTTTTAATTGATTCCACAAATATTTTAATTGAAACTCATTTTTATTTTTTTCAACTGCGTTTTGTTGGCTTTGTTCGTTTTAAAACAGCAACAATTTAAATTCCGTGCATTTAAATTTTGTTCACTTTTATATAAAATTTCTTTGTTAGCGCTCTTTTCGTTCGCTTTTGTTATACTTTTTATAACAAAAATCATATTTTTTTTGTTTTGGTTACACAACGTTACCATATTTATGTTAAAAACCGAGATTTAAAAATTTGTTTGGGAATAAAAAAAATCGATCGAAATCTAGAGAACGCAAAGTAAAAACGATCGATTTGCGACTACGAAATTGAAACCATTCCGATCGAATTCTGTGACATGCCTGATTGTGTTGGTTTGTTTAAGCCTTTTCTTAAGGAAATTCAACTTTTTCTGCCTTTTTTTAAAAGCCCATTTAGCTTCTTTTTCTCCAGCTCCTGGTAACACTAATTGCTATATACTTCCTCCAAAATCTTTCTATATACAAATTGAATTACTACCGTACATACTGTCCAATGTACATGTTTATCTCCATAATTTCAATATTTTTAACGATTATATGGCCATTATAATTATTTACATAATTGCCTCAATTATAACATGTTAAAGTTGCGATTCACATGATTTTTGCAATCATATATATGATTGTTTATGTTTCAGACAATAATGCTTTTGATGAATCTTTATTATATGTATTCATAATTACTACAATCATAACATATTATAGTTGCTGCAATCATAGAAATAATAATGTTGAGTTCTTAAAGCAGTTGCCTATGACGCTACTTCTTTCAATAACTCACTTTTTTTGAAAGGAAAGGCATATGGATATGGTTATCTACTAATGTAGGGTAAATTTGTTTTTCTAGAATATTTGGAAGCCAACACTTGTTTTAGCACAAATTTGTTTCACGTTGTTTACTCTTACAAGAGTTTTGCAAGTTCAAACAACATTAAATAAAATAAAACTAAATATTTGTTGTGTCCTGTCCTAAATAAACAAAATGTTTTTTAATAAATACACAAGTTTAAATATATTTTATTTAGTGGTTACTTCTTTTTTGTTAAATATTTGCCAAGTGTGACCGTACCTTTAGTGATAGTATGACTTTTATAAGGAACGCCCTTCATGAGACTTTTTATTCGGAAAGATGGTGACGTTCTACACACACGAAATTATAGTCGTGACGCTACTTGGATTAATAAAATGTATTACTTTTATTGATGACTTCTCTCGATAAGGGATATTATATGAGATATCAGATTGAACTAAATAACGGCCAAAACTGTCGAAAATGGGCACAATGGAACAAAACTTTAATAACACGACTGATCATGCTGTTTGATCCATTTTTTATTAGGGCGGTGTAAAGTAGTTATTATTGAAGTAGTTAATCGAAAAAGGGAGAGGATGAGCAGTGCAGTTAATTTCCTGTCACTTTCAATGTAGGAAAATTTAAATCGTTCAAAAACACTATTTCCTCCTAGTTCCTTAACATTATACTAAGTAGGAAAAATGAAAAAAGCCACTTTCTTACTTTTTTTTCAACAAGAATTTTTTTTTTTTCAATAAAAAAATAGTTTTATCCAAAACCTGGATAGTTAGATAAACTGTGGTTCTTTGAAAATAAATTGTTCAAATTAATTCAAAAACAAAAAAAAAACATTTGAAAAACTCAACTAAACACATTTTAGTACTTAAATATAATGAAGTATGTACCTCTATGTACAATGACAAATAATTTAACTATTATTACTATTACCTCATTAATCACAGGTCCTGTCAATGTGCAAAGTCCATTGAAATCTTTATTGTGGTTGACGTGATTTTCATTCCGATCAATTTCTTTATTATACCCTACACCACCATAGTAGGGAGGGTATATTGGATTTGTGCTGATGTTTGTAATGCCCATAAATATTGGTCCAACACCCACTTTAAAGTATACGGATCGACTCAGAATCACTTCCTGAATTGATTTAACAACGCTGGCTGTCCATGTAAAGCTTGTGCGCAGAGTGCAGGTCGCAATTTTAAAGATATTTCGATAAAATTTGGTACGTGATATTTTTTCGGCCCAAGGACGGATAGGATTGAAACTGATGGAAATCGATCTATTATTTCACCTGGCCCCCATACAAATGTACTCCAGAAATTGGGGTTTACCGACCATAAATGTTTGAATTATGCAAGTATCCAAACAAATGAGTTTACTGGAGCTAAATCACATCTAAAAATTTTGTGAAAACCGGTATTTACTTAGTCGTAGCTCTCATATAAGGCCCACTTTCGAAAATCACTTTAAAGAGCATAACTCACTCAAAAATATTGGTATCCAAATAATATTTAACACAAATATATTTTATATAAATACAAATAGTACGGTACAATTTAATTGTGATCGGTCCATAATTAGTCTTAGCTCCCATATAAAGCCCACTTCCGAAAATCTCTTTAAAGAGCATAACTCATTCAAAAATGCTGGTATCCAAATAATATTTTACACAAATATATTTCATATATATACAAATAGTACGGTACAATTTAATTGTGATCGGTCCATAATTAGTCTTAGCTCCCATATAAAGCCCACTTCCGAAAATCTCTTTAAAGAGCATAACTCATTCAAAAATGCTGGTATCCAAATAATATTTAACACAAATATATTTCATATATATACAAATAGTACGGTACAATTTTATTGTGATCGGTCCATAATTAGTCTTAGCTCCCATATAAAGCCCACTTCCGAAAATCTCTTTAAAGAGCATAACTCATTCAAAGATGTTGGTATCCAAATAATATTTAACACAAATATATTTTATATGAATACAAATAATACCGTACAATTTTATTATAATCGGTCGATAATTAGTCGTAGCTCCCATATAAGGCCCACTTTCGAAAATCTCTTTAACGGTCATAAATTTCTTAAAAATGTTGGTAATCAAATAAAATTCGACATAAATAAGTTTCTTACATACAGAAATAATGACACTTAATTTTATAATGGTCGGTCCATAATTAGTCGAAACTCCCATTAAAGACCCTCTCCGTAATTCACTTTAACCTCCACAAATCTTTTAAAAGTATTTATATCGAGATAAAGTTTAACACATATAATATTTATATTCACAGAAATCAAATGGTCTAAAATAGGTGATACCTCCCATATAACGCCCATTTCTGAAATACTGTTTTATACATATACTAGGTGTAGGGTATTATATGGTCGGGCTTGACCTACTATACTTTTTTACTTGTTTTTTTTTTTTTGTTTTTTATTTATTTAAAATAATCAGGTATTTTTGTTTGAACTATATTTCTCTCCAAAAAAGTTAGTACATAGTACATTAAGGGAAGAGGAAACGTGTTCTAATGTAGGTGAGGTTTTATCAATTTGTTCACCGCCCAGTTGCTCTTCATCGTCATCTGATATCATCTGCTGTAATCCACGACTTTCTAAAACACTGATTAGAATATCTTTATTGGACGAAATGCCCATGGTTTGCACATTAATATCTACACTGACATAGTTTTCAAATGATGCATCGAGCAAAGTAGACAAGTTCAATTTTTTGTAGTTTATATTTTACGTCCTTCGGTTACCTTTTTTTTGCGAAGTAAATTTTTTGTCCAGCCCTAAAATCCATTTGGAAAAAATTTCTCCTGTCATCCACCCTGTTTTGTTGAAATCATAATCCAAATCTAGAGATTTTATTTCTTCAAAGCAGTTTTAGTTTCTCCATACCAGTCATATTGCTTCCTACTAGGACAGTTATTCTTTCTTTGCTCTGTTTTCCGCCAAAGCATTTTTAATTTTCAATGCTAGTACTTTGTTTGGTAAGCACTTGAAAAACCATATTTTTCAATTAATCTTGGTAAATTGGCGTTAGCGCTGTCGCCACACAAGGTTTTTCCAAAAATATTATGTCGTTTTTTAAATTTATCTAACCATCCAATACTTACTTCGAAATCTTCGTGCCCCAAAGAAACAGAGAAATGTTTATGCACGTCACTGAACAAATTTCGCTACAAATAAGTTGCACATTATGACCAATCACATCTAGAAATGTTGTCTAAGCCCCACTTCCGAAAATCACTTTAAAAAGCATAACTCTCTTGAAAATATTAGTATCTAAATAATATTCAACACAAATATGTTTCATATACTTATATCGTGACACCTAATAATTAGTTATAGCTCCCATATAAGACCCTCTTCTGAAAATCTCTTTAACATGCAAAAATCAAGTATTGATATCGAAGTAAAATTTAATGCAAATAATTTGTATATGCACAGAAGTCTCGCTACTATGGGTGCTCCTATTTCTGAAAAACATTTTTACTCGCATACTCGGTGTATGGTATTATATGGTAGGGCTAGATCGACTATATTTTTTTACATAAAAATGCATAGTATTCATATGAAATACAGTCACACAAAAGCTTTTTTTAGTTTTTTTTTTATACATTTTGTTTTTCAAAGCTTTCCTACCGTTATTTTTTCAATTAATTTAAATTAACGTAGTAGATTGTATGTACTCGCAGACCACGTCGTTGCATCAACCCAGAAAATTAACTGACATACTACAACAGCGGCATCTACTGTTACACAGACATATTACACAGCGAAAAAGTGTCTCGACTAAGTACCGTTAAACAAACTAAACACAGTCAACTAACCAACAACCAGGCAAAGCTACATTTGACGATTATCGATCTTCATTATGACGTTTTTTTTTTTTTTTTTTTCAAAAATAGCAAAATGGCGATTTTTTTCTCTGAAAGTGCCGATTATTCTGAACTATTAAAATTTTCTTAATTAAATTAATTATTTATATATCCCACATACACAAAATAACGATAGGACTCTCTTTATTTCTTGAGCTAATTCAGCAACCACCCCGTAAAATTGTAAAAAAAAGCACATGCCTACTTTTAGGATTATCAATGACCTTGAAAAATTAGCATAACGGTATTTGTGGTGAATTTCTAAAAACTCACCACGATTTTTTGATACTCACTAAAATTTTACACAACTTTTTTAAATTCACCACCCGAGCAGAAGCATTTTCTGCCGGCCCGACTTTTTTCCCTCTCCTACGCCCCTTTCATTTTCCTACGGTTCATCCGTCTAGCTTTTTTTCTTTCTTTTTTTTCATCTACCTTCGGTTTCCGTCGCTTGTTCACTACGAGATTGTATTTATAGAGAACTTAAAAAAAATACTGGAATTTTAATTGATTCATCCCTCTATTATTGCCATCTATTGGCTGCTGGCGTTCAGCGACATACTTTTAAAAGCAGAGTTGTTTCTGACAACAGTGTTGCATTTTTTTTGCATGCTGACAGTCGATGTGTTTGCGAAGAAAATATATAAAAAAAAATGTGATGAGAGTGTAGAGAGAAGAGAGACAGACAAACAACTAACAAAAACAAAAATCACATCATCGATAAAGCTGCCAGATTTGATCGTCATTTTGACGATTTTTTGTTTCAAAATAGCAAAGTGACGATTTGAAGATTTTTATTATTATTCATTTCAAGTAATATATACAAGCCTTTCTAGGTCAAAAATTTAATATATTACAATGTAATTTTTTTCTTTGTTGAAAATAACTATTGATTTTCTTGAATTATGAAAATTTTCCATCCAACAATTCTATAAATACAAATTCTTATCATTGCTTATATAAGAGATGCACTGGAAACCAAAAAATATTGCTCAGGTGTATTTTTAGATGTTCAACAGGCATTTGATAAAGTTTGGCTATTTTATAAATTAAAAAAACTACTTCCAACTCCTTTTTATCTACTGTTAAAATCGTATTTAACTAACAGAAACTTTTATGTAAAAGTTCACGATGCGTCATCTAAAATTTATGACATCAATGCTGGCGTACCACAAGGTAGCGTTTTAGGACCAGTTCTATTTACCATATTCACATCAGATATGCCAATCATTGAAAACGTATTGATTGCAACGTATGCAGATGACACTGCGGTATTAGCCTCTGACATATGCCAAAACAATACATCAAACTTAGCGCAAATTGAAACTTTGTTAAACAAATGGAATATAAAAGTCAACTCAGAAAAATACTTACATATAACTTTCTCCTTACGATGAGGAAATTGCAATAATGTATACATGAATGGCATTCAAAATCCACAGAGTGATTGCATCAAATATTTAGGAATACACATAGATAGCAGGCTGACATGGAAAACACATATTAAATATAAAAAACAACAACTAAGTATTAAAATAAAACGACTTTATTGGCTTTTGGGTCACAAATCAGAACTATGTTTAGAAAACAAAATATTAATTTATAAATCAATTCTAAAACCCGTTTGGACGTACGGAATACAACTATGGGGAACAGCCAGCAATTCCAACATTGAATAATAAATTTAAATAAATCAGAAATACTTTGAAAATAAATTTCAAAATTTAATGAATATATACTATATATAAACTTATTTGTTTTGCATTAATGTGCTACATTCAGATATTTATTTTTTATTTTTTTTATTTTGACGATTTTTTCCAAAATTAATATGGCAGCCCAGCGCATAAACTTGCTAAATTTGACACATTTTCAGTCGTCATTTTGACATCCGAGTGACAGTTCGTGTTTTACTGAACAATATTTTTCTGGAGAGAAATGAATAAGAAAAATAAAATATTCCGCAAAACTTTTTAAGCAAATTAAATTCATAATATTATTATAATAACGGTGAAAATAACAAACAAGTGAAATACATAAAATTTACAATGAATTTTTAAAGAGTTAACAAGAATTTGTGTAGTGTAGTGAAGAATCCCCCAAAAAAAGTAAAGAGAAATATTGCCAACCAAAAAGAACAGGCATAACAGATTTTTTTTGGGGCCAAATAGACAGAAAAAAATATAAAAAAGGAAAACGAAACGACATAAGAATACGGAAAATTAAACTAAAAATTTAAAAAGTAAATGAAAAAGGGAGTAGAAAGGTTATTGTCAAATACAATTGTTAAAGTAATTTAAAAAAATAGAAATGGAATATTCTTAAAAAATTCTAGATATTTGTTCTATTGGTGTTTTCTTAATGGTTAATCTAGCAGGCAGAGTATGAGACACAGTGTTTGAATGAGTGTGTATGTTTGACAGTGTTGATATAAGTACATATGTATATTTGTTTGTGTGAATATTCAAATGTGCAAATTAAGGAATGTTGTGTGTGCATAATAATAAATACACAAGACCAGAGAAATGCAATTAAACGAATAGAAGAAGCATACGGCGCAGCAGCACTAACAATAACAAATACAAAAATACAATTTTAAGCAGAAAAACACCATAACGAAAATAAAGTGTAGAAAAAGAACCATACAAATTGCAAATAAAATTCTTCTTATAATAGCCTAAGCAATTGGAAAAATAGATTTCGAATAAGTGTTATAAAAAATCTAATTTAATAATCAATTCATTACTATTAAAGGCACAATCAAAAATAAGATATTGAAATAATATTTTTGTATAATTTTGGATTATACAAATCATTAAATAGTCGACCGTACGTACGGTCATTAAACAACAGAAATCTATATTGCAAAAGTAGCAAAACAAGCATCAAAAGCAAAATAAAAAAGAGGTCACGGGAGCACACTTTATTATTCTGCTGCGCTGGCACAAGAAAACTATGCAGAGATTTTTCAACAGTCTGTTACATGGGGTTGTCGTATGAAAAGAAAATAATAAAAACAAAATTGATGATAAAGCAATGTTGTCAATCTATGCGAGTTTGTTGTAGTGATATAGCGATTTTTTCTTTAAGTTTGTTGTTCTCATGAAACAATAACTTTTAACGCGAAGCATATATTTATAAATATTGGAATAAAATAATAATTTCGTTATTATCTTAAAAACGAAATTAATTTTTATAGATCATATTCAAATATAACTTAAATCACTGACTACGTTCATTTAAATACAACTTAGTTGTTCATATTACCATATGATTTTAACAGTTCTGCAAATTATGAAAATTGCGCATTTAATTTTTTTTTATTCACCGCTATCGTAAATAAAAATTCCACATGAAATTTGTTCCCTTTTATTTTATCAACATTGAATTTTAATAGGAAAAATGTGAAAAGGAACAAATTTCATGTGGAATTTTTATTCACGATAGGGGTGATTGTGCTATTTTGTCATTAATATTAAATAAAACAATGAATTCAGATGAAGAGAATATGAATGATGCAGCTTTTGTCCATTTAGTTTACAACAATTTGTAAACTAAATAGTAAATCAGCTGTTAAATAAAGAAGTTGTTTAAATTTTTTTGATATTTGCTACCCATATTTTTATCATAATTAAATACCAAACGTAATTTGATACTCAAAAAATGAAACCTTATTTAAATAAAACTTAAATTTAAGGAAAAATTAACTAATTTCGTATTTAAATATCAAGCTAAAAACTGGACATTATTGTTATACATTCTTATTTAGTTTTAAATTCAAATTAACCACTGTCGGAATTCTAATTAAAACACAAATTACATTTATAGATAATTTCAATTGCACTTTAGTTGGTCCATCCTGAAAGTAACTAATTTTAAAAATCAAAACAGGAATATTAGAAATTTTTTATCCGAAGAACAATATTCAAATGCAGGCGATTAGTATGTAGTATCTATGTCGTTGATTTCACAGCAGGGCAAAATTTAGAAAATAATTCTATGAAAAATTGTACATATGACACTGTAAACTCGCAGTAATGCAAATGTCCTTTTGGAACAACAAATGCTAGAAGTGTTTGAGTCTATTATTAGGAATCTATAAAAAAGTAAAAATAATATATTGAATATGTGATGATTTGTGATGATTTTTCATAAAAAAGTAAAAATATATTTTTGTATAAAAGTTAAATTTAAATTTAATTAATGTTTCTAAAACTTGAAAAACTTAAAGAAAGAATTCGCCTGATGGTCACAAAAGCAGTATTATATAGACTCTTTGGTAGGTATAATGTTAAAATAAGACCTGTTTCACACTCATCAGTTCTGACTGTCAAGTCAAGTATTTTTCAGGAAAAAGATAAAAGATAATTTTCTCTTTCCTTCTCATTGAAAAATAACTGATGAGTGTGAAACAGGACTAATAGAACACAACAAGTTGTCTTTTATTGTAAGATGTTGAAGCTTAATGTAAAAACTGTTAGAAAAGCTTGTCAATTGAAAAAGTAATTGAAAGATTAAAGGTGTCCACAATTTAAAATAGGTGCTCCAAAATCAAAATATTTTTTTTGGAATTAATACATTTCGGTTATTATTCAACAAAACATAAAAATACAATATTAACTTTATTAAGTTTATTTTGAGTTTTATTCATTTAGCGTTTTTCAGTATTTTCACTAAGGTGAACAACACTGCTTCGTGTTGAATACAAATATTAAGAAAAATACAAAAAGTAAACAACAACCACGACGAGGAAAATTTAAATATATGTATTTAAAAAACAACAATTGTACGAATATCTTTACAAAATGTTTAATGAAAAAGTGACAAAATCAAAAGATCTGCTTTTCATAATCAAATGTAATTAACTTGTTGCCAGATTTTAAGAAACAGAAAGTGAATAAATTGTATCAAAACATTTAAGCAGCTGTTTGTTTTGTTTTGAATATTTTGTTTTCGGTAAAAAAAAGTTTATTTAAAAGCTCCTCAAATATAACCACAAATTTGTATAATAAATAACAAATAATATATACCTAGGTAAATACTAAATAAACTAGTCTTGATCCTCTCTGTTGCTGAATCCACATACTTAATTCAAACTTTGCTTTTCTTCGTGACACCTCTTTCACTCCCCCTATGGACTTACATATGTTTGTGTTGTTTTTTTTGTCCCTTTTTTATTATTTGCACTCTAGCTCAAACTCATTTTTATATCAATGAGTTTTTGTTGTTGTTTCTTTATGTTTAATTCATTTTATTTGATTTATTTTTTGCCTTCGTCTTATTTTATATTTGTTTTTATTTCTAATATTTGTGAATTTTTTTGCTCTTCTCAGCTGGAGGTACTTTAGTAGCTAAATACATATGTATATAGGTATTGCTCGTTTTAGTTTTATTTCTCTCTCTATATAGGTATCGCTGTACGCGTTTATTATTTTAACTCGTGGTATTTTTGTGTATTATTTGCTATTTTTTCCATGTTGTTGTTCTTTTGCGTTTCAAAACTTTGTTCTGAACTTTTATCAAATTTGTAGTAACATTTGTTTTTATTTCTGCAGAAAAAAAGCGCGAAGTTTATTGTTATTTCTTATGTTTTTCTGTTCTATTAATTATCCATAAAAAAATCGTAAAATTAGCAAAAGTTATTTGACTTAACACCTCTCTTATACAAAGCAAAATAAAAATAAGTTTAATAAAGAAGAAATAAAGACGTAAAATACAAAAAAGGGAACAAAACAAAAGAAAAAGAAAAATTTAAAAAATTCGGAAAAGAACAGTTAGAAAAAGTGTGTGAGTGATCTGTCAACATTTCTTAAAAAAATTTGCCGCCTCAACATTTTATACATTTTATTGGATTAAACCATAATCGTAAGTACTTATAATTGCATTTTTATTAATTATAGTTATGTACTTTATTTTTTAAATAATTAAACCTTTTCGGTCGTGTAAATGATACATTAAAATGTTAAAAGTGAAGTTTTGATTTATGTTTTTAATACCAAAGAATTCTATTAGTTATAACTGACAAATTTACATTAACTGTTTACATATAACTTATTAAGATCGACACAAATAACTGTATTATGAACATAAATAATTTATATTGAAAGTTACACAGTACAAAATGGAGCTTCTTTTCCATTTTTTTTTACAAAAATGCGTAAGGAAAAAATTATGTATTTTGTAAGACAACAAAAGCGTTACGTTTGCTGCCAGTCTTCGCAAATTAGCTTTAGCTGTTTTATTGTATGTATGTACATATATTGGCTTACTACAAGGGATGTCAATTCCGAAACCAGAGATTTGTTATAAAAAAATACCGGGATTTTTTGTGATTTATAAACCTTTTATAAATTTAACAAGTTGGCTGTTGTGCCGAATCTTAAAAAAAAATCTTTATAAAAAATATAATGAGAAACACAAAAATACACTGCTTATACATACACCTGTCTTCAGAAAACAGCGATTTTGAAGCTCATGTGTGTATTTATGTAGGACTAAAATATTCTTATCCAGTGTCTTTTAATACTAATAGCTTAGCATTTTATACCTATATTACGAATATAATTCATTTCAAATGTTTAGAAATTGTATCTTATTTTTACAATTTAAAATTGATGTAATTACCAATTCTCACCATAATTTACAGAGTTTGTCTGATATTTATAACAATCTTGAGTGTAATTAAGGTTAGGTTAGATTTCATTGGCAGCCGTTCTTGGAAAACAGCTCACATGCGTCCATAATTTTGATCCCATTGTGTTACCCAATTCGGCACTGGTTGTTTCCATCACGAACCATCCATCGATAGCTCCCCCAAACATGATATAAATGGTGCCCCAAATATACGCTCTCTTTTTGTTGATAGAGCCGGACATTGACACAGAAGATGAATAATTATTTCTTCTTCCTCCTCATTATGACGGCTTCTACAGTAAACATTGTACTGTAGACCTAGTCTTCTGGCATGTGCTCCAAAAGTACAGTGACCTCTAAGTAAAGAGACAGTAAGCCTTGTTAGGTTACAACGAAAACTAATCAATGAATTCTTCCTTTTTATATCAAATACGGGTCAAATGGACCTCCCAATGGAACAAGTGGTTTCGTTCGACCATACTTTTCTTGAGCATGTCTAAACATTTCTTTCTTAACAAGTATTTTCAGAATCGTAGTGCTGATGCCAGCAATGGGGTCAATCGCCTCTTCGGTCAGAATTGTACCCTACCTGGCCAAATAATCAGCAATATATTTGCACTGTATTGAACTATGCCCAGGGACACATTTTAGCGTTATCCTAGAATGTTCCGGTATCTCGTTCAGAGGCACACGACATTCTGTGGTTTACCTAGACGTCGAGTAGACCCCTGCTATACTATTTAAGGCCAGTATATATACATATATCTACAGATATTCGATAATACCTGAACCGGTTACCAATTCGCTTTATAGCAGAGATCTCTGCTTGGAGAATGGAGCAGAAATCTGGAAGCATAAAAAAGTATTTGATATCGAGCATTTGGGAGATAAAGTCCATCTACCCATTAGTTCCTATTCGGGATACGTGTGGAGAATCGCATATCGAAAAAAGGTTTCGGTGCGCAGTAATCGACGTTGCTAAAAGCAATCTAATAGTGACTCGTAATAGCAGAGTGACCATAATCTTTCTTAAGCCATGAGTCTCACAAACAAAGCCTTTAGTCTCACAGCTTTGATCTGCCATCAAATTCACTGGCAGCTAGTTTAACTCAAAAGTTAAATATGTTATGACATAACGACATATTAATAAAATAAAATTTATTTTAAATAAATTAATGAACTATTGTAAATTTATAGATTTTAATAAAAATTGTGTACCATTTTGGAAATTAGTTTTTTTCTTTTCTGTTTTAAACAACTTTTGAAAATTCAACTCAATCACTGATTCTCTGAAGGATTTTAGTCATATTTGGACAAATCCTGCTTTGTCGCTCATATGGACCATATGAAAAATGAAGCCCATGGACCACTCTATAAGACCCTATAATATTTCTATGTTTTTCCATTTGATTATAAAGTCAAAATGTAAAATATTCTTATTTTGCAAAATGTTATTTGACTATCAATCAGTCACTGTAAACTTTTATTATATTTTTTGAGCAATATAATTCTAATGTTTATCTATTGATGTAAAATCTCTTATCTCAATCAAGCTTAACTAAGCATAGAGCGTTATTCATAACAAATAATGTCCTAAATGTTTATTAAAATAATACTGTATAGTTTTAATTTTATCATCATTTATGTTATCTATACGCAGCTGATTTGTGATCTATTTTTTTAAGTCTCAATAAAAATCTGAATTGAATTGCAAAATGTTAAAGTTTAACATATAACGATTATGTTAGTTTGATAAACATGTTTAAAATCAAAAAAGGCAATTGCAACGAAAAACAGAACGGAGTAAATTATTTAAACATACATCGATGTATGCCAATGAGATTTGTCTGAATTTTCTATTTTATTGACAAGTTCTTCTTTGTATGAAGTGAAAGTGAATTTTAAAAATAGTGAAATAGTGTCTGTAGAAATTATAAGAATATTAAATAAAGAAATATTTCGGTTTTTAACAAGAATTTATAATGCAAAAAATAATTACATATATGAACGATTTTAAATGTACATTAATATTTATCGGTTAAAAAGAAAAATTGCATTATTGGTAATTAAATAATATTGCCTTAAAAGTTTCAATTACGTTATTAATTGATTTTTTAAAATAGCATAATCAAAAATTAAATTTTATGGTTGAAGCAGATCTATTTGGCGAATGGTGTAGTGAACATGGTTACGACAAATTCATAATAATAAAGTTCGACATAAATATCAAATAGATAATAATAGATAAGAAAATGGGTCAGTTTTCAAAAAATGTCATTTAAATTTGGATGATAAAAAGCAAACATGTGTATGTATTAATGTATGTGGATTTTTGCTCTCTTCAGTTCTCTAAGTGTGAACACAAACCAACAACAAATTGTCTTTGTGAAATTCGAGAGCGAAATTATATGATAGCGGGTCGTAATGATACAACCCGCCATAAGAAATGTTCCTTGTACATGATGCGCTTCTATATGATTTATATTCTTTGCTAAAACCCTTCAGAGAATCAGTTATTTTCTTGAAGTTGAATTTTCAAAAAAAAATTTAAGAAACTCACAAATACAATTCAGAAAATCGGGTTATAGGGTCTTATTGTGTGGTCCATGGGCTTAATTTTTCTTAAGGTCCATATGAGCGACAAGGCAGGATTTGTCAAAATATGCCCAAAATCCTTCAGAGAATCAGGATTTTCTTGAAGTTGAATTTTTACAAATTGTTTAAAACAGAAAAGAAAAAAAATTTCCAAAATGGTACACAATTTTTATTAAAATCTATAAATTTATAATAGTTCATTAATTAATTTAAAAAAAAATATTTTTATCAAATGCTGTTTGAATATGTTTTCATATTTAAATAGATATATGTATGTACATATACAAATATTTCGTTACGTCAGAACATATTTAACTTTTCGACGTAAGAGCTTACGTTACTGCATATTTAAATAGGCTTATTTATCTTCACACACATATATTAATATTAACATGAATTTCAGTAGTGGACCTAATATGGGGATATGGTCAAACATGGACCGAACAAAACAAAATTTTGTTTTATAATTTCTTTTTACATGTTACTTTTTTTTGCCGAACTTTGTATTAATATTTTAATATTATAGGCATTTACACATTAAAACATATTTCGGAAAAATATTTGTATGGGGGCTATGAGAAATCGTGGAACGATTCTTAATATTTTCCTCACACTTTCTTCTTTTATCATAAAACTAACGTGTACAAAATTGCATGGTAATATATGCAATATATTTTAAGAAATTGCAGGAACAAATTTTAAAAATATCAAATTTTTATGGAATATATCGTATTTTTAATTTTGAATTTTAGTAGGCCAAGTACAAAAATACGACCTTCGATGTAAACAATTAATGAAAAAAAGATCTATGTTCTATTAGAAATTAAAACATATAATACGAATGAGTCTAAATAACAACAAATAATACTCAGAACCGAACCTTAACCTTTCCTTGGTATCCCGAGGGGTTATGGTTGCTTGCGTTAAATCAGAAAACGCCTGATATTGGGGTCACTTATCAGAGCTCTGTGCAATACTTTTCCACACAAAGATCTAGGGCCAAATTACCGCATTCGTGATCGAATGAGCTATCGTATAGAAATTATGATAAAATGTACTAAATTTCTTGCTCGATATCGAATGCCATAATCTCAAATAAGAAAATTACGATCAATTTCACTCGATATCGAATGCGGTAATTTGGCCCCTAATTGGAGTATTTCCACTACTATGTGGCTCCAGATACCATGAAAATCGCTTTAGGTAATGTTGACGACAGATTTTTTTTAGATGCACGATGAGATCATTAAATACGTGCTTTGTGATTATTCTATATTGGCGTAGTGCAAAGAGAAGATACTCGAACGAATGTCTTTTATCAAACTGTGTAATTAGTCTCAGTAATAATAATAATAGTATTAATTAAGGTATTTAAAGCGAACAGATTTAAAATTTTAATCTCCACTGAAATGTTTTTACGAATGAGTATGCAAACTTCAATCACAATTAATGTTTTTGACAGTATTAAAGTATTTTTTTAATACATGAATTTGTTATTAAGTAAACGTATGATATTCACCAACCCAATAAATCTTTAAGTATCTCAATGTCGTTTTATCATGCCTAATAAAACAGGCTTAATATAATCAATACCTTAAAAGCGACTAATATTAATCTAAATAATAAATTTTACAACATTGCAACATCTTAAAACAAATCTTTTTGATTTTTTTTTTAATTATAGTAAACATTTTCTTTAATATTGTATTGTACGATTAAGAAAACATCTAATAACAAATTTATGCTTTAAATATATTTCTCAGACAATTTTGCTTGTTATCAAGCTTTCATAATTTGTCTAAAGTTATTTATTTTTGCTGCTAATTTAAATTGTTAATTGCGTTGCTGATTTCGTTTTCAAATACCTCATGTCTGTAATTAAATGTATCAAAACCTTTGACATTTTAAACTAAACTAAAAAAAAAAAGCTTTGTAAAAACCTTTGTATTGGTTGTTAGATGCTAATAGGCACTTATGAGTTTACATATTTATCGATACTTTAAACCTTCAAACATTTAAATTTATCGTTTTAGCATTTGATACCAAACTGAATAATGATGGTTTTTAGCAAGTTTATTTTATATAATTTTATTTGAAGAAACAACGCAGCATTGATTATGTTAAAAAATAGACAATATGTACTAGAAAATGCGTAAAAGATAAGCGTGTAAATCTATTTGATTTTGAAAATGTTTTTAAGTTACTTTTTGTTCGTTATAACCAGTTGTCATTCTGTTTGTAACTACTCAAATAACCGTTTTCTTTTGGAGAAAATTGTTACCTTTACCAAATTTTGTGTATTATTCTGAAGAAAAAGGTAACACTGTGAAAGAATAACATATTCATTTTAAAAAACATTTCTTTAAAAAAGTCTAAAAATGTTACATAAGCAAAATCACCTAGATTTTGAAATGTGAATAAGTGACAGAAATAATAAAGTTTTAATTGATAAACATTCTAAATGCAGTGCGCATAAGATTCGACTAGTTTGTATAAGCTTTAAGATTCCATTCAAACATACAATATGCATGAATGTATTTTTATAAATATTCAACCACTTACTTCATCACATTTGCGATAAGTTTAAATTCGCGACTTGTATGTTTGTATGTGCAAATTTATAAATGAAACAAAAAGAAATATTTACTAATAATATAAGTGTGTATGTACATATGTATCTATGTATATATACGGACAATTCCAGTTATTTTTAATTTCCAGTTGGTTTCATTTTGGTTTAAAAATAGAAAATATTTTAAGTTGAAAATAGTTTAAAAAGTTATCTTTGCTTGTAACTGTTTGTTTATTAAATTTTAGCTATCAAATTAAAATGGAATTTTATATAGGACGAACGTTATTTTTATAAATAAACCATAAATTTGCATCCTTCATATAAATTATGGGTTGTCGTTATTTTAAAAGGCCATCCAAATTGCATATATACATATATATGTATACATATACAGGCATGTTCTGAAAATCACTTTTTCGTAAAGTGATTTGAAATCACTGAAAAGGTGTTCTGAGCACAAAAATTATTGAAATCTCGTGATTTAAAACCGGTCATCTAACAGCCTAATGATTTCAAATCACTTAGAGTTTTTTTAAGCATTTTGCATTGAACTCTTGAAATAAAATTATAACATACACTTAAAATCATTTGTTCTTTATTTGTTTTTGAAATAAAACTAACTATTTTACACAGAAAAAAACTTGAAATTTACAAATTTAGTAAGACGTTGTATTTTTTGCGGATCATTTTTTTAGATTTGTTTACATTTTGTTTTGCATTTTCAGAACACCAAAATATTCCTCCCGTGATTTCAAAATTGTTCGTGATTTAAAATCACCGTGATTTCAGAACATGCCTGATATATACATACATACATATATATATGTAGATATTTAAAAACATATGCACACATCGTTGTGAGACTTATTGTAAAATATAAATATGCTTGTGCATCAAATATATCAAATTATTTTTATTGCATAAACATCAAAAAAGAATCGATAATTTTTCCAAAAAATTGTTGAAAAAACGTAATGCAAAAAATTGAGAATTAAGTAATGCAGAAAAAAAAGATTGTGACTGGCGCGCAAGCATATGATTTAGAATCTTAGCACGGCAAAACAAATTCCACAAATTTGCGTGCAATAATAGAATAATAGAAGGAGAATACTAAAATTTTTGGTTTACGACACCTGAAGAGTAAACCCCGACACGAATGAACTTATGAGTAATGCTCAGAGAAAGTATGAATTTCACAGGCCTATTAATTTACTCATGGAGGATCAGTGGATTATTTGGTATGTGGAAACTTTTCCCCAGCCGAACTAAAAAGGCATTTGGCTTGTAAATCTTCTGTGAATAGCAAGACTAGGACTTAACTCATTATACAATTTTCACCACACTCAACGTTGAAGGCATTGTACTAATCAATACTAATCACTGTGAAATGTTAAAACGTTGCGTATTAAGTTATGGTCAACATCATCTGACTTTTTTGGGTTTGAAATATACATACATAAGTGTCAAAATGATGAAATACGAACACATTTACATTTTCTTATTTTTATCATTTGATTTGCCCGCAAATATTAACTGCCGTATTTATAAAAAAATAAAGTAGGCTTGAAGTGTGCTTTAAGACAAAATTTTCTTAAAGTACACTTGAAGTCTAGTTTTATTGCTTTTTAATTCAAGACTTTTATTTTTGCCTTAAAATATTAAAAGTTAAAAAAAAAACTTTTATTTTTTGAGTAAAATTATAAAAGTCGAAAATAACTTTTTTTGATATTTTTTGATATTTATTTAGTCGGGCTCGAGTTCATTAAATTTAATTTTCATTAAATTATTTTTACTGAAGGTAGGATTTGTTTTACAACTTGAAAAATTTTTTATTATTAAAATTTTTATTGATAATTTTCTTGGCTGGGATTCGAACCTGGGGTCGAAAATAACTTTTCATTTTTGCCTTAAAAAATAAAAGTTAAGAAATAACTTTTATTTCTGCCTTAAAAAATAAAAGTTAAAAAATAACTTTTTTTCTTGACTTTTTCGATAAAATTCGTAACAGTTACCGTCCCTGCTCTACAGCACTCTCATGGCATGCGTTTCAGTAATATAGTCTTGTGTAACGGTTGAAACAACATATTGTCGAATTGTGGTTACGACGAATGCCAATAAGTTCATTCGTCCTGCATGCTTTAAATATGGTCTAGATTGACACAAGTGAATGCATTATACCACCCTGTGCAAACGTAAACAGTTCCTGCTGGACAATTATTTTAAAGTTTGTAAACATAATATTAACAATGGGGACGTTTTTCTATAATAGAAACAATTTTCAATAAAAAACATAATCCTTTTAGATTTATTCAATCTTACTTAAGCAGGAACATATGCATACATATTCAAAACGACAACAAAACTCACTTTTTTAAACACTAACTTTTGTATTCATAAAAAATAAAGTAGGTTTACAGTGTGCTTTTAGACAAAATTTTCATACAAAATGTTCTTAAAGTACATTTGAAGTCTACTTTAATTTTTTCTGTAAATATATATTAAAGACACAAAGTTTGGAATTTTCTTCATCATAATTTACCGAAAAGGGTTAATTTATTTTTAATACGATTTCTAAGTTTTTTAATATGTACATACATATGTATGTATGTATAAATAACCACAAATAAAATATAACTTTAACACAATATTTTTCGAATTAAATTCTTATAAAATACAAGAACTTTACCTTTAATATTTACCTTTTGTTTCTTTTATTTTTTTCTTCCTTACTCTTTATTCGATTTTTATTAAATTATGCTTTATTGATATCCTGACACACGCATGCATATCTACAATGATGTGTGTATGTATTGGTTTTGTATTTTATCGAATTATTAAACGATTTAAACGGATATAAATACATTTATGTGAATGTGTGTAAATAAAATACAAAAAAAAAAACAATACAAAACCTACCAAATTAAATTAAACCCAAACCATCGAACGACCCAACGAACTCAAAACCGATGCAACTCGTTTAATAAATGTCACCTAAAACAACAACAACGACGATATAAAACTCGTATGCATACAAAATCGCGTGTATCTCTCACGACTCTTTTATCTTCGAACAAAATCCTCGGTTGTGTTTTTGTGTTTGTGCAAACATGTGTCTGATGTTAATCTATATTTAAATCATCAATGCCACGTTATCAATACCTTTTATTTTTGTTGTTTTTTCTACAACTATACATATGTATATATTTTTATTTTTCTCAAATACGATCTACGGTCATTGTGCGGCATATCTTTTGCAATTCAAAACCAACAATAACAACTTGTCTGGTTTTGTCATTTCCAACAACAACCAACCCACCAACTTTTTGGCATATAATACATACTTACTTTGTTAATGCCAACAAACTAAATAATTATCCTCATCTAACGTGTTGCCTTTCTTCCTGCAATACGCATGTACCTACATACATACATATACCGTGTATGCTACGTAACAGACATTGCAGACAAGCTGGCTATAGCAGCAGCAGTTATAGTAGTTCTGTCTCTCTACAATTAAACAAGATAAAACTTAGAAAAACAACAAATTAGACAGTTGGCTTTTAACAATACAATAAAAGAAACTGAAGAACATATAGAACGAGTTGCATAGAGAAGTGCAGGTGTGAGATAGGAAGTTAGCTACTTGGAGCAGTAGAAGGGGGTGATACGCACCGTAAAGCAAGCTCAAGTTGGGAAGATATTAATAAACGCACAAACACACACAACTTAAAGAATTGATAACTTAAATATAACTTATAATAATAACTAATAATGGCAAATCCAAGAAAATTTAGCGAAAAAATCGCTTTACAAAAGCAAAAACAAGCTGAGGGTACAGCTGAGTTTGAGAAGATTATGAATGAAGTCAAAGCAACAAGAGTCGTAGATAACGTTCTAGGCAGCACAGATATTACCGAGGGTACTGGTTTACATAGAAACACAAGTTTAAGTGGTGGCAGTGGTACGAGTAGTGGAGCCAGTGGTGTTGATGCTTCTCCAGATGCAAATGCAGGTGGTGGAAGTATAGGCAGTGGCGGAGGAGGAGCGGATGTTGGTATTGTAAGTACAACATCAGGCTCTCCCACATATCGAGAATCACGTGGACGCAGTGCGGGTGTAGGTCCAATGAGAAGACCTTCGGAACGTAAACAAGATCGATCTCCGTATGGTAGCACATCCGGAGGTCTTATGCTAAGCGGTATGATCCAACAAACACAAAACAGTTATTTGAGTCCACCCATGGATAGTAGTTGGCGACGTTCGAATTCAGATTCTGCTTTACATCAAACCCTCAACAATTTGGCAGAGGGAAATTTTGGTACATCTAGTCCAGCACCAAGTGTAATGGGAGATTTAAATTCACTGCATGCCAATTATCACCACCATCATCATCCTCATCACAGCCAAAGATCTCAATCCCCCAATATCGGACGCAGTTATAGTCCACAAGCACAAAGAAGAAAAAACACTTTACTACAACAACAGCATCAGCAGCAGCTACATCATCAGCAGCAACAACAGCAGCTGCAGCATCAACGTTTACAAATGCAGCAGCAGCAACAACAAGCACAACAGCAACAGCACCAACAACTACAGCAACATTTGCAAAGTCAACAACATAACCTGCAACAGCAGCAACAACATTTGCATCATCAACAACAGCAACAACAATATGCCAATGCCAAATACAACAACTCTAATATCATGTTCAAGTCACTGCACGAACAACAATTGTCATTTAACAACACTGGCTCATTACCCGACTTAACTTCCGTACACTATTCAACAACAAACCCGAATAACAGCAGTACACAAATGATGCAAACAACAACAACATCAACACAACAACAACAGACTCTATCTCCCATCTTATCGCCACACCACAACAATGGATGCCATGATCGCGATCAGTCACCTAGTCCCTTTAGCCCAGCCAGTACGGCAGGTGGAGGTAATAGTGGGGGTGGGCCACCTTCACCATATCATCAACAGCAAAATTCTCCACAATCTGCCGTCAATACCCCCACAGGTAATGTCCAAACCTCACCGCATTTGTCCTTTACCAACTTGTCTGTGCAATCGCCTGTAAATGTACAGCAAACAACAGCACAAAATACAGCCGCTGCCTTCAGCACATTGCCAACACTGGGTGACGCCAGTTCAACAGGTAATCTAACAGACTATCGTCAACCAATAAATCCACCCAGTCCTGGTTCTTCCCCTGGTCTCCTAACATCGGGCCCTTCCAACGACATACACACAAGTGCACCACCTAGTCCCATACGACAATGCCAACATAATCTGAATACACCAGTTAGCGGAGGAAATAGTAGTCAAAACCAACAAGCCCATATGCCAACACAAAGTCTACAGAACACTTTTGGTAATCTAGACTCCAACACCGGCTACAATACGCTTAATCCTGCTTTTCATAATCACTTTGAACAGTTTCATTTGGGCGACAATAGTCAATCGCCGCAAAACAACTACGACGATTTGGAATATGAAGGCTTGGGCATGGGCAATCAACAACACAATAGCTTCAATAATAAAATAATAGACTTTGGAGATCTGACAACGCCGTCATCGGCGACCTCGTCTAATACTACAAGAAATAATTTAACAAATGCAACATCCAACTGTAATAACAATAATAATTTACCACAACAGCAGCAGCCGCGAAATAACTCCCAACAATTCCAACATCACCAACAACAACTTTTAAACAACAATCCTACCACAAGCACCACGAGTAGTAATGCGAATACCAGTGGTCCTTCAAATACATGTATAACCCACAATACAGGCCTGATGAATAACAATGACAGGCAACAAGACATTTTATCGGCCAATTCATCGCCCATACCCTCGCCGTTATCACATTGTGTGCCATCGCCTTCCTCGCCCTTACCCATACCAATGTCTGCGCATTCGCCATCACATCATCAGCAGCAACAACAACAACAGCTGTCGTTATCGGTCCAAACATCACCACATCATTCTCCAATGCATTCGCCTCATCACTCGCCTTCACCGCTGTCCGTATCGTCGCCTGGTCTGACAATGTTGGGTGGTAGCGTATCGCCAGTACATTCACCTTCCGCTCACATAATACAACAACAACAACATCAACAACAACAGCATCAGCAAAATCACATAAATAATCAAACAGCGAACCAATTGCATCACAATCAAACGTCACACGACAACCATCATCAGCAACAGAATCAAACGCACACACTCACAACAACCACAAACATACCCCAAATTATATTCTCCGATTATTCCTCATCTCGCGATATCTTCGATAGTCTTGACCTCGACTTGGGTACAATAGACGGCCAAGGCCTACAAATGCTATCCGACCAAAATCCCATCATGATTGCAGATCCCTCAATAGAGGATAGTTTTCGTAGAGATCTTAACTGATACTACGAGGAAGCTGTTGCAGCTATTGAGAGTGGTATCCTCTTAGAGGACTCGTTCGATCCCCTAGGTCCGCTTGTCGACGTAACAGAAGTATTAGGCAATCCTCCCCATGCAACACAACTTCACGTAAATAAACTTCAGAACGATGCAGCCACCACCAACAATAGCAGTGTCATTGGTTGCGGAAGTATAGGCATTGACAGTAGCAACAGCATTTGTGGAGAGGATACATATGATACCCATGTTAACAGAGACGATATTTTAAGCAGCTTAAACGACCAACTCAACGACGAGGCTCACGATGATGACGACGATGAGGTACGAAATTTCTTTTTCTAAATCATCCCATACACACACATACATGAACCATTTTAAAGAAGAGAGCGCCAAATAACTGAAACAAATTGAAAATATAAAAAAGAAAATCATTTAGAACAGTCCCTCCTCTTTTAAAAGCAATTTGCAACAGCTTGAAAATGAAAGAAACAAAACAAAAACCATTCTTAATAGTTTTCAAATAATCTATATATTATTATTATCACATATGTAAGCATTATCAATAAAATAACTATGAAATTTTAAGCACAATTATTTACTGAATAATAAGACTTAATGGAAATTTTATCTAAGAGCTAGCTCCGAACTTAATATTATTTCAGTTGAAATAAATTATAACGTGCTGTTTAGTATGTATGACGGAGTAGGATGATGACACATCTAGCAACACATTTTAGGATTCATTCATGCCATAAAAGGAAACCAAATTTCTACACAACGTTTATCTATCTACATTTATGGTAAATGCTTTTAACCCTTATGTGAATTGACAAAAAAAAAAACTTCATGTTTTGTACGATAAGGTGCCCGGGTACCTCCTTTTTACAAATCTTATGAAAAACAATCCATTTTGCAACAAAATTTTAAAAGGTTACAAACGTTTAAATACAATAAAATATCAAAAGTTGGGAGCTCTCAAGAAGAGAGCTACGAGTACGATGGTTGCCAATTTCTACAAAAAAAAAATAATTTCAAAACATCAATTTTCAGCGAAGAGAAGTATAACAAAGGCAATGGCTGACTTATTTCTCATAAATCTCCTCAGACATCTTTAAGATATTTAATTTTAAGAAAGTATAACCAGAACCAAAAACTAAAAAAATTAAATAAGATATAGAAAATTTTTTGTTTTCACAAAATTTTGTCCTATTTCCTGTGATATATATGTATAGGTATACATTTTCTTTGTACAGACATAACAGATAGATGTTGATCGAGCTTCTAATCCTATTTGATTATATAAATATGGATGATTACTAGAAAAGTTAGTTATGCTAAAAAATTTAATGTATGCAATGTTAGTCTTGTTTCACACTCTTCAGTTTTAGTTGACCAGTTTTTCTTCAATTCTCTTTTGGACTTGCCATTTCATTCATACACGTCAATTCAATTTTCGTAGTTTTTAATGCAAATCAACATGTATTCATCCAAAAATACTTGCATTGACAAGTCAGAATTGAAGAGTGTGAAAGCGGACTTACCCATTTTGATTAGTAACTTCAGCACATACTGTACTTTAACTTCAAACATTTGCAAATGTTTGTGCTTAAAAATCTCGTAATTATTTCTGTCGTTAAAAATTTTTTAAAACAAAATCTTACACATTTAATTTCTATAAAAAATGAAAAGTAAATTCAAAGAACAGGTTCTTTATGAGTTTAAATCTAATTTAATAAAACAAAAAATTTAATTAAAACGTATTTGGTACAAAAACAAAGAAACAAACAAATATTTATATATATATACAATATTAAATAAATGAAATCAATATATGCAATAAAATTGAACTATAGGGAAGTATTAAAACAAAAACAACAAAAAAAAGTAAACTCAATCAAATCAAAAGTCACAATTAATAAAAAACAAAAATATATTAATAAAACAAAAGAAAACCCGAGATTACATTCATCCCCCTAACCCTCTTAACCCAAAAGTGTCTTAGACCCGTGGCAGAAGCAACATACTATACTACGTGCATGTATCAACAGAATTATTGATAATATTCATAAAATTACCATCATAAAACAAAGAGAAATACATGCATACATAATTATGTAAAACATACATAGTTTATCCAAGAAAATATTTACATATAATATTTTACAAATAAAAATCAACAGTTTAATTACAAAATATGATCGAATACAATTATTAAAGTCAAATAAATACACACAAATTAAAACTCTAACAATCTAAAAAAACACATAGTTTTCGCAAAATAAAAATGAATTTAAGTTTAATAGATATTTTGTTTATAAATTATTTAGAGAACGGAAAGGATTTTGTTATAAAATTGGGAAGGTTCTTGCTTTGTCGGAAATTTACAAATTGAAATAATAATAAAATAAAAAATATTGGAAGAAATAATTTAATAAATAATATATACATTTTTTTAGAAATAATTGGCCTCGAGCTCGAAAAAACTTTTTTATTTTATCAAAAAAAAAAGGTCGAAGAAATCAAAATTTAATTTAATTGAAATAATATTTAAAATAAAAGTTGCCTAAAGTTACTCTCTTTAAATGCCTCATTTGCGATTAAATATTCTTAACGATGTTATTCCCTAAATCCACACAACTACAATTTTAATTTAATATTAACCTGTTATGGACCGATCATCCAAAAATTTAGTGCCATGACTTCAGTGAATAAAAATATTATGTGTGTTAAACTTTATCTCGATATAAATACTTTTAAAATATTTATGGAGGTTAAAGTGAATTACAAAGAGAGTCTTATATGGGAGTTTTGACTAATTATGGACCGACCATTATAAAATTAGCTGTCATTATTTCTGTATATATGAAACTCATTTTTGTTAAATTTTATTCAGATAACAATATTTTTAAAAGATTTAACGTGATTTGCGGAAGTGGGCCTTATATGGTAGTCGAAGCGACTAATTATGTACCGATCGTCATAAAATTCTAGCATACGAAAAATATTTGTGTTCAATATTATTTGGATACCAAAATTTTTAAAAGAGTTATGCTCTTTTAAGTGATTTTTGGAAGTGGGCGTTATATGGAAGCTACGACTAATTATGGACCGATCTTCACAAAATTTGTAGATGTGATTTAGCTTCATTTATTACTCATTTGTGGTGAAATTTATTTGTATACATTCATAATTCAAACATTTATGATCGTTAAACCCCTATTTCGGGAGGATATTTGTATGGGGGCGAGGTGAAATAATAAACCGATTTCTACCAGTTTCAATCCCATCCGTCCTTGGGCCGAAAAAATATCACGTACCAAATTTTATTGAAATATCTTCAAAATTGCGACCTGTACTCTGCGCACAAGCTTTACATGGACAGCCAGCCAGACGGACGGACATACATCGTTAAATCGTCTCAGGAAGTGATTTTGAGTCGATCGGTATACTTTAAGGTGGGTGTTGCACAAATCCAACATACCCTCCCCACTATTGTGGTGTAGGGTATAAAAACGAACAATTTTAAAAATACGAGAAATATTTTGTTGACTTTTTGGAATGAACATATTCAGTTAAACGTAGCTTAAACTTTAAATGTTATTATTCAATAAGAGAATATCTGCCTCAGGGATGCAAAAGATGGTACAATTGTTATTTTTTAGCACTAATTGAGAGTCAAAAATACAATAGCACCGCAATTACTAATTTAGCACTCTTTAAAATGTTTCCCTATATTATTACATTGCTGCAATGTATATTAAAAATTTTATCATTATGCCATTTTTTTGATCGTTCCATTTTATATGGCAACTCTTGGCAACTTTTGCACATTGTTTTGCACATTTTGTCTAAGCCCCTTTTATATTGAGATCTCAACAACTAATAGTCTTTATATACCTTTTGAAATTAAAACATTAATATTAATTGTTATGTTTATCTACATATATATACATATGTATGTAAGTACTTAGTACGAATGAATTTTAATGTGCTTTTATATTAATTGTGAAGTTTTTTTTACACACATATACATATATGTATATGTACAAATGGATTGTTATGTACGTTTTTAGTTAATTTTTAATAACAAATATTAAAAAAAAATAAAAGAATTTAGTACAATTGGCTGAAAAAAGTACACTTTTTCTTGAAATTTAGTACAATTTGTAAAATCTTATTTTACATCCCTGCCTGACCTGCCTTACTAATTGATCAGCTCAATAACATTATGAACGCGCTTTAACTGCAAGTTTAACCAGATTTACCTAACAAATAAAGAACTATCACTATGTGATAAAATTTTGTTAATCAAGCTAATAATACGAGTAACCCCGAAAAATCAAATATGCTCTTGTAAGTGGTCAACTCAATGTTTCTAAATGGCTCACAATTTGTTAAATGTAGCAATATCTTGTTGAAAACACATATCGACCAGATCTAACACAAAAAAATACGGACCGCTGATTCTGAAAGTTTTTAAATAGTTTCTGAGTGCAGCAGTGGACCACAGTTTTAAACGCAATACTGCTCGAAAAACATTTCTCGCAAACCACCAGTTTCGAAAACAATTTTCTTCCATATGTCAAATTTTGTCACATGACCAAAATTATAAACTTTGACACCGGTAGGCTAGGGTATTGTATTCGGTATTTCCGAAACAAATTCGACTGACCTTTAAATAACCGAAATATGAGTCTAAAAAAATCTTACACTAAATCGGTCTAAAGGTCACCATTCCACCATTGAACACAAAACGGTGCAAGATACCTCGACCGAAATGTTTCTGCGGCAGACTTTAAGTTAAAATTAAAAACGAAGTGTGTTATTCAATAACTAATATGTACCTGGAAAATCCCGTAAACATCTTGACATTTAGCAACTCTGTATTTTTATACCCTTCACCTTCACCGTTTGTAATTTCCACAATATAATTTTCCGACCCTATAAAGTATACATATATATTCTGGATCCTTATAAATAGCGGAGTCTATTAAGCCATGTCCGTCTGTCTGTTGAAATCAATTTTCTGAAGTCCCCAGATATCTTCGGGATCCAAATCTTCAATAATTCTGTCAGACATGCTTTCGAGAAGTTTGCTATTTAAAATCAGCAAAATCCGTCCATAAATAACGGAGATATGAGCAAAAATCCGAGACAACCTCTGAAAATTTCATCAAAAAAACTAAGTGTATTAATATTGTTAATATTGTTAATTTCATCAACAGATGGCGTTGATCACACAAAGTGTATTAAAATTGGTACGAACAAATTCATCAACAGATGGCGTGTTTATCGACATAATTATGCATAATATAATTATGCATCCACAACAAAGGTGAAGGGTATATAAGATTCGGCATAGCCGAATATAGCACTCTTACTTGTTTATTTATAGAGATTTTTCCGCATTTTGGCGTCTTTTTTTATTGCACCCATTTTACTTATTATCAATAACAAACTGCTTAGGACGATGATAACCATTTCTGGAATAATCTCATTAATTTTGGTTGTGTATTTTTGACATGAGCATGCTTTACACAGCCAGACGAGCTTAAGGATCAAGAATTTATACACTTTTTTCGGTCTGAATGTTTCTCTTTTTGACAAAAATTCTAAAAGTTTTGCAGGAATTTCATAAGTTCAAGACTGAAATAGATTTTAACAGAGTGAGGAATTTAAGAAAAACCAGGTCCATTTGTTAGTTTTTTGAGAAAATTTTGTTGTTTTTTAGATGAAAAATTAATTTACTAAACTGAAGGAAAGTATTACTGATTTATGAAATAAATACATTTCAGTGATTTTAAGCTTTAAATTAAATTTAATAAAATCATTTTCTTTAAATAGTCTATAGACAAAATATCTAAGAAATGAGAATTTTTATTATACCGTAAATATCTGCAAATCAACACTAAATATTTGTAACTTAATTAAACTTCCAAAAAAGAAAAATTGTTTGATAAAAACTACTACTTCCTATCGTTAAATACTACCTACTATTACTATTACACAGAACTGTTTATTATTTTGTATATATGTATGTGTATATGTAATATAAATATATATACATTGTATATATATATAATTTTTAAGACGATTTTTTTTATATTGCGAACGATATCAAAAAAAAAAATGAAATACAACTATTCAAAAAATAAAAGTTTATTCTACTACATTTTACTCTAATTCTTAAAACAAAACAAAAAAGAACGAAACTTAATAAGCTTTATGTCCTGTAAAAAAAAAATATATATATGTATATTGTAAAATATTTATAAGTAAATAAATAAAATTATTTTTTTAAAATTATCAACAAATTATAAAAGAAAACTACGTTCGGTACCATTTTTAAGTTTAATAACTAAACAACAGCAGCAACAACAACAAATAATATATAATTAATAAATAAAAAATAATGTATAAATGAAAACTGAAAACGTCATTAGTTGTTAAAAATAAAATATTTTAATTTTTTTTGTAATAATAAATGTTTGCTTACAATTTTTTTTAAATATAAATATACATAAATATAAAATAATCATATTTTTATTATATACAATACATAAATTAAATATATATTTTTTTCTTAAAGAAATTAATATATTTAGGTCTTAACGATTTTTGGTTTAAAACTATAAAATAAAGAAAAATCTTTAAAAAAAAAAATAAATGAAATGAAAAAAATCTATAGTTTTTTCGATGTCAATGCTGAGATAAATCTAATTGTATAATAATATAATTGTAATATATTTATAATTTATAATAAAAATAAAAAAAAAACAATTTAAAAGATAAAACAAAAAATCCCTTTAATGTATAATGTAATAACAAAGTTATTTGTTTCAAATAAATCTTTAATTATAATTAAAATTTTCATAAAAACTGTTTTCAAAAGAGCTCAATTAAGGGGATAAAAGATGGTAAGTGTTAGTTTAAGCAATGTTCACATAAATTTCGGTTACACTTTCGTTTTTTTTTAGTGATTCGATTTAATCTCAAAGAATTTGTATTTTTATGAGTGCTGAGTAATGTAATATCTAAATATTAGGTGTATTACTAAAAAGTGTGGGAATCACAACAGATATGTTCAATTCACAAGTGATCTTGTAGTGTTGTAGGAGTTGTACGTCGCACGGTGGCTCAGAAAAGTCTAATTTTTTGTTCTCACTGATTTATAAAATTGTAATTGCATTCAATAAATTAAAACTAGGGTAGTCAAAAAATTAGGTAAAAATATTGGCAATTTTTGGCGTTAGAAAAAATTTTATTTTTGTAAATTGAAGGAAGAAGGAAATTGTCATATCTCGCAAACTATTATAGATAATAAGTTGAAATTTTTTTACAATATTGGTTTTATAGTAGTCTTTAAGAAACACTATGCCATATCACTCGCATTTTCATACTAAATGCTACAAAAAAACAAAATTTCAACTTTGACTTTAAATTTCTCTTCAACTACTGAACCGATTTTAATGAAATTAAAACTGTAGATAAATTCAAGATGTGTTCTCTTCACAAAAAATTACTAAAATATCTCCATCGTTTCAAAAGTTACAGATTTTTGGCCGATGAAAAAGATTCTGAGCCACAGAGCTTCGTCTGAATTTTCAATAATTGTACACATTTTGCTAGTAATTTCTATAGAAATGTTTTGTGCCAAGTTTTGCTTTACTTCATTAATTTCAAAAATTATGCCACTGAAGCACACCGATTGCTCACCGAAAATTATGGTGAATGTATTCCAGCAGTTTGAACGTGCGAGAGATTGTTTGTGCGGTTCATAAGTGGTGATTTTGACATATTAGACAAAGATGGGCCAGCCAAAAAAGTTTAAGGACCAATAATTGAAGGCATTACTCCTTGAAGATTATTATCAAACTCAATATTGGGAACTACGTTTGCTCAGATCATTGATAGCTACGTTTGCGAGTAACATTATTCATCCAAAAGCAAGAAAAATTACTTATAAATTAAAGCCGAGAGACGATTTTGCATGCCCAAAACGCTAAAAAATAGCTATTTTTGCATCGAATCTCTACTTGCGATGAAAAAGAGAATTTATGTAAAACCCAGCTAACTAAAAAAATCGACATTAAAGCGAAATATCCATGGCGCAAACGTAAGATAAGTGTAATATTCCATCATGTCAACACTCGTCCACATGTTGCCATACCTGTTAAAAACTATTTAGAAAGAAATGGGTGGGAAGTTTTGTTACAGTCTCTTTATAGTCCAGACCTTGCCTCATCCGACTACTATATGTTGCGATCGTTGCAGAACGAACTCTCTGGGATATATTTCACTTCAGAACACGGTATCCGAAATTGGCTTGATTAATGTTTATTCTCAAATGTTTTTTTTTCGCCGATTTTTTATGTTGCAAGGAAGATGGGAAAAGTTCAATTGCTAATACATTGAATAATGGGTCGATTACGGATGGCAAACGAATCTTAATGGAGTTGACAGTTGCCAAAAACATATTACAGATGGCAACTGGAAAGTGTCAGCTTGTAACTTCAGTTGCCGAACATGGCAACCGAGAATTTGTGATGTTATTTGAAGTGATAAATTTTAAATATTAGTATTTTTGTTATTAAATTATTAACTGTTGTTTTCTACAATTGCAATGACAAAACAAGACAATGTATTTGTGTAGGCATACCCTGCAAAAAACGCGAGTACTCCATACACGCATGTATGGACTACTTCACAATGGACCAGGAGTACTTCAAACATAATCCATTTGTTTGAAAAAAACTAGTCCATTTAACATTACGATGTCCTAGAACTGGATCATATAAACCAGCATTGCATAACACGAGACTAGTCCCAAAACTACTCCTTGTAACTACATCAAATGCTTTTAAACAACGATTACGGTCGTTAAAGCACGAATAATTGTCGTGTAACAAGAAGTTCTGCTTTGAAAATGAAATGGTCCACAAGTGCATTACATAGGACCATGATGTAGTCACTACATTTTAGCTACAATAGACCACGTACTCCACAGATTTTTGCAGGGTAACAACATTAAGCATCTTTTGAGAGTGTAAGAGATCCCTTTTTAATGCATACATACATATGTAATAAACCCTGTGCAGATAGCGCATAAGTCTCTTAAAAATTTTGGTATCTAAATAATATTAAACACAAATATGTTTCATATATACACAAATCATTCGGTACAATTGAATGATGATCGGTCCATAATTAGGCATAGCTCCCATATAAGGCCAACTTCCGAAAATCACTTTAGCGTTCATAAATCTCTAAAAATGTTGCTGACCAAATAAAACTAAACACAAATAAGTTTTATATACACAGAAATGATTTATAACGTTCGGTCCATAATTAATCAAATCTCCCATATAAAGCTTCTTCTACTTCTGAAAATCACTAACATGCATAAATCGTTTAAAAGTTAAACGCTTTTATCGTGCTAAAATTTAACACAAAAATATAATCGGGCTTGTAGTTTATGAGTATATAGTCCATTCTAGTCTAGTCTGGTTATCAAAAGAAATTTTTGACTAAAAACAATATTTGTTGTTATTGAATTTGTTTTTTATGACTTTAAAGCAAATAAGACACATCACACATATGTATGTATATACTTACATATAAACATATAATATAAATATACTACATATGTATATGCATAGTTCCATATAATCATTGTGATAAGATGTTAAACACGTCATTTGCCCAAAACTATAAGATTCAAACAAGATTCAATAATCGTTTTAGCCTATAAAACGCATAAAACGAAAATCGCAATAATAACACATACTTTAAATAAGAATAAAAGAATGACAATTTATAAATATTTTATTAGTAAAAAAAAATAAACAGGTCTTTATGACAAACAACAAATTAACACACAAAAAACACGAGATTTGACTAACCGAATTTTTAACTATGTAAATTAAATGTATTTAATGAATAAACAAATTAAAACAGGCATGAGATGCTACACTAATCGATTACATATATTATATTAGTAAAGGGGTTTATCGATTGTAAACTATTTAATCGTTAGACAATAATTTTTGAATTGGTTGGAATTATTTTTAATAATAAAAAATAACACCAAAATGTAATTAACAAACATAATCCAGTTTTTTAAATTATTTTTTAGTTTTATAATAATTGATTAACAGTGTTACGATTAAGGAACATTTTAGTAATATTTGTATATGACTACAACACGTTTTCTCATGCAGTTAAATATCATCCATTTCGGACAGAAATAACTCTGTTATGTCGCCATTTTCAGCACAAGTAACATTCACGGCTTGACCAGCCTCATTTTCAAAGAAATTTGGGCCAATAATGTCTGCAGCCCAAAACCCTCATCAAACTGTCAAAATCATTTTTGGGCTCTCTGAATTATTTGCTCGATAACAAAACAAAAGAATCTACTATGAACGTCAACATAAAGTAAACATTTAAAACAAAATATATTGCATAATTCATAAGTAACTTAAGCAAAATACGAGTATAATTCATTAACAAAAACTAGAAAAATAAAGGTACGGTCACACTTGGCAAATATTTGCCAAACGACTGATGCCGCCATACAACCCCAGACTATTACTGAGCCGCCACATGATAACATATTTATTACTAAAGACTTCGTTCTTGGTTCGCCATAATTTTGGGGGTTTTTCGATTCCAAATATCTTAAACTTATTATTCCAAAAATTTTTAAGATTATTTTTATAATTTAATCTTCTCTTTTTTTTTGCTGTTTGAATATTTGTAGTTATCTCATATGTATTTTTATGTACAAATTAGAAATTTGTTATACGGTTTTACCAGAGGTTTTTAGGTTATTCTTCGGAAAAAGTTGTTGCTTTACCCATACTTAAAACATTACAATTTTGCATTAAAACGCTTTTTTAATATTTACCGACAATATTTTTGGGGAACAATTTGAATTATAATCACCCCTATCGTGAATAAAAATTCCCCATGAAATTTGTTCCCTTTTCACATTTGCCTATTAAAATTCAATGTTAAAAATATAAAAGGGAACAAATTTCATGTGGAATTTTTATTCACGATAGAGGTGAATACTAATTATAAAACTATTATTAAAATAAAGTTGAAAATGTTTTCATTAAGTGTCCATGGCGCAAAACAAAAACAACGCATTATTTTACAATCCAGCAGTCCGCAGGTTAGTACAATTTAAAACACATCCAAATGTATACTATTATGCCAATAGAAAAATATAAAATAAAATTGGTTACGAGCATGCATACGATTCAGATGAGTCCTTTTGCTATTCCATTGTAAAATAAAATATATATTAGAATTAAAGAACAAGACAAAATCGAATAGGTATAATGTTGTCATCGTATTTGCATCTGAATTGGATGGCTAAGTAATGAAGTATAATATTGTTAATATAGTTTTGCTTCAGCCGTTGTCCCATTACTTAATTTTTTGGTGTTTCTTTGTTTTTTTTCTATTCTTTCAAAGTAAAATTTCATATTGTAAAGTGTTTTTGAAAGTACAAGTGGTTTAACCGTGATTGTGGCATTAAAAATAAATAAATAAGTATAAATTAAAAATAGTAAGTGTTGTTGTGTGTGTTTTTATATTAAAAGAAATGTTCGGCTTCAGTAAAAAAAATTTAAGACGATGAAGATGTAGATGTTACAACGGACTGTTTAGAAAACAATATTGTAATAAATAATCAGATTGTACAAAATGATCAGGACGAATTTCATCAACCATCAACTAGTGCGACCATTACTGAAGAAAATATTTTGCGGTAAATAGACAATAATTTCAATGAATATTGCCCCTTCAAAGAGCAAAAACATTTGGGATTCGAAATATCAGGTTACAAAAGAATTTACTTTGACAAAAAATAAACCAGACAATATGTGCTGTTTAAAGATCAATTTTCCTTTTTAAATTTCAAACTTCGAATCACGCGATGGAAAGTTATTTGCTGTATGTAGACGATATATGGAGAAAACGTCTTTTTATGAAACTTCTGTTACCTCTGCTGATTTTGGAATTTACGTAGTATCAAATAAAACTCTCTATCACATGAAGAAAAAATTCTTACAGATAATATTGCTTATAAATATGTTTCATTTCCGATCGATGATGATTTCCTCCTTATACCTATTATTCACACTGCAGATATTTTTTTGTTTACAAATGGCGCTTTTTAACAAAATACAATATGAAATTTCAACAAAAGGTAATTCGAAAAACCAGTTATAATATTATTAAAAAAATTTAATTATTGTGTTTTTTTTTTCTTATTTCAGAGAAAGCAAATGAAATATGTAATTCATAAATTGGACCAAAGTTTAAATAACCAATCTGACTTGATACAGGCAGTAGCTAAGCTTAATAATCGTTTAGATGATGTAGAAAAGAAAATTGGAATTAATACGGGAACTCATTCCCAAGAATTAGCAATTTTATAATAAATGGTGTCACAAGGCCAGACACTTCCGAAAAATCTGTTACAATAAAAAACCAGGAAAATTTAATGTATTGATTTAATTTACAAATTAGTTCTCTTTTTTTTCTTCACCATTTTTGTTTTTTACTGAATAAGCTTTTATTTATGAATTATTTTTATTAATAAAAATATTTTAACAAAAACTCTGGTTAATTTTAGTTAATTTAATTATTTAATAGTAATATTAATACAAGACTACTATAAAAGACTAATTGCATTGAGACATATGTAAATCCCCTTTGAATCAGTACAATATTGAACCCATCCGACCTTCGCTTACAATGTCAGTGGAGTTGGATCCATCCGACCTTGCCTTAAATTGTCGGTATGACGGCCTAGGCCATCGCTGTGTAAAGGTAAGTGGAAACCGAATACAGACTTTGAATTAGTCGCATCTACATTGTCATTGGTCTCAGTTGGATGATGTATGGGGGAAAAAAATCCGCTGAGAAATTAAATTAATGATAGAGAGAAAATTATTGTGGAAAAATATCGTTAAAATTGCAAAAGAAACATTAAAATGTTTAAATAGGGTGAGATTGGAATAATGTTTTAATTATATGACTACCACTGTACATACATACATACATATGTTTAACGATAGCTTAATGTAAAAAAGGCCTAACTCAATTTAAAAAAATCTATGAAAAAAAGCCTATCTTCGATACCTTCATAAACACAAAAAATAAAAAAAAATTTAAATAAGAAACAAAATATGTTGTTTTTTTACAATTGTATTAAAATTTTTGTTGTATCTAAAATTTTACGAATTTTATTAAGTTTTTTCCTTCGTCTGTAAAATAACAAAAAATTGAGTTAGGCCTTTTTTATATTAAGCCATCGACATTCAATGTGTGCGTTTGACATTTATTAGTGACGTTTTATAGATATGCGTGTTTATTCAACTGAAATCATAAATAATTTAACTGCAATCTTTTTAAATATTCATACATTCTATAGTATATATCGTCACCTTAAAGACCAAACAACCTATCAACAGTTTTCAAAAGTTTACAGGAGAGAGAAAAACGTTATAAAATTGGAACTATTTGCAATATTGAAACGAAAATTATATATTCTGATTAGAATGAAACAAGAAGTATATATCGGTTGGGAAAGCTTTGTTTTTCTTAACACAGCTTATCATATGGCGCTTAGGTTATTTAGAATTGTAAAAATTTGAAACCAAACAACCTATCAGCAATACTAATTAGTATCAAGCATTAAATTACACTATGCAACAAAATTAAAATTTTATCATGATTTTTGATGTTTTATTTTCTTTTTTTTTAGTACGTCGTGGCCTTCTAAAGTATAAATTTTTAAATAAAGTTATAGGTGTTTTTACAAAAAATCTTTTTTTATATTTATTGTAATGTTAATAAATAAATAAAAAGTTAAATTAGATTAAAAAACTATTTCATTAAATAAAACTATCACAAAAATTAATAAATTTCTTTAAAATTACTCTGATTTCTTCTTTAGCATGAGTGCTGATAGGTTATTTGGTTTCAGAAAATTGTACACTTGCTGATAGGGTACTTGGTAATTTGTAATAGTTTGGTTATTTGTAATATTAGATGTTCAAAATTTTGCATACATATGCGCTATGATATAGGGAATAATATTTAATAAAAAGAACTCAATTTTGAAATTTTTGCTGATAGGTTGTTTGGTCTTTAAGGTGAGGATATGTAGAAAATATGTACTAACATATTCTATTTCATACTTAAGAATACAAAAACAAATAAGTAATTTTATAAAAAGAAACCAGGCTGTTTGGCTAATTAAAAACAAATCTTACAAGCAAAAAATAAAAGACAATATGAACAATAAAAACAAATTGATAATATTTGATTAAACTTCTCATTATTTTAAAACATTTAATGCATTTTAATCTCTTTAATTGTTGTTTACTTGCTTTGGTTTTTGTTTTTATAGAAATATATTTATTCATACTGTTTGGTACAGACTCATACAATTATACAAATTCCTACCACACGCCTCATTCTATAATTCAATGAACTATTTTTATAATTTATGTATTTATTGTATGGTTTTTTTCTTAATATTTAATCTAGATTAATTTTTTTATTTTTAAAATAAAATAAAATTAATGGGTGTGTCCTGCACAAACACTTTGAAAATAATATAGAGTGTTTAAGTCAAAAGAAATAAATTAAACAATATTTACATTGGTGGATTTATAATTAGTAACGAATTTTCAGCATATATATTTGTTCATATATTTGTCACATAATTAGAAACTAAAAAATATATGCAAAACACCTTAGTGAGGTTTAACAAAACAGACTGATACTTTAATATTTTGTTGGATAACCCTTGTTTTTGACCAGTCTTTTTGGTAAACTCTTAATTAAACGCTGGCATGTTTGCAGAGATATGTTTTTCCAGCTTTGTTGCACCCACCAACTGAAACAATTTATAATTATTTCGTGAATTTTTGTCCTTAAGGTCTCTTTCTACAATTGCCCATAAGTTTTCAATTAGGTTAAGATCAGGACTTTGTGGTGGTCAGTCAAGAACATCAATATTTCGTTCCAAAAGCAAACACTTCCCTAACCGTGAAGTGTGCTTTGGTTCACTATCATGCTGGAAAATATACTGGACGGGCATAATCTCAAAGCAATACGATTCCATTACATTTACCAAAATGTGTTTATATTGATGCTGATACATTATTCCTTGAACTTGTATATACCATAATAGACCCACCACCGTGTTTCAGTGTTTTAACAGTATACCTGTGGTCTAAGGCTTTATTTGGAGGACGTCTAACATACGATATTCCTCAGATTGAAACAAGTTAAACTTATATTCGTCGCTCCAGACACTCTATTTCAATTACGTGGATCTTTTCTAAGCATTTCTATTGCAAACCGCTTCATGATATTTTCTTGAGACATGAGGTTTTTTTTGTGCAATGCACCCACGAAGTCCTGACTCATTTTAGCATCTGCTTAATGTCCGTGTGTATGTATTTCGCGCGAATATATATATGGATTTTTTTTACTGGCTCTACAAGTAACTCTATCTTCTGCTAAAGTGGTCTTTCGTTTGCAAACAGTATTGTACGAGTATTTTTGTAAAAGTAAATTGCACAAAATACCATTTTTTTTTTGAGCAAGAAACTGTTTGTGCAAAGCCGACATTGAAAGTTTTTCATTTTGGTAACACTGCACAATTAACCGTCTCATTTCTGGAGTACATGACTTGTTTTTGCCCATTTTCGTAACCGTATCAAAATTATTCCAAGTTTATCTATTGTTTAACAAATTATACTCACTATGTCACTAATATTTAGAAAAGTTTAAAAGCTGAAGAAAAAAGTGTGTGTTTCTAATTACGTGGCCAGCAAAAAAAAAACAACGTGTTGTGCATTAACAACAATGTTCATTGTTTACTCATTGAATATAGGTAAAAACAAATTACAGTGTAGGTCTTTAAAGAAGCTACACAGCGGTCTTATTATATCAAAGCGTCGTTTCTAATTATATGTCCACCGCTGTATATAAAAAACATATGTAACTGGAAACGCATTGAAAATGTCCTTTATATATAATTTTAAATAGTTTTTAATTTGGTATCCAATGTTGGTATTAGTTCGCCATAAGTATTTATTTTTGTTATAACCCTTCTATTAAACAATTATACCAATTTTTATTTTGATACATTTAATATACATACATACATATGTATGTACATAGAATATTTTTATCAGTTTTTGTAAGTTTGTTTTATATATGTATGTATATACATATGTACATATTAATTCTCCCCTTCACAATATACAAAACGATGTTTGCATATTCAAATATTTCTTGGAAAATTATTAGAATATTATTATAATTGTCAACGGTAACAACGGTGGCGTCTCTCTTCATATAAAAAACTTTGTCCGAACAAAATATTTGTTCAACAAATGGGTGAAACTACCTTAACTTAAATATTTCAGCAAACTTTTTTGAGTTAAATTTCGAAATTTTTTTTAAATTAACTTTCAATACATATATTTGAAATACTTTTTTTGTTAGAAAAGAAATTAACACCTTTGTTGGTACTTATAATTAAATTAGTATATTTTTATTAACACTAACTTACATTGTACCTACGTACATACATATGTACCTATATACAAATTTATATGATAATTTTTGTAATTAATTATTTTTTTGAGTTGCCGGTAATAAAATGTGAATCATTTCATTGATGTTTGATAAAAGCAAATTTCATAAATGGTAAACTTTGTATCTTAAATATGTAAGTAGGTACCTGCAGCTAAATATAGATTCATTATTATGGCGGCAAACGGAGAATATAATGTACAAACAGTCAGAATTACGCTTACGTTCAAAAGTTGTTATATAAAATATATTTATAACAACTTAGCTTAAAGGCCCTGTGTACCTACATACATATATAAGATATATTAACAATTATGCATGCATATATATTTATATCTGTAATATCTACTCTATCTGTCTAAATATAAAGGTATAACACATATTCATGTAAGTAGAATATTTATTATTATTTTCAGCAGATTTTAATTTTGTGTTTGCGCATTAGAATAAAACACTTTAGCCGTACGAGCACAACTCGTATGTATGTATGTATGTAAGTTTGACTGAATGTGATGGATGAAGTAAGTAATTGTTTGCACTTAATATTGACAATCTCTGCTCAAATACTCAATGTTGTGTACAAATTTGTAGAATTTCCGTTTCACACATTGCCTTAAGCAACAAAAAATAAAAGTAAATTAAAATTAAATGAAATAATTGTTTAAATATCTACATATATAATTGATATTTATAAGAAGGCAGCAATTTTACTACTCGTAAGTGTGGAGTTTTGCAACAGAAAAGGCGGCATACAGATATTTTTTTTTTTACTAAATAAAATCCATTGTTTTCACAAAAAAGGGAATTCTTAAATGAACTTCGTATCAGAAGAAGAATGTAATGAATAATAAGTAGTTTTTTATTTTATGTTTTTTTTGGTATTTGAATTGTTTAAAATTGCGTGTCTGTGCATAGAATTTGCATTCTTAACATATACATACATATGTACATACTTAAACTTATACATATTGTTTTGTATGACACATATTAATTAATAATCAAAAAATATTTTAAAGATCTATTAGTGCAAAACGAGTCATACTTTAAATACCTAGTAAAGAATGTATTGAATATCAACATTTCAAAAAAAAAAACTTTTTGACAAGGATGTATAATTTAGATATTAAAATAACGCCTGAGGTAGACATTCAAAAGTATTACTCGATATTAAGTATTATTAAAGTTTTAAGTACGTGCCCTTGTTTATTTAATTAAAGCTCTTTAACGTCCTGGATATCGAACGTAAATAATATTCAGCTAAAGTTTAGTCACGCAAAGTGAACAGAAATTAAATTATTTTATCAAATCGATCTCGAACGAATCGGTTCAATTCATCGTTAGAATATAAGTAGAGTTAATGAAACCAAAATTAGCATTTGATCAAAATTGAGGAATATGTTTGTTATTGAGAGCCAGAGATTATAATTAATTAATGCAATGTAAGTTTACTCCGCTTTCACACTCTTCAAGTATTTTTGGTTGGGAAGCGAAAAGAGAATAAAATGGATACAAACAATTTTCATATTACCTCTTATTTTTATCTTTCATGCATGTTGATTTGCATTAAAAAGTAAGAAAATTAAATTGACGCGTGTGAATGAAATGGCAAGTTCAAAATACAATTGTACAAAAACTGTTGAGCTAAAACTGAAGTGTGTGAAACAAGACTTAATTCAAAATTTTAAAACAAAAAATCTCAGTAATTCATTACATAAAAAAATTTCCTATAATTTAAATTCAACCTTTGAATGATTAAATTTATTTTATTTCAAATCAATATTTCTTCTTTATCAATTTTGTTTTGCTTTAATTACTTAGTAAAGAACATGATACGAAGAGAATAAGGTAGAACCCATGATGAAACTATACAAGGTGAGTGCAGTAGCCCAGCTGACTGACTTTGTTTACAATTTACTAATATCAAAAGTAATACTTTTTCAAGTAATTTTGACAGTAGTACATTATTTTACACAAACAAAATGCCTGTTGTTTCTGTTTTGTGTTGTATTTGTTGTCGATTTGCACTCACCTTATATAGTTGCACCATGGTAGAACCGTTTTCACTTTTTGTAGAGCCATATTAACTTTCTGGCGTTTAAACGATTTACTATTTTATTGCCTAAATTCGTGCTGCTATATCGACTTTTAAAATCCGAGTTTTTTGTTTACATTTGTGAGATTGATACTCAATTTATAAAATTCGTGTAGATCAGAGGGATTTATCACGATGGTGCTAATAGGAACCGCTTTGGGATTTTTGAAAATTTTGCTACTAAGCATTACCGTCCTTATTTTTTCATCAAAACAAAAGTCCTCTCGAAATATTAATATATTAGTACAGAATTTATCCATCCCCGTAAATAGTCCACCACCGAAAAATGTTTGCATTTCCTTAAGATAAATGACCCGATAACTAAATAAGGTGAGATTACTAGCAAAACAATACAAAATAATTAATTCGGACTAACAATGCGGAATAAAACTTAATTTAATACAGTTTTCCTTATATGAGTACATATTTTAAAATCTATTTATCTATGTATGTAACGTATGGACTCCGACTTGCAGTAAAAAAACTGAGAAATAATTTAGTAGAAGTAACCATTATAACAGAAAATATATGTACTTTTGCTACGCATTCCAATGCTAGCGTTTGCAATGACTGTTAACAAAGCTCAAGGTTAATATCCCGTGTATATGTGTATGCTCCTGATGGGCAAACTAAACCTAAAGCATTGCAAGAAATACCAATATTTCGCTATCACAATGGATAGCTTCTTCAAAACTTGTATTATCCCTGAAGAAGCTATCCATTGTGATAGCGAAATATTGGAAATAAATATATATAAATAAATTAAATATTTTTATATAAAATTCTAGTGACCTTATTGCTTGTAAAAAGAAACTATTTAATATTAAAAAAGGTCAAATAAACGAACTAAATATATATAAATAAATGTTTGTAAATATATAAATACGTTTTATTTTATTTTATAACGAGGGGGGTAACGAAGTACACCGGGTTTAGCTAGTAGTTTATATTAATACAAATTACATAGGTATATCTATTTAAGAATAATTCCCCAAAATATTATTTCCCTTTTCCTTGAGTGACAACGACTCTTTTGTTTGTTTACAAAAAAAAACTAATTTCTTAAAATCGCGTTTACGTCAAATAATTTTATTTGTTTGCGTCAAATAAACAAATAAAATAATTTTATTTGACGTAAACGTTATTTTATTATAACGGTTAAATCTTCTTTGTTTAATCATGCTAAATAATACAAATATAAATATACGTATTAAAAAAAACTTTCTATGCGAACGAGTCTTCATGCGTATGTGAACCAAATCTTAAACAGATATAAATTTCGGCTTCTCAACGGTTCTAGTCATCCTTAGAATATAAATAGAGTTAATGAAACCCAAATTAACATTTGTTCGAAATCGAGAAACATTTTTATTCCTGACAGCCAAAGATTCGAATTACTTAGTTCAATAGAACATATAATAATGTAAATAAAGTTTATTAATTTTATCTGTACATAACCCTGTGACAGATGAAACTTTCTTTTTACGATTTCAATATAAAAGATCCCAAGTTAATAATACAGGTGCCTATATTTAAAATTTAAATTTTAAACGCAATATATTTAAATTTTAAACGCAATATATTTTTTTACACCAATGATCGATACACCAAAAAAAATTATATTGATAAAACATTGTCATCTTAATATTTTTAGTTAATAAACTTAATGCATAGATACATTTGTACATATACCTAGTATGTTTGTAAAAATATGTACAGTATTTAATATTATTAAGTGTATTTGATGTGTACAGTTTATAATACATAATACGATTACAATTAAGTGAATGAGTGTGTGTGTGGCTTTTTGCGAATTGTTTTATTAAAAAAAAAAAAACAAAAACAAGTGTGAAATGTCAATAACAAAACAACAACTAGGTATAAACAGAATAAAATATTTATTATTAATACATATTGTCAACAAAAAACTAAACCGCAAAAAGTTTTGTACTTCATACTCTTTGGTGTAATAATATTTATGTTAAAACGTTTATTTTTTAAAAATTGTTTCTCCTGTTTTTTGTTATTTAATTATTATTGTTTGTTAATAATTTATTAATAGCCGATTATCATTTGTTTTTTGTTTAATTTAACGTCACAATTTAAACGGTTATTACAGAAAACACAGCTTTATTAGAGATTTATTTGTCAACAATGACATATGATCGTAAATCAATAACGGTTACAAATTAATTTATTTTAATTATTGGTCCTTGGTTGAAATGTATACAAACATTTTAAATTAATAGAAAGTAATTGTAACAACATTAGTTATAGTGAATCAAGGTACTCGTATACGAAATCCCAAATTTGCTATATTTCAAGTTTACAATAAAATAATTACTATATTGACATTCTTCTTTTTTCTTGACAATACTTATGTAGGTCGCTTTTATCCCTACTAGCATTTGGAAGATTGTTTTATCAAAAATCACCTAACTAAGTCTTCCTCGAGTACTTTTGACGACCAAAAACTGATTAATCACTTGCGAGCTCGAAAATGATTCGTGCTTACGCTTAAAAAGTAATTTATTGAAAATACAATAACAAAACATACAGCAAATGTGTCGAAACTAATCAAACAATCGGGTATTAAAAGACTCCACAAGAAGAGTCGCGGGCGAGTAACCGTTTTCTCCCGAAAAAACACTCATTTGTGATCAGAAAATGAGCTCATATATGCCTATTTTAGTCGCGCGGGGGAGTCAAAAAAGACTCTTATTTGATTAAAAATTTAAAAAAATGCTAGCTGGGATATTTAGTATTAATATTTTTTATATGTATTATGTTTTAAAATATAAACATAAAATCCGGAATACTTTTAAACCACAAAATCATATATATTTATTAATATTTAAGAAAAATTATACAGTGAACTCGCAGAAACGTGATCATCCAGTAACATGAACTACTCAAAAACATGTACATTTTTTTTACATTCACTACTCTAAAACGTGAACATAGGCTGAAGGTTCTAAAGCGTGAACTTTTTATCGAATGTTAAAATTCAATTTTGTAAGCTTATTTAAAAATTTTGGGATTCCCCGCAGAAGAATTACGTAGTTTGTTTGTTGTAAACAACTTTTGTTGCATGATAAGAGCTTCTTTTGTTGCTCCTTTCCAATGAAAACTAAATCAACAAATTTATAATTGTCGTAGTTTAAATTCAGCGAACCTCTATTTTTAATGAATTCAATAACATAATTTAGAAATTAGTATCTAAGAAACACTTTTGCATACCATAGTAGCTATGTATGTACTATGGAAGGAACTTATAAAAAGTGGCATCAAAACATGGTGAAAAATAACGTACATATTATTTCAAATTACATAAAAGATAAGAGACTAAAATAGGTTATAGAAAAAATGCAATCCAAAACGTGAACACCCTCGGTAAAAATTAGTTCACGTTTCTGCGAGTTCACTGTATTAAGAAAACATTAAATAATTTTTATATGGATGGCATAAACTTTGCACAACATTTCGATCCACCCGCGCTGCATAATTATTATTGCCAAAAACCACACTACCGCTTTAACTTTCCGTTGACAAGAGCTCAATATTGTTTAATTATCTGATACTGAGGTTTTTTTTACTGCTTCGAGCTGATTTCCTTGAATTCACTGCATCTTTTGAATAATGGCATCTAAAATAATGAAATAAATAACGTCTAATAAAAGGCAGTAAACGCTTGCTCCTGGTTTGTTTTAATGCAATTTTAGCTATATTTTTGTTGATGATCTGTGTTTTATAACATTATTAACATTACTTTTTGGAAGCATTATCTTTTTGCAATCACTGACTCAGGCATTGTGGCTTTTTAAATTAATTTGTTGTATATTTCGTCTGATAAAATTATGCAAACAAAATGCAGATCAACTTTCAAAATCGAATTGAAAGTGATTATTAAATAGTCGAAAATAGATTATTATGATTTCATTCAGAAGTAATGACAATGTATTTCATTCCCCCGAAAAGTGGTTCTTCGCACCGGAACTCGACGCATCGGAATGACCCGAGTTCTCTCGGCCAAGGACCGGCATCTCAGCAACTACTCTGTTACTTCAGCAGCTGCGTATATATTGAGCAACTTTCTCGTTTGTTATTTTGATATAGTTCATATTCTTTTCATTGCAATTTATATGAAATGTTTTAAATATTTTATTGTATTATTACCACCTTCAGAGCGACGAATGATGAAATGAGCATGCGCAAAACGAAGAAGTATGTACATATATTCATGGAATAAAGAACTTAAAATTTTATCGAAACACATTTTTAAGCATTAATGTTCAATATTCATTTTTTAATACCCATTTCAATCAAATACAATGGGTAAAAATGATAAGGCTACAAAAAGCTGTTTAATGTTTTAGAGTTTATGCTTGTATTAAATTAAAATTTTCTGTTATAAATACGAAAAAACCCTTTTTTGATTTCCCGTGATTTGAGTCATTGGAAGAATTATAAATCAAAGTAAAATCTTGCTTCCAGAATTTTTTGAATTAAAATAATCAACAAATTTATCAGCCAATCATGAATAAAAATTCCGTGGGAGTTTTTTTCCCTTTTCCCATTTTTCCTATTCAATTTCAATGTTAAAAAAATAAAAAGGGAAAAAACTCCCGCGGATTTTTTTTCATGATTGGGCTGAATAGGTATGTATAGTTTTGATGAATTTTTTAATAATTTGATTGTATAATTTACTATGACATTGATAAGTGCTTATAGGAATGTTGAAAATAAAATATAATTTAAACAGAAATACATTTATTCCATTGTTTCAATTGTAATTCAAACTACCTAAAGGAAACCCGTTTTGATTTTTAAATTAAATTTGTTCTTAAGAAATCGTCGTCATCTTCCTCTTCAATTACACTATATGATTGTTTGGCTCCTGCGGCGCCCACCTTTTCCAAATGTGTTTCGAAAAATTCTTCAACCGTATCGGTGTTCCACTTAGTAATGGATAAGGTCTCTTTAACGTTACCGTTTTTCTCCAACAATTTAACAATAGGATCCAAACCTCGTACATATTTGATGGTCAAGTTGGGAAATTTAGCTGGCCGACCACTCTTAATAAAAGCTTGGATCTGAGGATATGCACGGAATTTACAAGTACATACTTCCAAAATTGCTTTGGGATAACGACGTTGGGCAGCCGGCAATTCATCCAACTTACAGCATTCACGACAATGTGGCCTAATTAACGGAAATGAGCAAGTGAAAAGTTTAAACTTTAACGTACAATTTGTGTAATACCTACTTTATTGCTTCCAAACCAAAATCATCAAGTTTTTCACAACTGGAACACAATAATTGGCCTTTGATGAAACCCAATTCACGACAATCGTCCGCCGTAAATTCTCCTACTGCATATGTCTAAATAAACATGAAACGTATTTTATTAAATATGTATATGTACATATTTTATGCTTAGAAAATACTTACTACAAATATTGTAATTAATAAATATACTAATTTTATCATTTTGTTATAAATTTTACTAGTTTACTACTAATTGCCGACACGTAAAAATTTACGATAAAAACAAACATATATGTAGTGAACACAGCCACATATTGACAGCTTCTTAAATAGGATGATTCAAACAAAACTATTTTTTATACAGGGTTATTAATAAACTAACCAACAAGTTGCATACCAAAACATGGTTCGAAATTATTGTTCAATTTAAATATTATAATGCAAACTGGAAGCACGTTATGAATCAACATTTACTAAATCTATTTTCAGCAAGAAAGATGAAGTTACACACCAGTGTAATTGTATGCGACAAGTTACACAGTACAACGCGTGTTTATTATTTTTAAACAAGTGCAATGGAGTTAAGGTACGGTCACACTTGGCAAATATTTGCCGAAAAAGACATAACCACAAATAAAATATTTTTGAACTCGTTTATTTATTAAAACGATTAAGAAGGTATAGTCGGTCAAGCCCTACCATATAATACCCTACAACAGATTTTTAGAAATGGACGCTATTTTTGTGCCATGACTTCCGTGAATATAAATATTATGTATGTTATACTCTATATCTCGATATACATACATAAATACTTTTAAATATTTGAATAACAACATTTTTAAAAGAGTTATGGTCTTTAAAGTGATTTTGGGAAGTGGGGGTTATATGGGAGATACGACTAATTATGAACCGATTATCATAAAATTCTACCATATTATTTGTATATATACTAAATATATTTGTGTTTAATATTATTAGGATACCGACATTTTTAAGAGAGTTATGCACTTTAAAGTGATTTTCGGAAGTGGAGCTTATATGGGAGCTATGATCAATTATTTTCACAAAATTTGTGTGTGATTTGGCTTCATTTACAACTCATTTGTGGTGAAATTTGTTTGGATACTTGCATAATTCAAACATTTATTACGGTTATACTCCTATTTCGGGAGGACATTTGTATAGAAGCCAGGTGAAATAATGGACCGATTTCCACCAGTTTTAATCCCATCCGTCCTTAGGCCGAAAAATATCATGTACCAAATTTTATTGAAATATCTTCAAAATTGCGATCTGTACTCTGTGCACAAGCTTTACATAGAAAGCCAGACGGAAGGACGGACTCGTTAAATCGACTCAGGCAGTGATTCTGAGTCGATAGTAACGTCCATAAATATTGGTGGGTGTTGGACCAATATTTATGGGCGTTACAAACATCTGCACAAATCCAATATACCCTTCTCAGTATTGTGATGTAGGGTATAAAAACTTTGTGCATTTTATTTGGTGCTGTTTGATCTTGCGAAACTCTTGTAAGAGTAAACAACGTCAAACAAATAAATATTTGCCACGTGTGATCATAGCTTTATAGAAGCTATAAAACCAGTTTTATACAATAAAACTTTACTCCTTTATAGAAATAAAATAAATCGTGCAGCTGCTTGGATTTCAATAAGCAAATAATAAGATTTGCCATATGTAGTATGTTGTAACATGTTTGTGATCATTCAGTACATAATACATAATATGTATTGGGAAGTTTGCCAAGCTCGGTGGAAATCTCTGCAGGATAGATTTGTAAAAACAGCCGCTGAGGATAATCATGCCTTTGGAAGTTAAGCGGAAATACCAGAAGCTAAACGGCAATATCAAGAGCAAATGGAGTTTCTGCGTGAACACGTAAAACCAAGAAGGTTAGTAATATATATTTACATACATATGTATTTATGTATGTAAAAACAAACCATTATATATTCCTAATTTACTATCCTATTACAGGACGGCGACAAGATTAAGACTATTGGAAGATGATCTTAACCAAAGTGTTGAGTATTTAGCTGAGATAAAAAAATAGTAAAATACAAAATAACGTGACATAAAAAAATTGCATTCAGATTACTCTTATACATACAGTTCTTTGCTTCTGTGTTTAACTTTCAAAATGTGGCGTTATTTTCAATTTTAATTGAGAATATGCATGTTTAACTTATTGTAAAAATTTTATGTACATATGTATATCGTTGTTTGCAGTGGAGTATAGTGAGATTAACTCTTTCCTTTCTTTTCCCTTCCGTCTGAAGTACCAAGAAGCAGCCGAAAAAGATCAAAACGGGAGTCTCATAGTGAAGTCTTCAAAGATTTTGATTTGCCATTACCTCAAAAAAAAAGTTGCGCACATGATTCGTTTTTTGAAATGGTGGCGGAATTTTTTGATGACTTGCCAAGTAATGTGGTGAAAGTTGCAAATTATTTTTCCTTAATTATTCACGTGACCAAATTAAAAATCCGTAAAAATCGTTTTTTTTAAATAATTTAGAACCCTTCTTTTATTTAAAACTCTTTCTTTTACTTCCCTCAATGCAATTATTAATTTAACAGACCTTTAATTACGCCTTCTAACAGGCATTACTTGGCATGCGTGGACAAGACCTTGATTGTCAATGACTCGCCGTGTAAAATTGAAATGATTTTGCAATGCGGCTGGAAGTCATTGTCAATACAAAATAAAGCATTCTGAAAGGCCTCTTTTCAGCATGTTTTTCCCGCTGGGCAAATAGGTTCAAAAAGAACAAATAAGGTAAAGATTTGAGTGCCTGTTGTTCCTGTATTGTATTTGTTGCCGATTTGCACTCACCTTGTATAATTACACTATGTACATACGTATGTATGTATGTATAGCTTGTAACTTTATTAATTTACTTGAAAACATAAACATAATTTACAAAAACATTTTTTTATATTTGTATTATAATGGAATTGAATTGATTTTAACACGCAAATAAAAATAAATTATTATGATTAGACACAAATTTTTATCATGGAGTCTACCAATTAGCACCATCAATATGTTTGATAATTATTAAACCAGTTCATTGTTTACTTTTTAATTATCATGAGCTCTGTAAAAAAGTAATATAATAAATATAGTATTAATTATATCGAAATATTTACTTGCCTGGCAAAAAGTTCTGCAACTGGCACTGGTCGGTGTCTTAGAGCGGGATGATCTGTAGTAGATGTAGTAAAATCACGGACACTTAAATGATCATTTTGGATATTTGGTTTGTGATCACCCTGAATTGAGACTCCATGATGGATGGGTTTCTGGTATGGTTTAGATTCCGATATTTCTTCCACCTGTACTTCATGTTTATTGGGGTGATTTTCAATGCTTGTTTTTACTTCTTTATTGTTTTCATGAGATTCTTTCTGCAGTTCTTCTTTATGATGACCCACAACTGGCCCTGATACATTCGACTTTTCATGTTGTATAGCATCGGCTGAATCCTTAAAAACGGCTGGTGTAGTTTGTGATTTTTGTACACCTTCTGGGTGGAAATGCTCGTAATTATGTGTTGGCAAAGCTTGGGGCTTATGAAAACCAGTGACCTCAGCGTGTTCCTGATTATGTCCTGGTTGAGGTTTTTGAAATCCTTCCGTTGCAAAACGTTTATGAACGTGTTCTGGCAATGTTTGAGGTATATGATGTACTTGAATATCTTCTTCAGTCTTTCCATTATTGTTTTTGGTAATATGGTCCTGAAGGTTTGGCAAAATTTGGGATTTTTCAAAACTTGATTGCGATATGTGATCATGATTAAAAACTGGCAATACTTGAGGTTTATGGATTCCTTGTGTATTTAAATGTTCCTTTTCGTTACTACTGTCTTTTTCTGATTCATCTTTATGTACTTTATGTTCTTTTTCGTCTATGTGTGATTCACTTTCATGGCTGTCTTTTAAAGATTCTTCAGAATGATGGTGTTTAGGAATTAAGGGCACTGGGATATCACGTTTATGTTTTTGTTTATCTCCAGTAGTTTCTTTTACAAGTAATGGTAATGTTTGGGGTTTCTGAATTTGACCTGTGGTAACATGATCATGATTCTGAGCTGGCGATGTTTGAAGCCGATGATGATTTTTAGGATTGACTTCTTTCTTATCATCGTGAGTTTCCTTTTCACTGATATCTTTTTTAGATTCTTCAGGATGTTGGTGCTTTGAAATTAAAGGCACTGGAATGTCACGCTTGTGCTGTTGAGTATCCTCTGGAGTGTTTTTTAAAGTTAATGGTATTGTTGTAACATGATCCTGAATGTGAGCTTGCAATATTTTATGATCATGATGATTTTCAGAAATGTCTTCTTTCTTATCATCGTGAGTTTTCTTTTCATTCATATCTTTTGGAGATTCTTCAGAATGTTGGTGCTTAGGAACTAAAGGCACTGGAATATCACGTTTTTGTTGTTGAGTGTCTTTAGGAGATTCTTTTAAAAGTAATGAAAGTGTTTGTGGTTTTTCTAATCCTACTACGGGAACACGATCCGGAATGCGAGCTTCCAATGTTTGATGTACATTATGATCTTCAGAATTGAGTTCTTTCTTAACTTCGTGAATTTCCTTTTCATCGGTATCTTTTGGAGATTTTTCAGGATGATGGTACTTAGGAACTAATGGTACTGGGATATCACGCTTCTGTTGTTGTGTAGATTCATTTGAAGGTGAAAATATGGCTGGTAAGCCTTGAGGTTTCTGATATACTTCAGTTGTAACATTTTTGTCATCTTCTTCTTTATCTTTATGTGTTTCTTTATTATCGTTGTTAGTTTTTGAAATTTCATCTCGGCGCTTATTTTTAGGTTTGAGTGTTTCTTGAATAACATCTTCTATTGGTAAAAAAACTGGCAAAGTTTGTGGTTTCTGGGATTCTTCAGCCTTAATGTGTTCAGCTTTTTGGTATGATTCGGCATTTCTGCGATTACGTTTAGTTAAACTTGGCTTATTTTGAGCCTGTGGTTTTTTAGTAACTGTGGGAGCTTTTAGTGTTTCTGTAGCTTTGGAATCACATCCTGGCTTATGATCACGTTTTGTTATATGATGAACATGTTCTCTCGGTAATACAGTTGGATATAAAGGTTGTTTGGTTTCTCTTTTATATTTAGCAATTTCCTTGGGATCAGTAATTAATGTAATTTTCTCTCGCGGTTTTAATTCAACTAAGACACTAGGATTAACTGGGCTGGGGTGCTGCAATTCCATCGTTGGGGCTGCAATTGCACAAACCACTACTGCGGCAATTATGACCTAAATAATATTATTGGTTTTTATAAATTTCACGACTTCAATCAAATTTTAACTTACAAACAATTTCATTATATGTACTTATACTTTGTGCGTCTTTTTCGTATAAAAATTTGGTAAATACTAAATTTAAACTCAGTAAGATGAGTCTTTTATAGATTTTAAGCTTAACATTTATTTTAATGGATATCAGATGTTAAAATGTCTCCAAACAGTTTTTTAATAATAAACTAATTCGTAACATAGCGCTAATTGCTAATAACAATATTTCGTTGTATTTTTATATTTTCTACAAGTTTATATTGAAAAATAATAAAAATACCTTTACTCGAATACGAATACACATGTTGTTAAGTTTTCAATTTTGGAATTAATAGAAAAATGGTATGTATACCTTTATTGCAAAAATATTTATTTTGAATCATCAGTTAACACTCGATTGTTAAATAAATAAACCAAGTTTGTTGAATTGTGTTTTAGTTTTTATAGGTTTAATGCTGTTGTTATTTTATAGACGCCATGGAATCGTCGACAAGTATTTACAAAACTCATTCAACATTGAAAGTCGTAATTAAAAAATAATTTAATGAACAATTACATATTAATTGGTCTACTTCTTTTGAAATTAAAGAAAGTTGTAGTGAAATTTATTAAAATTTTTTATATCAAAATTGTTTGAGGCATTTCAGATTTTATTATAAGTTTGATAACATGCATACTTATCATCAATATTACAACAAAAAGCCTACGTAGGCTCTCCTATACTCCTGAAGATTGTAGAATTTTTTGGAATCTTTTCCGTATTCCAAAGAATATATTAAGCTTTTCCGATTTATTGTGTCTTTAAGGTAAAACATTTTTAAACCAAAATTTTACAATGTTTTTAGTTCACAACCTGTACTATCAATTTTAACGTGCTATTTTATAAATTTGCAAAATTTTAAATTTTGTTTACAAAATCTTAATTTTTTTACAATGAAGTAAAAAAAATTGTTTGCCAAAACAATTTTGAAATATATTTTATTTATGTACAGTGGCTCCATTAAATATTCGCTCATGCTTTATTATTTTAAAACACATTGCATAAAAATTTAACAATTCAAAATTATTGAATTTTTTTTATTTATTAATAATTACGTATGTCATGTCTAATTAGAAATATCATCAATTAATTAGTTTTTTATCTTGGTTAAATATAATCTTCTAAAAAAATGAACAACCTCATGTTTTAAAGCCCAAAAAGTATTCGCTCACAGTTATAACAAATAATGATATGGTAACGTTATTAACGATTTGGTAACATTTTTTTTAATATGTAACGGGCTTTGACTTTTTTAATATTGTATTAAAAAAAACAAGGGTAAAGTTTAAATAAATTATAGTAGTAGTAGTTATAGAAAGGTTATAAAAGGTCGCCATGGGACGAAAACAACGTGAAACGACAGAAGAAGAGCGAAAAATAATTATAAATATTCGTAAAGAAGGAAATTCAATTCGTTCAATAGGAAATAGTGTTAAAAGATCATATTCCACAGTAAAAAGTATAATAGACAGACATTTTTCGAGCAATAACTTCAAAAATAAGGAAAGATCTCGTAGACCGCAAAAGTTAACAGAGAGAGAAAACCGTATTATAGTAAATAAAATACGAAGAAATCCTGAAAAGAGTGCTGTTAAAGCAACAAATGAAGTTGTGAGTGATTTAAAAAAAATGTGCCCGTTAATACCGTGCGAAATGTGCTATATGAGGCAGGGCTTCATAGAAGGGTGGCCCGCAAAAAGCCTTTCATAAATAAAATAAACAAACAAAAGCGAAAAGTGTTTGCAAAAACATACAAAAATAGTGGTCCAGAGTTCTGGAATAAAGTAATATTCTCAGATGAGAGTAAATTTAATATATTTGGGTCAGATGGACGAAAAATGGTTTGGCGTCAGAAGAACAAAGATGGAGGAAAAAAATTTAAAGCCAACTGTAAAACATGGTGGTGGCTCTGTTCTTGTATGGGGATGTATGAGCAGCAAAGGTATTGGAAAACTACACTTTGGAATGGAATAATGGACCACAAGCAGTATATCGAAATTTCAAAACATAATTTACCCAGTAGTGTGGAAAAAATGGGATTAGGTGACGACTATATTTTTACACAAGATAATGATCCCAAACACACTGCTTGGAATACTAAGATGTGGTTACTATACAATGTTCCAAAATGGGTTGAAACGCCTCCACAATCACCGGATATCAATCCCATTGAAAATTTGTGGAGTTTACTTGAGGTCAACATAAGAAACTACAACATAAGCAACAAAAATGATCTTAAAACTGCCTTACTTACGGAATGGAACAACATTTCGGAAGATATTACCAAAAAGCTTGTGGATTCTGTTCCAGTGCGTTTAAATGAAGTCCTGAGACGTAATGGAGGTCCAACAAAATATTAATTTTTCAAAAAAAATATATTAATTAGTAATTTAATTAACTGAGCGAATACTTTTTGAATTCCATATTGTGATACTGTCATTTTTTGTTTGTGTTTTTTTTCTTCTATATGAAGTTTTTTAATTTTGTTATCTTTTTTTGTAAGAGAAGTCTTTATATAATACACATAAATAAATAAATTCTGTGCAGAATAAAAATTTCTACTTTGGTGAGATGTTCTTTAAAAAAGTTTAACATGAGCGAATATTTAATGGAGCCACTGTATGTAGGTACATATACATATGTATGTAGGTATTCATTGTAAAAAAAAATATTTTAGGCACATTGGAGTGAATTAGGAATGTAAATATATTTTTGTTATGATGTTTCGCTATTAAAGAAATCTGAAGTATTAAAAACTGGCACAGCTACAAATTTACCATCTTTTAGATTTGTAGCTACTTCAGGATCCTCCACAGGCGACAGTGTATTTGATTCTGACACAGATTTGGCTTTCGCCAGCAAAGGTTTGAACAGTAAACCTTTTAAACTGTAGTCGGTAACATTCAATTCAGCTTCAGCTATTTCTATTGATCTTTCCACATCATCCATATTGTTATTAACTACACCAATAAAATGTTCCAATTGATTGATGCGTCCCCTGAGAATTTCAAATTGAGTGTCATAAGCTAAAATACTGTTGGTATATTGGTCCATTATAACATTGGTTTCACCTTTTACCTGTCAACATTGATTTATACAAAATTATATAAATTAATTCATATTATTTAGTACATTTTTTTACATTAACCAATAAAGATTCCAGTTCATCTAATCTCGTCAACATATCATCTATGCTCATACATATTGGATTGATCTGCAATTTAAAAGTTAATGGATGTTTTTTTCAACAAAATTTTGTATGTAAAATTATGCCTTACCTCCTTATCTAAACTAACACTTTGTAGTAGTTTACTATAGTCTTGGGAAGCCTGTTCTACCATTTTTTGTAAAATATTTATAATTTCAACCACAGAGAGTTCTCTGTGATTTCAACATATATATAATAAATAACCAATATTTGTAAATAAACGCCAGCTGTTTCGCTTTGTTTAGTAAGCATTTAGTGCACCCTTCACCAACAAAGTTGTATATTTAGTTTATTTTTGATAATGTTATCATTATATGTATTATTACATACATACGTATAACGTAATGTATGCCTAAAATAATTATATTGAATATGTTCATATTTATACTTTTTTAAGATATTAATTAATATGGTTATTTCTTTAATTTTTTATAATTTTATACTGCCAAATATGTATGTATATCAGGGCATATCAATGACAGTACAGTGTACAGTGTACACAAAGTGCGGTATAGCTTTAACAGATTTCAATGTTACTTTATTTTGTTTTGTTTCTGGGCTTATACAGCATCCAGTATAATAGACGCGAGAAAAAATAGTTTGAGACCGGAAAATTTTAACTAAATATTTTTTTGCTATAGTTTATTTTAAGGATAAAGTATATAATATAATTAATATTGAGAAATGAGTAATTACCGGGGTATTGGAGGCGGTGGCTTCCCTTATAAATCAAACTCAACACGAGGTGGTGCTTCTATGAACGCAGTGCCACCACCTTCATCGCTAAACCATCGTGGCTATCAAAAGGGCAATGTACGAGAAGCCACAGCTACTGCAGGCACATCAAAATATGGTTATTCGACACTGGAATCTATAAGTCAATTTTCAAACTCTCAAAATTACATTGGCAAACGTAAAGCATGCACTGAGGATGACTACTTTGACGATGATGATGAACAAGTGCCGCAACAGGCCTACATGCCGGCTCCTGGATCGCCGGGCTTTCAAAAGTCCAAAAAAGAAGAAAGTGATTCAGATGAAGACCCCCTGGATCAATTTATGGCCGGTATAGAACAGCAGGTTGAAAAGGAAAAAGTGATCAAAGACCCCACTGTGTCGGCAGTTGCTGGACTCGGCACTAGTCAAATAAAGGGTGTTAGAGGAGATATAGACGAAGAAGATGACGAAGAAAGTTACTATCGTTATATGGAAGCAAATCCGCAAGCTGGCCTCAGGGATGATGGATCGGATGTTGAAATTGAGTACGATGAAGATGGCAACCCCATAGCTCCACCCAAAAATAAAAATATTGATCCACTTCCTCCCATATACCATTCCGAAATCGAGTATGAAAGTTTTGAGAAAAATTTCTACACACCTCATGAAGACATAGCCAATTTGGACGAGGATCAAGTCAGAGATTTGCGAAAAACTTTAGGTGTAAAAGTTACCGGCCCAGAACCACCAAAGCCTGTAACCTCATTTGGTCATTTTGGGTTTGATGAACCTCTTATGAAGGCTATACGTAAAGCTGAATATACACAGCCCACACCAATTCAAGCACAAGCCATACCTGCTGCCTTGGGAGGTCGCGATATTATTGGTATTGCGAAGACGGGCTCGGGTAAAACTGCCGCATTTATTTGGCCGATGTTGGTGCATATTATGGATCAACGTGTACTAAAACCAGACGATGGGCCTATAGGTCTGATATTGGCTCCCACTCGTGAATTATCTTTGCAAATCTACAACGAAGCTAAGAAATTTGGTAAAGTGTACAATTTAAATGTTGTGTGTTGTTATGGCGGTGGTTCTAAATGGGAACAGAGCAAAGCTTTAGAGCTGGGAGCTGAAATTGTGGTAGCAACACCAGGTCGAATGATTGACATGGTTAAAATGAAAGCTACCAACTTAAGGAGAGTAACTTTTTTGGTACTTGACGAAGCTGATCGTATGTTTCATATGGGTTTTGAACCTCAGGTGAACAATTTAAAAATCAATTAATTTGAATTATTCTATAAATTTGAATGTATGTATGTTCCCTGTTGTTACTTTAGGTCCGCTCAATTTGCAACCATGTAAGACCAGATCGTCAAACTTTACTCTTTTCGGCCACTTTTAAGAAACGCATTGAACGTTTGGCTCGTGACGTCTTAGCTGATCCTGTGCGCATTGTGCAAGGCGACCTCAACGAGGCAAATCAAGACATTACACAATACGTATATGTTTTCCCAAATCCAATGCAAAAGTGGAATTGGTTGCTTTTAAATCTTGTACGCTTTCTTTCCGAAGGAAGTGTTTTGATTTTTGTCACCAAAAAAGCGGATGCCGAATCGGTGGCAAACAATTTGTTGGTCAAAGAGTACAATTGCCTCTTGTTACATGGTGACATGGACCAGGCAGATCGAAACAAAGTCATAACACAATTCAAACGTAAAGAATGTGATATTTTAGTGGCCACTGATGTTGCAGCGCGTGGTTTAGATATTCCGCATATTAAGAATGTTGTAAATTACGATATAGCTAGAGATATTGATACACATACCCATCGAATTGGTCGTACGGGCAGAGCGGGTGAAAAAGGTACAGCTCACACACTAGTAACGGAAAAAGATAAAGAATTTGCGGGACATTTAGTACGTAATCTGGAAGGTGCTGATCAAGAAGTGCCCGATGATTTAATGGAGTTGGCAATGAAGAGTTCTTGGTTCCGCAGTTCACGCTTTAAACAGGGTAAAGGTAAAAAGCCTGCTGGTAACCATACTGGTTTAGGTTATCGTGAACGTTCTGGATTTGGTTCAAAAACATCCTCAACAGCTTCTACTGACATAAGCTCTAGTAGTAGCTTTACATCTGCCAGCAAATCATTATCTTCTGCTGGTCCCGCCACAGATCGCTATGCCGCAATGCGCGAAGCTTTCCGCTCACAATATCAATCACAGTTCAAACCTTCAACAGACCGTACATGGGAGGAAACTGTTCCTGAAGCTGGAGTGTTTGCCGCACCAGCACCTCCTTCAACTTCTCTGATGAATAGTAGTAATCAGACTCAAGCGGACAAACGTAAAACTAAGAGAAGTCGTTGGGATTAAGTTAAACAGCGAATTTATATGCAGCCTAATTTATTGCTTCGAAAGAAATAACCTACAATGAAGGTTCATCTATATTTAGTGCTAGTGTTTAAACTGATTAATAACAACTATCTAATATGTGTAACATTATTTCTACTGTTTATTGCATTAGGTCTTGCGTTCTTATCTATAAAACTAAAATTAAAACCACTAATAATAATTCGTTTATTTATTTTAAATCCTTCATGGGAAAAATTGGCAGTAAGTGTAAAATGTGAAATTTATTCATTCAAAAATAAATAATAATACTGTTATAACAGGAGCACATAAAGTGATAGTAGGTGTATGCCAGATCAATACTATTTTCAAAACTTCATATCTCAAAAACTAGCGGAGATATTTGAATGCAGGTTTTTGCTATCTATTGGAATAAAAGTCTAGTTTTTATAGACACATTGAAAATTCATCCACTAACACGACCAATTTAGGAATTTGTAAAGTTATGAAACATAGTTTACTGCCTTTCTAACAAATACAATTTTTTCAATTTCTTTTACATATTCATATACCTTGTATTGTTGATCTTCTTTCATTCTATCACCACTCTTAATTGCATACATTCTAAACAGATTTTTAGGCACTAAATAAAAAATAGTTCGTTCGCCAACTTTCTTTTTTTTTCAAACCAATTTGCAAAATTGCTTCAAAAATCATTAAAAAAATAATTGTTATAACAGGAGCACATAATGTGATAGTAGGCGAATTTCAGTCTAAGATAATTTTTAAAACTTAATATCTCAAAAACTAGTAGAGATATTTGAATTGAGTTTTCTGCAATGTATTGAAATAGAATACTAGTTTTTATAGAGCCATAACAAACTCTTAAGAAAGGCTATTTGAATGTCGGTTTTGCAGTATAATAAAATCAAAATCTATTTATTATATTTAGAAACAATTAGTTTCTGAACGATTACCCTCCCACTGTGAGAAATTAAATAAAGTCAGCTTAGTGACGGAATTAAAACTCTCTTAAGGCCCAGCCATAACTGGTTTAAAATCATTACAATGAAATACATGGAGGCACTGTTACAAAATTATCGCCAATATTTTGATAACTTGATACTTAGTTTAAGCCAGTTATGTTTGGGCCTTTAATTTTTAGTCTTTAATTTTTATATTTATTTTTATTTTATTTAAATAATTCATAATAATTAAATTATGTTTTAATATTTTTTGTTTGCTTTTATTAATATAATTCCTTTTGTTCACATTCAAATATTTTATTTAAATTTGATATTTACACCAAATTGTTATTTTTGAGATACTTTTTATTTGTTGGGAGGATTGATTTGAATCTTATATATGTATGTGTGTGGGTGAATGCGTGTTTTAAGTTGAATGTTAAATTTTATTTAATAAAATCACATTTATGCACTTTTATTTGTTTACACAAGCGAAAAAATATATAGAACTATATACACATACATACATACATACATAATTACATATGCATATAGTATATAAATATTTTTTTACATATTGAAACCACTACTTTTTTATATAAATTATTTTACGATTTAAAATGTTGTTAATTTCTATAGTTACATTGAAAAAAGTCTACTTTAGAAGCTAAAGATAAGATTTATTTAACTACTACGATTTTTATAAAATTAAATGTTGCTTGATTTCTGTTTGTTTTGTTTAAATTGAGTTGTTTTAATTACACCATCACTTGTTTTATTTAATTTTTGTTTGTTAAATGGAGAAGTAGGTGGAAAGTGGGAGTAGGGTTATACAAATTATTGGCTTATGATTTTGAGAAATTCGCGTGATATTTGCTTTTTTGTTGAAAGGAGTTTGTGATAAAAAATTGGTCCTTGGTTTTATTTGGCTGTTAATAAATATGCAAATTATTTGAAATTTAATTTAATATTATTTAAATTTTTTATGAAAACAAAGCTTTTAAAAAAGCTGATTTTGTACTTGTAATTAAATTTGGATTTTGTTCTTTCGTTAAGTTTGATTTTATTGAGTTTAAATTAAAATAAAAAAATTTGAAAAAAATAAAATACTCTGGTTTTGTTGTTTTTTTCATTTAATACATTTGTTTATTTTGTTGGTTTTATAATTTGTGTACACTTTCTTTTTTATATATTTATGTATATTGTTTTTATGGTTTTATTTTTTATTTTATAATTTTTATGATTTTCTTTTATATATACAACTTATGAATTAATTTAATTTTATGCTTAAATACTTAAATTCTGTTCTTTTGCATAATTTTTGAATATATTTTTTGTGTTTTGCTTTTATTATTTAAAAATTACAACTTATGAAACTAATTATTTATTTTGTATAATTTTAAGCATAATAGGTTTTTTTTAATATAATTTTTTAAGAATATTGTTTACATTTTATTTTAATTATTTAAAATTATTTAACAATTTTTGTAATGTTTTTTTTATAAAAATTTAATACTTTGTACAAGTTGTAAAAGAAAAAAATAAACATTTTGAATAAAAAAATGCTTTAAGAAAATTATAGTTGAAAAAGCGATTGATGATATACATACTATAAAATATTAAAAAATATTTTTAATAAAAACTTAGTTGAAATTTTGCAAAATATAACAAAAACTATAAATAGAATATTCAAAACCATAACTGTTTCTTTTTGTTAATATATAATTTTATTATTTTTTAAATTTTTTGTTTAAAGTTTTAATTTTTAAAATCACATTTCATTGTTTTCAAAATCGTTTATTTCTTTTAGTTTTTTGTGTAGTTTAGTTTTTTTAAAACACTTTTTATACGTTTTTTGTTTTGTTTGTTTAATAGCTTTTATAAATTTATAAGCTGCTGTTTCACAAAATTTAAATATTTTCGTTAGTTTTAAGATTAAACTTCGTACGCTTTATATATATTTTAATTTAGTAATACTATTTACAATGCAGTTTATTAAGTTGGGATTGGTTTTATCATAAATTTTTCTAAATATTCTGTTTTCTTTAAACTTTTAGATATATTTTTTATATTTTTGATAAAGGATTTGCTGTTGTTATTGAAGGAAATGTTTATATTTACATTAGGTGTGTTCACATTAATTCAATTCTGGGAAAGGGAATTTACTTCCGGCAATCCTTTAAACTTTTTTTTCGTTAGTTTTAAGAAATGAACACACCTGTTAAGTTGTTTGTTTTAAAGCATGTTAAAGATATAATAATTTAATTAATTTAATCAAATAAGGAGGCCAAAATATCTTCATTGTTATTGTTATTACTGGAGCCGCTGGAGGGTGGGGTATTTAAATCCGGTTGTGGATCTAAATAGGACAATATTTCCAATGGATCAACGTCCGAAAGCAGCTGGAAGTATACATAAAAATATATGTATAAAATTAATAAACTTGTAAATGATAAGAAGAATAATTTGAACAGTGTTTATAATACTTACATTCAAGTCATTGGCGGCATCGGCATGAGTCATATTTGAAGGATCAAAACTATTTAGTTCGGCATTTAAATCGCCCTCATTTAGATTCACCAAATCGGATGATTGTGAATTTATTAATGAGTTTATAATTTGTTCTTGTTGTGACTGTTGTTGTGTGTGTTGTTGTTGCTGCTGACCATCTTGTTGTTGACTACTGCCACCACTAGACATGCGATTATTTGGAGTACCCGGTGTTTGTGGTGAGTTGTGATTACTGGAATTATTACCGCCATTCGGTGTAGAATTCAAGGGCTCGTTATGCGCCGAACTAACCGAAGGTGGACCGCCTGGTGTCATGGGATGACTGGCACCGCCAGGTGTATGTGGTGTATGCGGGGTATGGGGCATCTAAAAGTAATTAAAACAAATTACTAACAATAAGTTTTCAAAAAATGTTTTGTAAATTTTGTGAAATTACCTGATCATTAAGGGATTTCTCCATGGCATTTAGTTGATCTAGAGGTTCATTTAAATGAGTCATAGAGTTGTTTTGATGGGCTGATTCTTGCTGCTGTTGTTGTTGCTGCTGCATATCACCCGGTGTTTGTGGATTATTAAAATTATCGAAACTATTGCGATTGCCGACACTATAACCATAAAAGAAAATTAGCTTTTTAAATACATATTCAGAAATATCCAAGTTTAATGAACTGACCCATTATTGCCACTTTGATTTCCACTGCTGCCGCCCATCATGTTGCCATTGGCAATAGAATTCATATCATGACAGTTATAAGGACTCATTGCTTGTGTATTATCCCATGTGGGTAATTGCGTTGAACCGGGAGACATAACCTTTGTCATGTCATCGCTGAAATTTTCCTGCTTTATGGCCGGTATGCTCATGCTATTACTATTATTGTTATTGGCATTGCCAACATTAGAGCCAGCTGAGGATGGGCCGGCTGGACCGCCACCGACACTGTTGCCCGTATTACTATTTGGACTTCCTTGCACTTCCTGCACTGCACGCCAGTTAGCTGAGGAATCAATGACCACTTCTTCGACATCCGTATTGCTGAGTGTATTCAAAATGGCCCAGTAATACTGATCGATTTCTAGACTTTCGGTTAACGCAGGTTTACTACATTCCGGACAACGCCACGTTCCTCGTTCGCAGTTCATCATTAGATAACCTTCCAAATCGAAGCACTGGACATGTTTACATTCAAGACCACGGGCAGGCAAACGTATTCGAGATTTCATGATCGGACATTTTAATGAGATCTTTGCGCATTTGTTAGGATCATTCACATTGTTGCCATTGTTAGAGCCATCGGGATTTTGCGGATTTGGACCACTGCCACCCACCATACCAATAGCAAAGTAACGCTTTATCTTGGCCACACTATGTTCCAACGGTAGCAGATTACGTTTGTGTAAACTTTGCATTACTTGCCGCACAGATGGTCGATGGACTAGTTGTAAAACGAATAAGTGAGACTAAAAATAAAAAATTATATTAGTATGTAACAACATACATATGTATTTGTTTATGAAATATTTTTCTTTTAATCAATTAAACTTACACAACAGCAGGAACTAGCAGTTAACTGTAACGTATTACGTCCGGGTTGGCATACAGATTTCAAATATAGCGGCCTTAAAGCTTGACCGGTCTTCTCGGAACGTTCTATATTAAGTGGGGTAGCATTAGCCGATACAGTAACCGTATGTGGCCAATTGGTATTCATTTGTCTATCATCTTGATGGAAGCATTTTAATTGTAGTTCCAAATCCGATCTGTAGAAATAAATTTATCGAAATTAATTTAATTTTTCAATGAAGTCTCTTAGGTGTTTGTTAAACTCACCGACACATGAGGGTATTATAAACATTTTGCTTCAGGTGGAATACATGATTGCTAACGGAAAGATTGTGTAACAAGCGGAAAGGTGGAAGTATAATGCCATCTCGTACTGGGAATGTCAGTCTCATTTCTTCGCCTTAAAAGAATAGATTCATCAAATTTATTAAATATGTACTTTAAAAATCATGTTAATAATTTAATTATGTTTTAATTTTTGACAAAATGGTGTGAATAATATTTATATAAAATGTATAGGTACATATGTAAGTACATACATAAATTGTACAATACTTACAATTATCCATTTGAGGTTTAATATCAGGATTTGGACTGACGTAGGGTACACTGCAGGCAGGTGTTAAAGGAGGTGTTGGATTGCCAGGAACTGGACTGTGTTGATAATTTTGTTGAAAACTGAAATAAATTTTAAGTGTCATTAATATCAAATTGCTTGGAAGTTTGTTATAAACATTTTAACTTACCCTTGATTTTGATAAGGATTGCCAGTACTAGAAGCAGAGCCGGGACCAGCCGGACACATGCCACCAGCAGAGCTGCCACCATTCATACCCATTCCAGGTTGAGAGCCAGGATAAAATTGTCCTTGTTGAGAATGATGTGAACTGGGACCGTAACCGCCACCGGCAAAACGTTGCATCGAACTCATACAGCCACCAGGACCCATACCGCCGGGACCCATACCACCAGGACCCATGCCGCCAGGACCCATACCACCGGGACCCATACCACCAGGACCCATACCGCCAGGACCCATGCCACCGGGACCCATACCACTCATACTGCCACAATTTCCTGGTCTACCATAGCCCGCCATAGGACCTGCTCGCCCATAGCCAGCTTGCATGGGCAAGGGTACACCATTACTTGTTTGTGGATGCATTGGACCAGCACCGTATGGCATGCCACCGCCCTGTTGTTGAGGAACATTTTGAGAATTCATTGGATACATGCCACCTCTCTTTTGTGCCGCATGCATTTGTGGATTGGGATAGGGTGTCATGCGTCTTTGATTATATCCACCATTGGCCATACCTTGCATTTTAGCCATGGGATTCATGGCACTCATTTGCTGCTGCTGTTGCTGCTGCTGATGCAAAGACATACTATTGGCCGAACCACCATGACCCATACCACCACCAGGTTGCATGCCACCAATACCATTCATGGACATATTTTGCATTTGATTCATGCTCGACATCTAAAATAATGGAAAAAATTGGTTTTTTTTATTTTTATAAAAATGTTAAAATCTAGTAAAGTAATGAAATATGTATGTACATACATATGTATGTATGTATGTATGTAAATATGTATATTTGACCTGTCATCTTTTAGCTACAGTCAAATAGGGTTAGAACGAACTACATGCGTCTAAAGAGAATACTATTGTACGGTTCTATTCATATTCGTTTATAACGAACTAAAGTTCCCTTTACGTTTGTTATATATGTGTTCGTCACATCACATATTAACAAACATGACAATGAATTGTAAACAATGTTAAAAAACAATACGAAATATACGTACTTACACTTACATACCTACATACATATGTACGAGAATGTATGAATGTATGTTTAAAAAGTAATTAAAGGTATAGGTATGTATGTATTATATTTACACATACAAACCTAAAACCTATATACTACATACATATGTACAATACATAGATTTTCTTAAGTCTAGTCTACTCAGCAAACATTGGTGCAAATGATATTTTTTAATTTTTTTTTTATTTTGGTCAGTTAAAGATTAAATTAGTTTCCCAAATTCAAATTTTCGTCCTACACTTTAAAGCTTGCTGGTTATATGCTGTAGGGTCTGAATGTATATTTGCTTATCTTAGTTTAGAAGCAACGTAAACTTGGCATGTGGCAAAAATTATTATTATGTATTGTTATTGAAAAATATTGAAATTTTAAATGAATATATTACGCTGAAACAAACACATTTATAAATGTATTACAGATTTAAATAGTAGTATATACATATGTATGTGTATTTAAACATATGTACATATTTATAAAATTTATAAAGAGTTTTACACATACAATGTCAAAAATATGTGATGTGATGTATAAATACATATATGTACATATACATAGGTACATACAAAAGTACATACATAGGTATGTACATATATATGTATGCATAAAAGCTTTTACTAGTATTTGCATGAACATATAAAACCCGCTGGTTCTTTGTGTGGTACTTCGGCAGGTCAATTAAAAACTACTCTAACATGGTATCTTCTAATACCTCGGCTTATTTTCACACTATTAAAATTAATAACAACAACCCTTATTGGCTAGTTAGGTAACTAGTCCGCTTTAAAACCCCAGAACTACAGGGTATTAAAAGACATCGAACAACATGCGATGTTAGCAATATTCATATGTATGTACGTAACTATATAAATATAGTATATTTAAAATTAGTTTGTTTATATTTTGCAGTTTTTTTTAGGCAGGTGCGTTGTGAAATGTTTAAAATGGGGCGAGTTTAAAAACTCAAAAGAAACAACTATGTATGCAAAAAAATAATAATCTTTTAAAATAATAATATTTGATAAACTGAAAAACCGTTTTAAAATATTATTTTACATTTAAATTCACCCCCTGTTTGCACGGCGCTTTTATTACAATATTATTTTTACGAGTAATTTTTATTTTTGTTTTAACAATTTGCATACGACAAAGTGGTGTTATTATTAGTGAATTTATTTTTTTTAAACAACAATTGCACAGTTTTTCAGCTATTGCAAGTTTAAGCTTTCAATATTTTGTTGATGTTTTTTGTGAGTTTTTTTTTGTTGTTGTTGTTGTGTTTTAATGTTTTGTAAAGTGAAGGGCTATTGTTGTTATTTGATAATAATATTATTTAGTTTAAAGTGTATATGTTTGTACATATGTATATGTATACGAGTACATACACTTTTAATAGGTTTATACGAGTATTTATCACAGATTATACAAGACAACCTTATAGAGTTTTATAGATGAATTTAGCAATATTCAAAATTAATTATCAGTGCAGGGTATTGCTACATTTTAAGCTGGCAACTTTAACAAACTGGGAGACTTTGTAAGAAGGTGTTGTTTGTATTTATAGGGCTACACGGGGTAAAATCGTAACCGTTTAACTTTGGCATTTATCATTTATATAAAAAAAAGTTTATTTATTCTTGAGTTGGCTCTATAGACTGTGAGTGCAGTAGCACAGCTGACCGACTTTGTTTACAATTTACTTTTGTCAAAAGTAATATTTTTCAAGTGTTTTTGACAGTAGTACATTATTTTCCACAAACAAAATTGTGTATTGTGTTGTATTTGTTGCCGATTTGCATTCACCTTGTATAATTACACCATGTAATGTTCAAATAAAATTTATTTGTTTTTTATTGCACTTTTTGGATATTACTCAAAACAAGTCATTTGAGCTTGAAGCCGAAAAAGATGGAATATAAATTACAAACTTTGGAACTCAAATAAGACCTCTTAAAAATGTTATTGCACAATAGAATGGAGTCACATAAACAGTGTTGCCCTTTTAGCACTTTCAGTGCTAGATTTAGCATTTTGTTTCTCGAAAATGCATTGAAATTTTTAAAAATTATGCTAAATGCTTTTTAGCATAATTTGCTTGATAAAAAAAAAAAAATTTCTACAAAAAATGTTTACTATTTTCCTCCAAAAAAACACTTTTGGAGAAATAAAAAATAACTTTTCCTCATATTTCAACTAAATTTCTTTGGTAAGTAAATGAACACGGAAATTTTTAAATTAATAAATGAAATGTAATCTATTAAAACAAGTAAATAATTGTTATGAACAAAATTAGAAGAAACTATAATTTATATTTGTAACATTTGAAATAAAAATTGTATTGTTACATTGAAAAAAATTAGCACTTATTTTTTTCTTCTGTAGAATAATTTTAGTACTTAGTTTTTTAAGTTTTAGCATATTTTGAATTTAATTTTCTGGCAACACTGCACATAAACAGCCCAATAAAATGTATACTGTTCCTTAAATTATAAATTTTTTGTTTTGCTGAGGTTTAACATAATCATTTTTGATTAACCATTGATGAGTATAAAAAAGCCAAAACTGGAAGCCTGTTTATTGTTTTTAAAAATCGTTTTTTAATATTTATATATCCGAAAACAGAGAAAACCGGCAACCGGAACAATAGTTTTGTATCGGTTAACCTGTAATAAATCAAGTAAATTCATTACTTTTCATGTGAGAACTTTGTGTCACTAGTCACGTGACATGTGAAAAAAACGTTACAATTTATCAATTGGGTTTTTAACAAATAAGACAAAACAATATTAGTTTCGCGACGAATACTCTTTCACTAAAATTTTGTGGCCAAATCGTAATCTGTCTCATAGTGCTAGGGCATCGCCATGTTAAAGTGACAGGTTCCTATATATACATATGTATATATGTATATAATGTGTAAGAAATAGAAGTGTTAGATCTAAATATTAGTTACATGTCGCTTCCACTCTCTTACAGCGTTTTCACATAATAAACGACTTAAAATAACTTACAATATTTTAGTTGCTTACACTGACAACTTTTATGGGGCCATCCTATTGTATATGTATGTAAATATAATACTCGTATATGTATGTGTGTAAGTTTTTTCTTCTTTAAATTTACATACATATATGTACATATGTATTGATTTTTTAAAATGATTTCCAACGTCAATATGGTATTGATTTATTTAAATTTTAGTTTTTGTGTTGAGATTTTATGTGTCATGATTGATTCTAATAATTATTGGTGTGGTGGTACAAGTATATCATTATAATTTATACAATAAATAAATAAATAAATAAATACTTTATTATAAATAGTATATTGCAACATGTAGCATACAAATAAATAAAAACAAATACATAGTTTTAAGTTAAAAAGCATGAAGTCATCTTTTTTTATGTGTTTGTATTGAATTTAAAGACTGAAAACTATGTATGTATGTTCAAATCAAAGTCAAGCTGTTTGAAAACAGCAAAAAAAAAAAATAATTTGCCAAAGCAACACCTTTTAAGTGTGATCAAAAACAAGTGATAATTTCTGTATTAATTATAAATAATTTTAAATAAACATTACAAAAGATATTAAAAATAATGAATGTTTGCTTAAAATGGCAATAGCGACTGACACATATTAAATAATCATGGACATGTATGTAATAGTCGTAATTTTTTATTGAGAAAAATAATTATAGTTTACAATATTTGCCAAAAGCCCTTAAAAATCTGTTCATTAACTAATATTAGCACTTGTTTGCCTTTCTTTTACATTTATTTTGTTATTTAAATGGCAAATATTGTGACATTTTGTTTGTGGTATGTATTTTTCGTTTTGTTTTTAACAAAAATATAAAAAAAAACATAAAATAAAATAAAAGAAAATTAATACTCACTTGATGATGCCTCGCTGACGCCGTTGCTGGTCCTCCAATACCATTATTATAGCCTGGCATGCCATTCATTTGACCAGCTGGATTCATAGAGCCAACTGTATTGCCATTTGCACCACCCATTTGATTCATTTGCATATTGGCTTGACTTGCTGCACTTCCACTGCCGCCACTACCACCCGACATGGGACCCATGGCCGCTGGATTCATACCAACACCACCAGGACCATTACCATTCATATATTGATGCGTGTGTTGTGACTGTGCTGATGTACTCATCATGCCATTATTGGCTCCAGGGTGCATACCACCCATCTGTTGAAGGATAACAAAAAGTAGAAAGAAAGAAAAAAAAACACATTATACACACATATTGTTAAAACTGTTTTTTTTTATTTTTGTTTAATGGTTTGTTTGTTTGTTTTTATTTTTGGTGTCAGTTGTATATACAAACGGCTTTGAAAATCTCTGTTTTTGTAGCATATTTTTTGGAGGTTTATTTGTTTTTTTTTTTATTTATTTTTAAGTGAAAAATATTTTTGTGTTGTCGGTGGTTGATTTTTTTTACCTACAAATATGTTATTTCTATTTCTGCTACACAAATAAAAAAATAAATCAATATGTTGCAATAATCTTAATAAAATTTATTTGCCATTTGTGTTAAAAAAAAACATTTTGCAACTATTTGCCAAAATATTATTTGATTTATAATTGTGGCAAAAGTTGGCAAAAAAGAATTATATTAAGATTACAGATGCCAAACATATACTATTTCCAAAGAACCTGAAATTTGCATTGCTTTGCTTTCGATTACTTTTATGATATGTTGCAATGTGAAAGGTTTGTCTCACCGCCTGTTAAGAATATAAGTTCTATGTACATACATATATCTGTCAGTTTGAAACACTCTAACATTTCAATAAGTCAACCTTAATAAATTAGTTTTACACAAAAAAGTTTATCAATGCCCTTAACAATTTGGTATTAAAACTCAACAAAATCAATTGAGTGAATAGTACAATTAAAAATAATTTCTGTTCTTTAGCTTCTTAAAATGTCAATATTTGCATACATAAATTTATCCTTATGAGAATAAGAAGCACTCACCTGACTATAACTACTCATAGCATCCATATTGGCCTGTTGAGCACCAGTAGCTGTTACCATATTATTGTAATTCGCCGAAGGATTACTTGCCGAATTAGCCGCGGGTGAAATTAAGGCAGGACTTATAACACCACCACCACTACTGGCAGCACCAGCACTAACACTATCTCTAGTGTGGCCGCCGGGAAATTGTAGACGTTCTTCTTTGATCGCCGATGAGGTAAATTCCGAATTGGGACCAAAGGTATTATTTAAAGTGCGTAAACTATCGGATTCGCCTAAATAAGAACCACCATTAACGGGATATGAATTATTGGCATGATTTAAAAAATGTTGCTGTTGTTGCTGCTGGTGCTGTTGGTGTTGCTGATGTTGTTGTTGTTGTTGTTGATGTTGCTGCTGATGATGATGAAGCTGTTGCTGATTGAGATGTGGATGATGCTGTTGATGTTGGAAATTTTGTTGCTGTTGTTGTTGATAGAATTGCTGTTGTTGCTGGAATTGTTGCTGCTGTTGGTGTTGTGCTTCTGTATAACCGCCAGGTGGTGATATTTGGCCCCCTAAGGCTGGAGCCCTTGAGGAGCCTGCTTGGCCATTCATTTCATCATTTTTTCTGCAAAAGTTAAAATAATACACATAAATTAGAATAAATAAGTTACATACATATTTCAATTTAATTTTATTTTAAAATAAAACGAATGCGTTTTTGTTTAGAAATTCTTTTACATTTATAAATTAATAAAAATTAAATGGCAAATAAACATAAATATGTATAACGTTTTGATCCTTAATTTGTTAATGCTTGAGCACAGTCAGTCTTTGTTCATTTATTGATGATAAATACACCTGTTGATTTTTAACACGCGCCTGTGTCAGTATTTATTAGTGTATATGTATGGGTATGAGTTTCTGTTTTTTGGTAACATGTCTTGACCAAGTATAGGAAGTGGCCACCACTACCTGTATCATTATTAATGATTACGCATATTTTAAAACGTTTAAAACATTTTTAGTTTTTTTGTTTGTTTGTTGCTTTTATTGGCTTTAATCAAGAGCATCCATCCATCCATAATATTTATGTATGTATGTATGTATGTACATATGTATATGTATTAAAAAGATGCATTCATTCAATACAAATTGTTTAAAACACGAATTAAAAACTTCACCAAGAAAAACACCAACAATAAGGAAGGCAGCTGTATTTTTTTGTTGTTGGTGTTATTGTTTTCAGTTAAATATATTATAATATACATTTTTGTATTTCGTTAAAATTTTTCGGTTTTTGGCATATGTTACAGATACAGATACATATGCAAGGTGCAACGTATTTTGAGAGGTAGACTAAGGAAACACGTTTTTTTTTTAATTTTTGGTATTTATATCAATAAGTGTTGAAAGTAACAATATCTTTTCGGTAATGTTCGAGTGAAGAAAAAATCAAAAAAAAAAATGTTTTTGGTATACAATACATTGAAAAAAATGAACTTCCTTTAAAATGTTTGCTTGTTTTTCTCTGAGTCAATAAAATTTTAATAATCTGTAGCGAAAATTCAAAACTAAACAACAAAAAGTTTTACTCTTTTTGTCGTAAGTTTCAGTTTCAGTTTAAGCTTACGCTTGTTAAACAGAAAAAAATCTATAAAAATAGTAGGACCTTAAAATAATTATTTTATATGGTGTGCACACTTTAATCAAGCTAGTAACCATCTCTTATAAACCTTGACATCATTTCAATGTTATAAACATCCAATAACCTTAAAAAAAACATCAACTACATCATGTTTGTATGAATGTATGCATGTATGCAGCAAGCAGTATATACGAACATGTATTTTTTATTAATGTTTTTAGTCACTAATAATTTCTACCATATCTACTGTTTATTTTCTTTTTTCTTTTTTTTGTTTTTTTTTTTTTTTGTTTTTGTTTAACATTGTTAATAAAAAGTTGATGGCGTTTGTTTTTATTATTCTTTGTATGCATACATAAAACAAAATTCTCTCTCCTCTTCATTTATCTAGGATAGAAACAACAAAAATCGATGATATTTATTTTAATAAAAAAAAATATGTTCTCTTTTAGATATGGGAGCTTCCATATTGTACTGTTTATTAAAACAAAGTTTTAGTTTATTCTCAAAAAAACTGGTAGACATTAATGGTGTAGTAGTTTACATAAAAGTTTCTAATTCAAAGTGTTTTGGTGAACAAAAAAAAACCAAGTTTTCTATGTCATTTCAGCTATGTTCGTCAGTCTGTCTGTGTAAAACACGTTCACGTGCAAAATGCTTAACCGAAATTATTGTTATTCACCTAAAACTGTTTATAATTGTCCTAAATTGTTTGGTATTGAAAAACAGCAAAATCGTTTTTGAAGAACAAAAGTTATAAACACAATGTGAAACAATCTAAAAAATATGTTATACATTTTTTCAAAACAATTTTTACATTATTTTTGTTGCTATGATTGTTGTTGTTTCTTAACCAAACAATCGAATAATTCCTGAATGAAAGTTTTGGTAAAATTATGGCGAATTTTTTAAAATATAAATGTTTACAATATCAAATAATTTTCAATCATAAGTCCCAGAAATAGTAATAATAATGTAATAGTTAAAAAAAATCTCAAACTAAATTATTAATGACTCATTTTAATATCGGTACCGAATCTTCGGGAATTGGGGATTTATTGCCACAAACTAAGCGAACTGAAGACACCATTTTTTATTAGGTAAATGCCAGAAATTAAAGAGAATTTTGGAAATAAGGAATCTTTATCATTTTTAAACAAAGCTCGCGATCATTTGAAAACAAAGTTTATGGTAACAAAAACCGAGCGAACTGAATTAAACATTTTTTGAATCGTTTCATAAATTTTTTGTAAGATAAATGTTCGCATAAAGTTCGATGTTGAGACTGTTTTTGTAAAAGTAACAATAACTTATTCCTGTAATTTTAGTTTTAAGTACTGAATATTAAGCTCCAGCTTATATTTAATTCTATAATTTCGTTTTGTAGATTTCATTATGAAACTGTGTGTTTCGAAATTGTTTTTTTTTTTCCTGCAACACGTACCAGATTATCACAAATTGTTGGGTTTGCTATGGAATGACGCATATGCATGTATTTATGGAAAAAATCTGTGTATTCTTTAAGTTACTTATTTGGTTAAAGCTTATCTATAAAAATAATTTTAGTAGGCTTTATTGAACTACACTAGCATGTGTTGTACCAAATATGTATGAGTATGTATGTACATTAGGAGGGATCTATTTTATAAGAGTCAAAACATTTACTCAATAAAAGCCAAGAAAGTTTAGTGGATTTTTTAAATTCCTTATGATGTCTAGGTGGTGAAATTATACAGCCATGTCACAGAATTTAATTCCGTTCGGAAGTGGAATTAATTCCGTTTTTTTTTTAATTATAGAAAAAGCAAAACTAAAATTTTTTCGGAATGAAACCACTTTTAATTTGCTACGTAGAATTGTAATTTTAAGCATTTCTAGGTTTCATTCCGAAAAAATTGTTGGTTTTACATTTTCTGTAGAAGCAAAATACAGAAAATGGTTTTACATTTACATTTTCTGTAGAAGCAAAATACGGAATTAATTTCACTTCCGAACGGAATTAAATTTTGTGACATGGCTGATAAGCGAATTTTTGACTCTAATAAAATAAGACCCCCCTCCTGTTTATGTTTATAAATATATGTTCGATTTAAACACATTATACTCCACTTTCATACTAGGTCCAAATAAATTATTAAAACATTTAAAATATAACAATTTTTTTCAAAATAATCTATTCAAAATAATTTCAAATTCATTTTATACCCATCTTTATAAACTCTTATTTGTTCTCATTGTCGAGGTGAGAATATTTATTATTTCTTTGACAATGGAGTCTCTGAACAGAACAACAAATTTTTAAAATACTAAATGCAATAGTCAGAAAAAAACACTAATTTTAAAGGAGTATATACACTGTCGGACAAAATAAAGAGAGGTTTTGTAACCTTCTTCATTCGTTTGTGATATTTTTCTTCTACGTGTATTATTTACTATTTATTAACACTCCCGTTAATTGTTGGAGTATCTGAATTATTTACATAAACTTTGCAATTTTATGAAGTCTCACATTTATATTTCCGATGTAAATATATTGAAGTACACAAGAAATCTCCGTGACATAATAAAGTGCGGTTTTAAATAAATTGTATTGCTGATTTTTTTTTTTTTTTTGAAAAATTTGTGGTAAGTTTTTAAGAAATAATAAATAATAGTGAAGTACTTATTTATTTAATTTAGTATTACTTAAATATATACAAAATAAGACTTTTTCGAAAGGACATTAACCGAAAAGGAAAAAGATTTGTTGGTACTTGATCGTGAAAATGGGAAGAAACAGAAAGTTTTGAGTTCTAAGATATCAGAATCTTCGTTTGGAAAAATAATTGCTTTGTATAAAATAAGAAAGTCAAACAAAAGCCTAAAGAACTTATGTGACAGAAAACGTAAGACGACGAAGCTAAACGATTAACGATTTAACCTATACGACAGCCAGATATATAAAGGAGGAACTAGAATTAAATATTTCAACTCGAACTGTTCAAAGAATACTGAACGAAAGCTGTCTAAAAAGTACGTGCGCTAAGAAAAAGCCTTTTCTACGAGCTGGAAATATAAAAAAGCGGTTAGACTTTGCAAAGAAGTACATAAATATTAGATAAAATAGTAACTGAATTAAAAATATATCTATAATTTATAATAATTAAAAAATAATAAATACTTGTTTTAATCAAAAAACAGGAAATATTTGAAACCGCACTTTATTTTGTCCGACAGTGTACATATTTGTTTGTGTTTTATATTATAAAATAATTATTATTTGATCATACATATATATTTTATAAAGTTTTTTTTCCTTTTCGAAGTGTAAATGATCACGTACACTTTTTTCTTTATTTTTCGTTGTTATTCAGTATTATCTTTTGTATTTTGCTATATTTCAATAATAATACTTATTTTTAGTAGTTTATTTGAAAAAAAAAACATTAATAATAATAATAATAAAAAAAAGTTGGCATTGAATTCTAATATGCTTTGAAACTTTTATGTTTATATTAGTTATTTAAATAGATTCAAAATGAACAAAAACAAAAAAACTTATAAGATAAATAATAATAATTGCGCAAAAAGATGTTGTCAAATAGTGAGAAAAGTGCAAGTTTGAAAAATATTTATTCAGCTAAGTTGGAGAAATGAAAAGAAATAAACACAGATATTTGTAAAATTGTTTAGTGAAATAAAGGAAAGTGTATGAATTTAAGAATAAATTTTCAAACAAATTGTTTGAATTTGTTTAATATTTGATTTAGTTATCATCTTAACTGTCTTATATGTATAATAAAACCTAGGAGGTGCTAAGTTATTTATGTATTCAAAATACAATTTTAGTGACAATATACACGAAACAATTTTTATTGAAAAGATGGTTACAAATTTTTCCTTGAAATTTCTTCGGTATTCACACAGCACAATTCTTATTGCTTAAATCGCTGGTATTTTTATTTGAATAAGAATTAGAGAGTAACACGAATTACTAGTGTAATAAATCAAGTATGTATTCCTCTTATCTTCCCCTCACCCCGATGTCTAAAAGGTAATCAGCTTAGCTTAAGGAATTGCTTTGTTTAAATAGCAACTTAGCAACTTTACCCCCCGTTGCCACATGCAAGTGCAAGTTCGAAGAACTCAATACACTTACAGTTTTTTACTAACACAATCATATTTTTCGCACTTCCCAGCAAGCCATATGAGTCCGAAATAAGTCTCTTCTGACACCTTTTTCGGAGCGTTAACGCTCTTTATGAGCCCAAAAAACAATCATAATTGCTCCGAAAACCTTTAGAAAAGAGGGTCATTACATTCGAAAATGGTCCGTCAGAAAGAGCTCTTAGATAATGTCAGAAAAGAGTCTTTTATGAGGGTTGTTTTGGTCTCTGAAAGAGCTCTTAGATAATGTCAGAAAAGTGTCTTTTATGAGTTTTTTTTGGGCTCTGTGTAATTGTTTTTATCATTCTTGTGTGGTACAACCATGTTTTTTTTTTGTTCGAAGCACAAATAACAGGATAACAACACACATAATTAAGTGGAATTTCTGAGTCATACTGCGTGCCGACTCATGACAGTAACAAGCAAATTTTTCTTTCGCTATAAAAATGCTCTTTCCTTGGACTCTTTTCTAACTCCTTTTTCGAGCGCTCCTAGAACGGTATGCTGGGTTACAGCTCAAGAGAATTTGCTTGTAGGTAATTTTTTGACACTTGCCGTAAGTAAAATGACAAATGAAAGTTTTAAAATAAGAGTAATGTTTATAACAGATTTTCGGGGTTTTATAAAAAATAATAAAGAAAAAATAACACAACTATAACACAACACATCTTAATAGTATTTTTAAATATAAATTTCATGTATTTATAAATAAAAATTGTAAATTACAATATTTATAAATTAAAATTTTTTCCGTATTTTTTTCTTTTGATAATACGGCAGTACTGGATCCATATGTTTTTGAAAATTAACAGAATTTTATGCAAAAACTTTTGTTAGAAGTTTCTTTGTTGACGACATTTTAAAAATGAACCTGCACTTGCTAGTGTAGCCACTCAAAAAAATATTAGCGCAATTCACAATATTTTGCATTTGGGATTGTAAATATATGCTACCAACTGTGAATAATCTTTTTAATTTATTTTGCACTACTTATTTATTGCAAGATACAAAATTACCAGCTGATTTTAGCAATCAAACAAATTCTCAAAAATAAATAAAAGAATATGTCCAATAAAAACTTTAAGGGACAGTTGGTGGACTTTTTAATAGATAATGCTGCTGAAGAAATTATATTAAAAAAAGGTATTAAACATTTAATACATACAAACATATGTACGAGTACCTTTATTTAACACCAATGTTTTCTAGATATGGACGTAGTCAAAAAAAATTTTATTTATTGTTAATCAGCTGTTTATTTCCAATTGCTTTTAAGTGTTGCATATAAATTTAAGTCTAGCATGTGCATTGCATTGCTGTGTATTTTGTTACTGTAGAGCAAAAATATGCTTAGCCGTTTTGCAAGTGCAATGTTGCAATGCCATTTGCACAAGATTGTGAATTGCGCTATTTTTGTTTTTCGGTGTTTTTCTCAATTGCAAGTAATTACTTGCATGTGGCAACGGGGGTAAAAGCAATTATTCTTAAAGACGAAAATGTGTAAAAATTCATTTTTTTAGGAATTTACAATAGTACATATGTATGTATGTATGTACATAAATTTAAGATTTTTCAATAATGGAGTGAAAAATAAATTTGTATAAAATTATTTTTTGAATTATCAAAAAATCAAGCTAAATATGTTGAGGATTTTTTATATTTGTTTGTAAAAAATTTTAAAATTGTTTTTTTTTTTTTTGAAATGAAAGCAGCTCAAGAATTATGTTGCATGCAAAAGTATTTGAATTGTTGCATTTAAAAGTATTGAGAATTCCAAGTGCTTAATTTAAATGTCCACACATACATACATATTTATAATTTTCGAAAAACTTCGAAGCGATCTTTTAAGGGTTAATAATATTAATTCCGTTTTATATATTTTTTATGGCTTTTAATTTTTTTCTTCTTATACAATATTATTATTATTATTATAGTATTTTTTTATATTTTTGTTAATAAATATGTACATATGTACGTACGTACACAGATACAATATTTTCATATAAATAAATAAATTTTTGTTACGGTAATACGGTACGTAAACTAGCTCGCAACAAGTATGACGATTTTTGTTGCTGTTGTAGCCGTTGTTGTTAAAATTGTATATTTTTACTCGTATACACAAAGATAACAACATTTGTTGCTGCTGTTGTTGCTTTTTATTCATTTAATATAATTAACGTCTCTATTTGCGTTCAGTTGTGATAAATAATGATATTATAATATTAATATTTTTGTTTTCTATTTTTTTTTTTTGCAATAGTTGTTGCTGTTTTGCTTTTGCAAATACATAAGAATAAACTATTTTGTGTTTTTAAAAACATGGTTTTTTATTTAAATAAATTGCGTGATTTTTTAGAGGTGCTAATTTAATATAAATTGCGAGAACAAATTTTAATATTTAAAGGGCGATTTTTTTTAACAACTTTCTTTTTGGCAAGAATGTTTTTGGCAACTCAGCTGTTTCCGTGTAACATGTTACAGTTAAACATGTTCAGTTTGGTCTATATATCGTAACCATGAATCGACTTGCGGATTTATTGTCAAAATTCTTCCTCGTGCACCTTTTATCAGAAATTGGATCCAGCGTATGAACCATTTGAAGCGTAGCCGAGGTCAACATTTACATTATATCATCCTTAAACATTGAATTACATATCTTTTAATTGTTTATTTGACCTTTTTTTATTAACATTTTGGTAATTATTAAAGCTTTAGGTCTTTTTTATAAAATATTTAAATTTTTATTTCAATATTTCCCTACTCTCTGAGTAGCTTCTTCAGGATAAAAATTTTTGTATAAAAAATTTTATAGAGTAGCAAAATATTGAAATAAAAATTTAAATATTTTAAAAAAGACCTAAAGCTTTAATAATTAGATCGTTTTATCGACTCAAATTAAGATTTCATACATTTCTCTCAATTGTATGTGTTTTTTAAATCAACTCCGAATGCTCTTAAAAAAATCACTATTTATATAAACTTTCTTTTATATTTGGTACAGCATAGATGTTTTTTGATGTGGATGTAGATGTTGAAATGAAATATTTGTTATTTTTTTTTTTTTACTTTTTTGGCTTTATGTGAGTTCAGGGTTTTTTTTAAGTCTAAATATTAGAGAGATATTAAAGACCTTGACATAATTGTTTAACAAAAAATTCTAAATTTGTTTGTTTGCCTAAGCTTTAAAAATAAATTATCCAAAAACCCCAAGCACCTAAAGCTTACAATTCATATTCAATTTATTTAGCGCCTTAAGGTAGGCAGCCTTTTTTGCTAGTTTTGTTTGGTTTTCTATAATAATTGCTTTAGAACTTTTTACGTCAATTGCTATTTTTTCCTATATTCTTGCTGATGTCACAACTTTTTTTATCTATTGAGTTTTTTACTATTTTTTTGTTTGTTATCTATTTTTATTCATTCTCATGTATTGTATAGTTTAAGCTTTATTAGGTTAAGTTGATTTTGCTTTTTTCCCTGCTATATGTCACAAATAAAACCTACAACATTTACTAGGTAATAAGGAATAAAACTAAGTAGTAGAAGAAAAATTAAATAGCAAAATCTATTTTTTTGTTTGTTTGTATTTTTTGTTATTGTGAATTGGTGCTAAATATGAACTCTATGACATTTAACTAAGTAGACAGACACTGTAAGTGTCTTATAACTTAAAAATAATACTTGAAAAGCAAATGTCAAATATTGCAGAAATATAATGTTTAATGATTCTTAAAGGCCTACTACTCATAAATACTGCAAAAGTTTTTTATTGACTAGAGAAAATAACGTTTTTGAAATGTTAAAAATGTCTCAAAAATTTGAAAAAACACAAGGTGAAAATCTTTTTTAAAATTTCACAAATAAGTAAAAACTTAATTTTGAGTGAAGGAATAAAAAAAAAATATAGAGGAATTCAATAACACAATACATATTTAAAAATGTTCAAAACTACTGAACTTTGGAAAATCGAATTAAAATAAAATTTCGGCAAAATGAACTTACTTGTTTCATACGGAATTTTATATTCTGCTAAATGTTTATTATAGCAAACAATTTATTTCTTTTGTTGTCTTAACAATAAAAAAAATATGTAGTCTCAGTTTTGTTTATAAATTGTTTTCAATAATTATTTTCTAACACGTGTCAGTTAGCAAAAAATTTTAAATTTCATTACTTATTTTATAGGAAATAATAAAAATAGAATAGGATCAGAATGAAATAATTTTATGTGAACTATGTAATTATTTTTAATACTAAGGAGGAGTGTATATATTTTAAAATTACATAAATGAAAATGTTAATCAATATCAAGTTATTGGTTTTTAGTTTATAAATTATTTGAAATTTTCTTTAACAAATTGAAACATATTGAAGTATAATTTTAGGGGCTGAGATAAACCAATATAATATTAAAAAAATACTGAGCAAGTATTTTAAAATAAAAACTTGACAACTTCATTAAATAAATCGCTCTAAAACTTTGGAATTTAGAGATTGTGTTTCTCTAAACAGAAAAAGACAAACAATAGGGAACAAAAAAGGGTTAAAAGAACTTTTTCTATTAACAATAATGAATGGCTATAAAATCCTGAACTTTTGAGGTTATATTTCTCTAAATGCAACAACAAAGTACTTTTAGTATTCAGTGAACAGAAACGTATTAAAAGTACTTCACAGGATCAAACAGAAAATTATTTTTTTTAATACATATTTTTGTATAGTTTTAGTACCTTTTTGAAACTAGAAACAGTAAATTGCAAAAAGAAATAAATAGATTAACAAATATCAAGGATCAAAAAGCAGTTTTATGCAGTTTAGATTGGAAATGATTATTTAAAGCAACCTTCAACCTTTGCTCTTAAATGTAATTGAAAAGAAAGAACAAAAACAAAAAACAAACATTTAACAAAAGACCTACCATCTAAATAAAAACCAAAAAAAGGAAGCGAAAATAACAGCCATATTTGTTATTTAAACCACACACACATACAGAAATACTCACATACTCAAACAACAACTGAAGTCGAGAGAGAGAAAAAAAAACTCAACCAAATTCAATCAAGCATCTGTCCATCAACGACTCGTTATTTCAATGTACTCGAAGACATACACATATTGCAAGATAGATAACGTTAAAATATTTTTCCTATACGTTTTTTTTTTTCATTTTATTTATTTGATATTAGTATGAACAGGATAAAACATAACATCATACATATCCTTCATGTAAATTACCAAAACAAAATACAGAAAAAAAAAAACACAAAACTCCTGTGCAATACAACATGCCACAATATTTGCAATGCTGATACACAGACACATTAAAGTCCAACATTAGAGCACTGCCAGCAGTTATAAATAAAATCGATATTTGGTTAATGGCAATTTTGTTAACATTTTATAGCTATTATTTTGCCCTTTAGTGTTTAGGGCTGTGAATGTACATAGTATATGGTTGGTAAATGCATACTAAAGTTCAATAAATGTGCTTGACAGTTGTTTTCAAGGGTGTTTAATATAACACACACATACAAACACAGACTTACACATCTTTAGCATACAAATGTATGAACATTTGTTCATGTATCGTGCAGCAAAAGGACATGTTTTTCCAAAGCTCTATGACAACAAAATCATATGATTGTTTTGTCATATTTAAGTTCAAATTGTTCAACGAGTATTGCCATCAAAATATGTAGCTAAGGATATATATCTTTGTTATTATACCTATATATGTACCATATATACATACATATATGTACATATACATATATAACTGTAAAGGCTGTTAAATCACATTACATACATATATAACTTATGTTGGATATTGGTTGAGAGAACAATTTAATTTTATTTCTTTAGCTTTAGCATTTGTTCATCGGTATTATTTTACTTATTTGAAGCATTTGTTTTACATCCCTCCTTTCTGTAATTACTCTAAAATACTTAGTAATTGTTTAGATTTCTTTTGCGACAATTTCCGCTATATATATTTTTTTTGCAAATAAAAACACCACCAAAATTGGGTTCATATTTGTTTTCATTTATATGCAATTAGTATGGCCCCTAAAAACGAAGTTTTTAATGTAGTCATTTACGAACAACATTAACTTCAATTTAAGTTTAGTTTACTTAAAATTTAAACCTTTGCAGTACTAATTCAAAGGTCTGAAAGTTTCTGGTTCCACTTGCTTTAAATAGCATTTGAAAATCGTACATGTTTTCGCTTGCCCAGATATTTCAAAGACTTATCTCAAAAAACAAAAATTACACATAATTACGTGTTCAAGTTTTACTTTCAAATATTTTACATATATTGCTTGTCAAAATTCTACGTAGGCTGCCCATAAATTTAAAGCAATGTATTTTCAAAATGTCGTTCAGAAAACACATATACAACAAACATATTTATTTAAGTTTAATTTTGAATTTGGTGCATTATTATATTATGACGCCAGAATGTTTACAATGAAATCCAAAAAATTTGTTTATTAAAATTGCAATCAGCTGTTTCCTTGACTGTAACTTGAAACACACAATGGGAACGAAAATTTTAAAGCAAACTCGTATTAATTTTTAAAAGTATAAAAGTATTAGTGAAAAAGTGTGAGTGCATTTAAATTTGAAAGACAAAACTTGATCGTGTAACCCCCAGGTTAGATTGAAAAAATTTGTAAGGGAACATTTTGGGTAATAAATCACAATATTTGTTTTAGTTGAAAACTTTGAAAACGTTTTTTCACTTGATGCTTAAGAGGCCACCTTAATCTTTATATGTACATATATTGATTGTTTTCAAATCATGCCTTTTATTACAATTAGAAGTACATACATACATACGTTAATATTAAAATTTTGATAATAATAAAAATAATTATTTATGTATTTCATAACCATAGATTTTTAACAGCCTAAACTTGGGCTTTAAAAAAGCTTTGTTATTTGGTAAACAGTCCTTGCGGGTAATAAATTAGTGGTCGGCAGGAACAGCACATGCCGGAATATGTTGAAATGTCGACCATTTTTTCGATTTTGTAAAAATAAATCATTAATTATAACATAATTTTGTAGCCGTACTTAATATAATAATGACTTGCAATTACTAAACAACTTACTATTTACTGAATATGTACTTCGTGCCAGTAGTTAAGTAATGGCAGGCATATAAATTTGTAGAAAATATTGGTTACATTTATTTCCTACATATAAACCAATAGTAAAACTATAGCATCCCAGCGCGAAAAATTGCAAGTTCTTCCATTTGCAGGCCTTATAGAAGACCTGTTTGCACATTCTAAAGATTCGATACTCATTCCATTATGCCTTCTCTCAAAAGGTGTTCTAGAAGGCGTTTCATACACATTCAAAATTGGAACAAGAATGGTTTTGCAATTATTCCTGCATATTGTCACTACAACAGCAAACATCAGTTTGCTCATTTTATTAAAAGAGTAATAAAAATGAATAAAGAGAACGTCTAGTATAAATTTAGAATTTTAGGGAAATTTGTGGTATAAACTACGCGTGAAGCAGTATGTGATTTTTTAAATTAATTTAAAGCCCTTCTTTTATTAAAAACGATTTTTTTACTTTTCTAAATTAATTTAGCCTTCTATGAGTCATTATTTTGTAGAGTGTCATATGAGCCATTATTTGGTAGGGCAATTGGAACCCTTCTCTGTAGGCCTTCTATCAGGCATTTAACCAATAGCGAGCAGTTTAATATTGAAACGATTTTGCAATGCGACTGGAAGTCTTTGTGACTGTAAAATAAGGCCTTTTGGAAGGCCTCTTTTAAGCATCTTTTTCTCGCTGGGATATGTTATATTTTGTTAAAAATATTCCTGACTAAACAAATTTTTACAAAATAAATATTTTCCAAATTTTTTGGTCTTCTACTTATAATTTAGTGTAGATAAATAACCGTTATTGCATAAATACTAAAAATTTTACTTTTAAAAAAATTCTTAGAAACTGCTAAAAACAACTACAACAATAACAACAACAACAGCAATAATAATAATGAAACTGATCATTATTATCTTATCTTATCTATTTATGATAATAATTTTTGTTTTACACTTTTGTTATTAATAATATCTATCAAATTATATTAAACTAAACAAAAAATCACCTAAAACATTTACTGAGGAAAACAAAATGTTGAAAAATTTCTAGAATTTCTTTAAAAATATGTTCAGTTTGTCAATTCAAATATTGATTATCTATCTATTAAAATAAAAATTTGTTTACGTTTAATTAGTTTTTATTTTTTTGTATAAGTATTTTTTAGTTACATATATCTAAACTGCACACGTTTCTAATTATTAAATGTTAGTTTATAGTTGGTAATTTCTGTCTATTGTTGAGAGAGAGAGAAAAATAAAATAGTCAAGAAAAATACAAAGCGAAAAATAAAACAACTAGAAAATATTTACATATGTATTTATCTAATCATAGTTTTTGTAACGTAAAACAAGGTACATATTACGAAATGATATTTAGTTTTGTATTCATTTAAACGCTGTGATATTAGAACGACAACAACAATATGTTTAATAATAAATAAATAAATAACGGAGGTAGGCAACCTAGGGAAATTGTTAAGACATGTTTTCTAACACTATTACAACAATATAGTTACTGACGAAAAAGAAAACAGTTTGCTATATATTAAAGGGAATATACAGCCATGTCACAGAATAAAATTCCGTTCGGAAGTGGACTTATTTCCGTAATTTGCTTCTATAAAAAAAGCAAAACGAAATTTTTTTTCGGAACGAAACTACTTATAATTTGCTATGTGGAATTGTAATTTTAAGCAATTCTAGGTATCATTCCGAAAAAATGTTCGTTTAACTTTTTCTAAAGAAGCAAAATACGGAATTAATTCCACTTCCGAACAAAATTCAATTCAGTAGCATGGCTGATATTGTCAATAATTATAAAAATGTGTGTGTTTTTTTTTTTTTAATTATTTCCTATTACTGTTGTTTTACTTTAAATTTGTTATGCTTTACAATTGTCGCTTAACTTTTGCCTCTCACTGTATTTCATTTTAGCCCAGATGTTAATAACGTATAAGAAATGTTTTGTTTTGTCATATAGTTTGTTAGCAATATTTTATTTTGGCCCTCACTGCTTTTTGTGGTTTGGTTATCTCTGTTTATTAAATGATATTAGTTTATAATGCAGTTGTGTTGAAGCAGAGATGCGGAAATATATGACTTTACATATAGTTACACTGCGAACAAGGTTGACAATGGAAATTTTATTTTCATTTAATATTTTTTTTAGTTGTTTTCATATCAATTGTTTTCGAAAAAAATTATAAAAATTACATACTCCACAACTGGAAATTAAGTCCTGTTGGAAATGTCTGTATAAGGTTCGTTTTACCAAGCAAAGGTCACAGACATGTGCTAGCCCTGATTTATGTTTAGCAGGAAAGTAGATAAACACGCCTGATAACCAGAAATATCAAGGCAATGTCATGTTGGACATCTTTTAGAAATTTCCTATTGGACTCTTTATTTTTACAGAAATTACTTATATTCTTCAATATGTATAACAAGTTATTTTTAAATGATCATAAATATTTATTTTTATTAAAAAAATATATGTAGCATTAAATAAAACCACAAATGTATGTTTTATAACAAACTTTTATTAAATATGTACCTCTGAAGAAGAATTAATACTATGTATTATTATTTATATTTGTCATACTGATAAGTAAACATTTGTACAGCTAGAAAGAAAATTGCAAGACTCATGGCTGTACTTTCGACTACAAATGGGTTTTTCTAACGACAAACATTTGTTTTATCAAGCTAAAGTTTTTGAACTCTTCAAGAAATTTATGGGTCTTTGAAAAGCGTTTAGATGAGCAGTGATTGGCATAGACAGATTGTAAAGTTTTTTTTTCTATTGAAGCAGAATTCTTCAAAAATTTTAAATTATGTTCCTTTCAAAAATAATTTTTTGCATCTTTTAATTAAATAGTTTGTGAACTTTAGCCTTTATTATATTAAAATATGTAAAACGCCTTTTGCTTTTACTTACTTAAATCTGCTTTCATTTAACGTTTGAAACGATTGAGAGCAAGTGTGTGAATGAATATAAAAAGGCTACTCACAAGTCAAGTACTACTTATTGCCTCATCTCATTATTTATTTGACCATATTGAACAAAAAGTACCCACAGTAAAAATAGTGAAAACAAAATAAAAGGCCAAACCAAAAAGTATCTATGTATGTTTTTCTTTATTTAACTACCTTTTGCGTTCGAATGTCTATCTGTAAATACAAAAAAAAAAATGCTGTGTGCCAAGCTTTTGATGGAAAAAAATATTTGTTTTAATACGAATACAGATAGTAAATACTGATAAGTATTTTATTTTTATTATTTTGCAGAACACAAGGCAGTAGAAGCATACAAAATATTTAAATTTGCAATTGTTTGATGAGTAAATAGTAAGATTTTTTTTCAAGAATTCATAAAACTTTTAAGAATTTTTCTAAATATGTATAAGAGAATTTAAATCTTAGAGAATTTAGAAAAATTCTTAAAATTTTTATTTTAATTAGATTGGAATTAAAAACAACATTTTTATACTTCATACATTTTTCCATATATGATAATGTTACTAGTAAATCATTAAAATTTAAAAGTTTTACTTAATAATATTCATGGCAAAATTATGCTAAATTATTCATAATTAGTATAACTTTTTCATATAGAAAATATAGTGTGTTTTTTTAGATGTGTAGAACTTGAAGTTGAGAACACTTTTTTAACTGGCATTTTGACAGTTGTCAAGTGATTAATGTTTAATGCTTTACTTTGGTTTGGTATTTCAACATGAATAGACTAACGCCTGAACAACGCTTTCAAATTGTACAAATTTTTCCTTTAAAATCATGGTTCTGTGTTTTTTTTAATGTACATACTCGTATAGAACTTTGAAAGGGAATAAATTTTATAATAAAATTGATAAAATAAATAAATTTTAAATTGACATGAAGTTTACTTTATTCTAAAGATAATCATCTGGCATTATAATTTAAATATGACTTATGGCATATGACCGTATATCGGCAATAACGCGGCAAATGTTGTTCTCCAAGTGGTCAATCGTTTCGGGCTGATCGGCGTAGACTAGCGACTTCAAACATAAATCACTTGATAGCTGACAAAATGGTCGCCAGTTAAAAAAGTTTTGCCAACTTATAGTTCTATACATCTAAAAAAAACACCCTATATAACAAACTGTTCTTGAATCTATCTATATCTATTGTTATAAATTAAGTTAGTACGAAATATTTGGTTTGGTATTGATAGCAGAAAATCAGTATGTAGTATAGTACAATTCACTACCTGACTGCTTGCTGTTTAATTGGGTCGTTAAAATATTTTCAATTCTTATCATCATGTGATTTTTTTTTTATATACGAGTATATGTATGTTTGTATTTATTCGTATCTATTTGTTTATATATATTGTTTAATATGTGTGTGTATATATCTCTTCATTTGTTTACTATTATAGACGCTGTCTATACCTAATAAAAGGTATTAACTATTTAATTTTTTTGTGTTAACACAAAAGACAACTGATGTAAACATAATAAAATAGAGTGTCATTAGCTAAAATTGAAAAAAATATATAAAATATTTATTGTTTTAAAGGAAATTGTTAAAATTTTAATAATGTTTGATGCTCAAAAAATATGTTTCTTAAATAAATTGTTTCCAAAGCCTAAATGTACACTATACCAAATAATACATGAAGCTGTAATATTTATTATTACTTTAAATGAAAATTATGCTTCTTAAATACATAAAATTTAGATTCACAAATTCCACATTAAACTGTAATCCTTATTATGTATCTTATTAATTAATTAAATTATTTTAATCAAATTAATTGATCCAAAACTCAAGTTTCCTTTCAAAAATTAACTTTTCTTTAATAAATATTTGCTTACTTTAAGCCACTAATTGATCTCCTCTGCCCACAAATTAAAACCGATAAAAATCTCAAATTACTAATACTGTCTACACATGTTTGGTTATTTTTTCTCATTTCAAATTCAAAATAACACACACAAAAAAACTCCTAACACAAACGTCTAGTTTGAATTGAATGACCCTGTACAATAGATATAGTATACTTAGGAAAAAAAGGTGGTGGTGTTTACTTTCGAAAATGAACTTAAAAATCAATTATTAAATGTTTGTTGCATTTTAAATTGTCGTTTAAGGGTTATTTTTATTCGATAATTTACTTCTCATACACATACATACACATACATATGTATGTATGTACATATGTATGTAGGTACGAGTATATTGCCCAGCAAATGTGTTGTTATAGTTTTGTGTAAATCGCTAAATAACAAAATATTAAACAGCGTGTGACGATTTCAAAAATAAAAAAAAAAAAACAAAAAAAAACTCTATAAAGAAACAAATATTTAACGTCATCATTAAATGAAGGTTAACAACATTAAAGCAATTATGATTATACCCCCGAAATACAAATAAAAACATACAATACTTACTTACACACACACACACACACACAAACTCATAGTTACACTCACACATTTAAAGGAAAACTATACAAAATTAACATTATTTATAATTATATGTATGTTGGTTTTAAGAGTTAACTAAATAAATGAGTTTGCAAGAGAAAGTTTTGAAAAGAAAGAGTACAGCTGAGAGTTCCTTATGTTAAGTCCATAATACAAAGAGTTTGTAAGAGTATTTGATTTAGAGAAAGAGTACAAAAGAGCATTTTAAACAGAATGATCACAAGTGGTCATAGCTGCCAGATTTGACGATTTATCGTCATTTTGACGTTTTTTTTTTTTTGTTTCAAAAATAGCAAAGTGACGATTTTTTCATTGAAAGTGACGATTTTCTGAATTATTAAAATTGTCCATCATTTGTTTATTTTATTAATGTTTTTGTTACAAAATTGTATTTTTTTTTGACAAAACAACTATTATTCCCATTTAATATTATAAATATTAAGATTAACATAACATTTAAAAAAAAAAACTAAGTAATAGTAGTGTTTTCTTAATTGTTGACAATTGTTAAGTTTAAGTATAATAATTCCAATGAATATTGAGTCAGGATAGTAGAAATTACTTATTTATCTGTAAACATAGAAAATAACTTTAAATGCTGAATTCCATGAACTAAAATTTTTTAGAGGAAACAATTTCTGAATTTAAACGTGGAAATTCTAAAGAAACTTCTCTTATTTTAACAAAACATCGAAATAAATTTAAATAAGTACCTGTACATATATGATGGATGCATTCGATTCTATACTCAAAATGTTATTTAGAATTTAATAAACTAAATTGTTTTGACATTGTAATTTAACCTGAATTAATAAAATGTGCTAAATTCAAATATTTATTTATAAAATACTGTTAGTCTTGTTTCACACTCTTCAGTTTTAGCTGCCCCGTTTTTGTTAAATTCTATTTTGAACTTGCCATTTCATTTACACGCGGCAATTCAATTTTCGTACTTTTTCATGCAAATCAACATGCATGAATGAAAAACAAAAAACAAAAGGAAATAAGAAAATTGACTAGTACCGTCAAGTTTGTACCCCTTTTCCTTTTCATCCAAAAATACTTGCCTTGGCGAGTCAGCATTGAAGAGTGTGAAAGCGGACTAAGATTTTATAAAAATATTACACAAGTTGTGTTTAACATTATATATTTTGTGATTTCTTATTGAAAAACTAAAATTTATGTATTTTGATATGTATTGTACAAGAGTCTATAGAAACTTTAATTTCTATGTTTTCGTTTAAATAAACATTTTGAAATACTATAGGAGATAGTGACTTTTTATTTTTCCGATTTTTTTTAACAATTTTTAAAATACAAAATGACGATTTTTTTCGTTTTTAGCGGGATTTTGACGATTTTTTTCCGAAATTCATCTGGCAGCCCTGCAAGTAGTGGTTCGTCGTTCTTTTTGTTGTTGATGTGTTTGGCCTTTTTTGTCATCATCATTGTGTTGAAATTATCATGGTTTTGCGCGTGCGTCTGTTTTGCAAATAAAATAATCATCTTATAGTTTTTTTTTACTATTTGTATTAAAAGCCGTAAATAGTTACATGCTTGATGTGTGCCTGTGTGCCTCCCTGCCTGATGTTTTTAAAATATATCTAAATTTATGTGGAAGACTGCATGTGTGTTTTTGGCTAGCCAGGCCAGTCTAGCAGCAGCTACCTTCAATTTTCGCCTGTTTAAGCGTAACCAAATGTATACAAAAATTAAATTGTTCAACTGACTACAAGGTGGCGGCAGTGCATTTGTTGTTGTTCTATGCATTTCAATAAGTGGCTGTGTTTGCAATGCCAGGAGTAAGAAGTCGCAATAGTCGTCAGTAGTTAAGTGAGTGAGTACTGTATGTGTGACAACTGACTGAATTAATATTTTAGCAATCTAGAAAACCCTAAAGGGGGTTGATTTTTGCCACCACTTTACTTTGGCTTAATGTTAATTTTGTAAATTGTATATATAATTTCGTCATAGTTGTTGTGTTCATTCTAGTATACCCTAAATAAAATAACATTTGTAATATGCGTCATATTTATTTGTTTGTTTGTTGTTCTTGATGATTTGGGAAGTTGTATGTTGGTTTTTTGCTTTTTATTGAGTTCCCGTGTGAAATTCTTCGTTTTGTTTAAAGAATTCCCCGTCTTTTTTTTTTTTTTTTTTTTAATTTTTGCTACTTTTAATACGTCCGTCTACATGGTTGGCTGTGGCGACTGGTGGTGGTAAATAATGACGCTTGTTGATGTTAAATTATTTGTTTCTTTTGTAAATAGTAAATGGTGGTGTTGATGAGAAAGGTGGTGGCGCATACATTTAAGGATATTTTTTTTTTGCACATAGGTACATAGGTATAGTCTTTCTTTTAAATTTTTATTCGAAATTTATGCACACAACTGAATACAACAATGTGCAGAAAGAGGTTACAAATAAAATCTTATGTTTTGAGTGGTGGCATTAATTTTGAAAGGGCTTTTCGGGCTGCAAACATAAACCAGATGATATGATATTAGTATTAAATTGTTATAAATCAAATAAGGGTGTTTGACGAACATAACTAATAGGCATTGAGGTAAATAAGTTAATAAAATTTTCCACAAAAGAATCATAAGATGATATCCGTATGTTATAAGAGGAAATATTTAATGCCTATTGAAAAGACTTTTTTGACATTTGGTAGTTTTTAGTCAAAACATTTTTTGAAAAAGGTTAATGAAGTAAAAAAGTTGGAATTTAAAGCTTTTATATTGTTTTCTTAAGAAAATTAAAGTAGTACCTACATACATATATGCACATATACATAATTACCCTATGTAAATTTATAAGCCAGCTTTTGCAACAAGTTACACTGATGTACTATGAAACAAGTTGGTACATACATATGTATATATTAAGGGATTTTTGAAAATCAAACTATGACTGAAATAATTTTATTGAAATTAATAACTTTTCTCAAGAATTTGTAGTGTATTCTATTTATTTTCAATGCAAGTTTATTTAGATTTTTTTATTTAAGCAAAACATACATAGAAACAAATGTATGTAATAATCCATTAAGATCCATGTTGCCACATTTCATATTCAACAAACTAAACGAGTCTGTTCATTGTTCCAAGTTTTTTCGAAATATTTATTTAACTAGCTATTACAAAATCAAAACATTAAAAAAAATTTTGTAGGCATACATAAGTATGTACAACCAAATCATACTATTTAACATAATTCAAAACATAAGAAGAACCAATTTTCACACACTCCGTAAAGAATGAAGAAAACCGAAAAAGACATTAAACGTTTCCCCCTACATTCAGTCATTCAATCATTGATTAAAAATATAGCATGTTTCCTCAATAACCTAAAATATGTACATACATACATACAGTGTGTCACACAAGTATCTTGCCTACTCATTTTCAAAAGAAATTTGTTTTCATTCCAACATAAAATTGTAAAAAACAGTAAAAATATATTTTCTTTTTTGAACTTGATAGTAGATGTGTAAATTAGGAAAATCCCCAAAAAAAATTTAACAATGACCTTTTTTTGTTTATTTGTTTTTGCATTTTATTAATTTGCATCACAAATTGCAGGTCATAAAAGTAATTTGCAGTTGAAAATCTCGGTTAATAAAATGTTGTTGCTTTTCTTAATTGTTCTTGGAATTTTTAAATGCCTTTGTTAAAAGAATATGTATATGTATTATTAATTTTTTTTTATAATTTTGTCCTAATTGTGAAGATCTTTGCATTAAAATGGCCGCAGGGAAAATAATTTAACATTTTCGAAGTAAAAATTATTTTACAGCTTTAAAATTAGGGCAAATAAATTATATTTTTTTTGTCATATAATTAGTAGATATTGCCAAGCCGTCAACAGTTTAATAAATTGGTCTATAAACGCGGAAACATTTAAAATTTACTACGAAATGGTTGTCCAAAATCGTTTAATGCAGGGAGAAAAGACTAACACCCATGGAAAATCGCTTAAACCTACATTTATACCGGCCACAGATTAACGATCAACTAAGAAGTACCAATGTAAACCACAGGGTACTGAAAGCCATGAATACATACGGTCGCCCTACTAGTCGTCTAGTAGGGTGGAAATAAAGTTATCATTCGTTTCATAAGATCCATAAAAATACAAATTTTGCGTGTCGGCAATATGTTATATTCTATGATGATAACAAATGCTACATTTTTGGTTCAGATGGTCGACATAGGATCTAGTGGAGGTCAAATAAAGCTTTAAGTATAATAATACATAATCTTCTACATACTGGTGATATTATGGACCACCTTGGATATTGGTCTATTCCATTCCAGAGTCGAAAAATGACCCGAAATACACAGTTTTAGATGTTAAAATTTAGTTTTTGTACAGTACAAAACACTTGCCAACACCTCCTCAATGCTCGGACCTGAGCCTCATACAAATCGTGGAGGTATAATATAATTTTTTTCGGAAATGTTTAATTCTTTTCCTTTCGGCATATTTAACACAAATAACTTCACCCCAGAGCAATAAAGACAAACTGATTACTAATAACAATTGGAATATGTATATATAACACATATTTTTTTTAACAAAATAAATAAAAAATTCCATGAAAATTATAATAAATTCTTAAAATATTAAACAAATTAACATTAATTAAAAAAAGCAGAATACTTTTGTGACCTCAAATTATTATTCAGATTAATAAAATGCAACAATAACTAAAAACAATTAATATTTTTAAAATCTCTCTTGTGTTTTCCTATTCTACACAATATCTATTATAAAAAATTAAAAAAAAAAATATTTTTTTACTTGATTTTTACAATTTTATATATGAATGAATAAAAATTTGCTTCTAAAAATGAATAGGCAAAATAGTTTTGCGTTACACTGTACATACACATTTCCTTACAAATTCAATACAATCAAACATTTTAAATCAAACAAGACAAATAGGCTGGAAGTGTAAACATTTAAACATACATATGTATGTATGTATGTAAAGTATGTATGTATAACAAAATTTAAGAAATTTATGAGCTCTTTAGTTTTGTATCATTATTATATTACAATAATAAATAGAACAACAACATCACCAGAAAATAAACATTTATTAAACCAGAAAAACTAAGAATGAATTTCCACTTATAACAAATACAAGAAAAATCTGGCACGTACACCAAAAAGAATTACAAAAGAAAAAAAAAATAAGAAAAAAAAAAAAAATTATCAAAAGAATTTTCCTGCTTGTAGTTGTAGGAATTGTGTATTTATTCAATGTAATTTTGTGTTGTTTTGTTTACAACATACAATTTTCCCACTACTTCATTTCTGGCTTTATGCTGTAGTTGTTGCCATTGTAGTTTATCTTTATTTTCATTCTGTTCGTCTATTATTAACCCATTAACAACGGATGGGTAGAAAAATACCCAAAAATAGAGCTAGCTGGAGTCAGGTGCGAAGGTATTCCACACAACATACCAAAAAGGTTGTTTATCAAATTTGTAATAATGCGATTTACTCCATTTACATATGTAGGTTTATTTTCCACTAAGACACGACTTGTTGACTTCGATGTAGATTGTTTGTATCCACTAATTCAGAAACCATTGGTAGATTCACATTATCATCCTCATAAATGTACTCAATCTCAAGGTGGCCAGGTATTTCGTTGGGAAATTGAGTTTTATTGTGAAGTATTTGGAAATTATCATCTATATCTTCATCGTCACTAATATCATCAACCTTATCTGGTGGAGTAATCAAAAAATTGATTTTATCTGCATTATGGTCCCACATCATTTTCTTCCTCGTCATTAGTCCATCCATCTATATCTGGTTGTAGCTAAGTTACAGTTAAAACTTTACGACGGCGCAACATTTTCACAGAATTTAAAAATCGTATTGCATTGAATTTTACTTACTAGAGCTAAAAATGGGGAAGTCCCAAATTCTTTTATAAAAAACACACCACATATTTAAATTTAGACAAACACACTACACACATCGAATACTTTGTTTTCATGCCACATATTGAAGTATAATAAAAATTAATAAGCATATCAAATATTCCTCAAAATATACAACAGATAAGTTTATTGTTGCTGTTTTCAAGTTAATACCTTAAACAAAGAAACATACATATATTTTAGAACACGTTAAGCCTAAGTGGGTACAAAAATACCCAAAGGCTACAGCTTAGTGTGCGACAGAAAAAAATAAAAAAAAAAAATACCACATCAATATAAATGCCCTAAATACTAACTGTGTGAAATTTCATCAAAATCGGACAACGGAATCGAGGGTCAGGCGTTAATGGGTTAAGAATATCATCAATTTTCTCTTCTTTCTTACAATACAAATTTTACAAAGAATTTCCCAGACCTTTATATTTTCTCTCTCTCATTTCTTTTACACTTTTCCTTTGCTTGGTTTCAAGCATAAGAGTTTTTTTCTTGGGAATTTGTTTTACCCCTCTACCCAGCGCTCTTTTCACAAAGTACAACAGCGACAACAACAACAACAAACGAGAAAACAACTGGAAAATTTTGTATTTGTATGTATGTATTTTGTAGCTAGATAGATATGCTAGATACAAGAAAAGGTCAGTCATGCAGTCATTCAATATTTTCGTCTTTGTGTACAATGCTTTATTGACGATTTGGGTTGATGACAGACTAACTGAGCAAATGCTTTAAAGGCAAAATTCAACAACAAAAAAAAAAAAAAAATGGTGCAGAGTAAAGCTGGTAATTGAGAAATTTTTGAGCTTTTTTTTAACAAATTATATGGGTGAATATACTTTACATTCAGGCATATTCCTGTTATCACTTTCGCTATATTCTCAGGTTTTTGGATGAGTGATTACAGCTTGAAAATTCCTGTAAAATGTAATTAAGTTTGAAGGTATATTTTATGAAGTACAAAGTGTTTTTCCGATTGTAGCTAAGTATTATTTGGTTTATTTAGCAAACAGAGTTCTCGGCAGAAAAAATCCCTAGATATTTCATCGTTTTAAAAAACTAATTGGATAAAATATTAAAAACTAATCAAATCATTCAATATATTTTTATAATTTTCATTCAAAGTTTTGCTATTTATGGCAAGATTTTATGAAAATGTAACATTTCTACACAAAATGTGTTTGTAACTACATATTTTAAATGTCTCACAGTGGACAGCATTATAAGCGTTTTAACCATCATCACCATCATAATCTTTGTCTTTAACTATACAATGAAAGATATATGTCAGGGATGGAAAAGTCGGTACTCTTTTAATAATATTTGTAATTCAAAATTATAGTTTTTTCCACTATTTTATACCTACATATGTACATACATATATAAAGGGACTTAAGTCTTCATACATCCCCAACATTTCATATATTCGCTAATCAAAAAGTATCAAAAACAAATTTTTAAACCAAAAAATTCAATTCCATTTTAATTACTCTTCCAATAACGGTAAATTCGAAAAAATCCTAAAATAAAAAGAGATAAAAGTGTTCATACACTACATTCTCTTCTGCTTTATTTATAATTTAAAAAGAGTTGCAGTCAGCGTCGTCATATACATTTTGAATAAAACTTTTTATTTTTGAAATAGAAAAAAACTTTTTTATCCTAAAAAACTTTTTTTTTATATAAAGTTTAAGAAAATTATAAATTTTAGTCATTAATCTATTATTTTATTAATCGAAATCAATAAATCACGCCATTTTCTGTGAGTTTTGTGAACACTAATTCATAGTTTTTGAATTCAAAAAAACTTTTTGCCTCTCGTACCTTATAAAAAAGGGAAAACTTGATATATGGCAACGCTGGTTGTAGTTTAAATACCGTTAGTTTTTTGCAATTCAATTAGCTGAATTTCTTTTTAGCAGTTTATCAGTCAAATAAGTTGTAACAAATTAAAAAAGTTAGTGCGATGTAAAAATCTTATTATTCAAGAATACAAAAAAAGAAAGTCTTACTATGTACTCAGTCCACTTTTTAACATACCTTTTGCTACGGTTCATTATAAAAAAGTTCAAAAACACTGGCTCTGTAGAAAACAAGCCAAAATCAGGACCAGTGATGGAAAATGTGTTTTTGGATTTCATAGCAACAATATAAATAAAATGTACTTTTTGGTACTCCACGGTACCATTTTTAATATTTGTTTTATAATAATAAAACATAACCACAAACTTACTTAATCGAAAATTTGATATACATATCTTATGGCAACATTTTTAACCATTACCTTATATAAAGAATGGTAAAACAATTTCATACTCTTTTGGTATTGATTAATTGCACGCAAGACTTCTTCAAAGAATCATTATCTAACTTCTGGTGATGTTATTAATGTTATAAAACTGATCACTATTGGAGAATGTTACCAGATAAAGCGTTTGTTTAAATATTGCAGGAAGAAAGTTATCAAAGGATATTCTAACAATTTTATTTTAATGCAAAGTGTTTCTTGTTTCGAGCTCATTTCGGCTACTTCTAAATCTTTATGAATATTAGTTCATTTTATTATCTCGATTATCTAAAATATTCTATTTTGAAATCCTGATTAACTACATTTTAATTTTTTTGATTCAGCCTCAAAATCATTTAATGTGTCAGAAACTCCCACTGTTCAATAATTCAGCCAACAATTTCTTGTCGTAATAATCATCTTATAGATGTATATTTTAAGATCAAATTGATATTAGTACCAAAATGTTCATAACATCTCATTGCATTGTTACATTGTACTATTACTCAAATCGTAACTTAAATGATAAATTTATCTACATATTTCATCCGAAATGCCAAATTTTGATTCAACATTATTTTGAAATTGTAGCAAATGACTCGTGGTAGTACCACGGTACCAACTGTGTCTAAAATGTATTAAAAAAGTACAATTGTACAATGTTTGCCAACACTGTTCAGAACACCCAAAGAAACTCTCAAGACGAGATGTCACGCTTATTTTAAGAGAAGTGGAAAAAAACCTAGAATTTCAGTGCCCAAATTGGCGGAAAGAATCAGAAATTCTACAGATAAAAAGTTCATCCAAGAACTATTCAAAGGCCATTACGGGATCAAGTGTAAGAATTGAAAACTTTGGAATGAATTTGTAAAAGCACATTGAAATATATGCATTATTATTCGTTTAGTAATTAAAATAGAATTGAATTTTTTGATTAAAAAATTTTTTCTGGTACTTTTTAATTTACGAAAATATGAAATTTAGGGTATGTATGAAGACTTAAGTCCCTACCTATAGACTCTGAACAATTTATATAAGCAAGTCCGTTTATGCCGTTTTAATCTAATTTTTTTTGGTTCTCTATGAGAATAGTATTTTCTATCAGAAATGTTGCGAACATTTTCTTTTTACAAACATATTGTGCATAATGTTTTTCCATCGTATAACCGTTTCTGCAATCGTATAACAGTTTTTTTTATTTTGGGGAGTTTGAGTATTATAGTTTTTTATCGGATAATTTATGTATAAAAGTTTTCCTCCAAGAAATTTTGAGTATAACAATTTTTTTTTAAAATAGTGTGTATAGCAGTTGCTCTTTGGGAAAATTTGTGTGTAACAGTTAATCTGTGACAAATTTTTTTCTCAAAATTTTGTGACCAACAGTTTAGTTTCTTCTAAGGACATTTTTGTGTATATAACTTTTTTATTGAAAATTTTGTATATAAGTTTCTACAATTGAAACGTTTGGGGTGTAAAAACTTTTTCTAACGGAACATTTTTATACAACAATTTTTTATAGGAAATTTTGTGTATAACAGTATATTTTGTAGAAAATTTAAAATTTTGTATATAACAGTTACATTTTGATACTCTGAGAATGATTAAATGCTTTTTGAGTATTATTTTGTTAATGGACGAAATATAAGTTTCCCAACTCTGTCATACTAACACAATTGAATGTAAATAGGAAAGAGTATGTTTGTGTATGTAAGTATAAAGTCTATTCTCTTTTTTGTAATCGTATTGTTGTAATGATTATTTACAGTTGGTTTATTTCTTTGGCTTGAATTTTTAAATAATAATTTCTTTTCGACGTACTCGTACTTTACATATGTACATATGTATGTACGTATGTAGATATGGATATACATACGTACATATACGGTTTTACGATTTCTTAAATGTAGAAAATATTTGGAGCTTTTCCCATTAAATATTTGTTTGCTGTTTTGTTTGTTTTATACATATTTTGTCTCTTAACTGAACTGTGTAAAAACAAAAACATATTTACACACAACATTCCTACCTACACATGCCACGCAATTTTTGAGGAAGCAGCAGCAAAAACACACAGATACAGATATACTCTGCATATAAAAGTTAAGAAGGTACATCATATTATCATGTTTTTTTTTATGATTTATATTTTTGTATGTACTATGTATGAATGTATCTGTGTGTGTGTGTTTAATATTTTTTTTTGTATTTAGATGCTTTATTAAAAGCAGCTTATGTTTTAAAGTAGGTAGTAATTGTTTTCTTTTTGTCTTCGTTTTGTTATTATTATAATTTTTTGGGGTTATTTTCAGCGTACTATACAATGTAGGTATGTAAGTACGATTTTTCTTACTGCTGGTGCTGCTGCTGCTAATGTTGTTGTTATTGTTGTTATTATTTTACATATATACAGGTGTTTGCTGTGATGATACTTGGTTGTGTTTGTTGTTTGTAAGGTTTATACTTCATTTGGTTATTTTTGTTTTGGCAAAGACGAAATATAGGTATTTAATTTTTTTTAGTTTTAGGCTTTTTATTAAGAAATTTGTTTTTTTCTCTGGGCATCCAACAAGTACAGTCTGTGCAAAAAGATTGTGGAGCATAATTACGAATCAGTAGGTGTTGTAATTGCTTAGTAGGTACATCTAACAACTTGTTTAAAGCAATTTAAAAATATTGCCAACAATTTCCATTTTATTATGAAGAATTTTAACGTCTTAAACAAGCCCCTTTTTTTTGAACATGGAAAAACCTGCTTTAATTTATTTACCCTAATTTCATTAATGATTCATTGATGACATGTTAACAGGTTAACGATAAAGCTAAACAAATGAAATAAATATTTATGTTTGTACTAGTACATAGAGTAATTGAAAATAAACAATTGTGGAAGAAGTTCATATAATAAAAACAACTTTAAATTTATTTTTGTAATGACCCCAAAAAAATATTATAGGTACTACCAACAAACCGTTACATATATATTTTTTGCTTATTTCTGCTTTTCGCTGTATTCAATAGATAAGAACAAGACAGTAAACAGCACCTCATGAAAAACAATTTGATAAAAAAAAAACACATAAAAAATTTAGGTGACTCTTACCCAAGAATACAAAAAAAAAAACAAATAAACAACAAAATATTTTCGAATTAAAGCTTAATTTATCTAAGGTAAAAGACAAATACATATGTACATGAAAACAATGAAAACAAAATTAACATTTTTAATTAAAACAAAAACCAACAAGTACAGAAATTGGTTTCAATAGAAAATTAAAACTGTTTAAGCAAAATAAAACAAACATTGAATAAAACATTAACAGATTTTATAAATTGTTAGATTTTTTCCTGTTTTTCAATATTTTTTATACAAATATATTCAAATTTAACGTATAAATTGAATACTCTTAAAAACTTGTTGTAAAATGCAGCATTTCCTTACTCTTTATTGAAATGTAAGAGTGTGTGATAACACATAACAACAACTTGATAAAGAGAAGAATGCACTCGCACGTACACATCCAGACCAGTGTGACCATTTTAGCATTTTTGCGGCTAAATTTAGCTTATTTTATTTTGATTTACTTAGCCGCAAAATTTTACATTTGGCATTTTCTTTAGCATTTTTTAAATAATATGTTTAGCATTTTTAAATTTTCAAAATATAAATTTATATTCTGTTGAAAAAGGCTTGAAAATAAAGTAAAGAAAATTATATGAACATTTTAAAGAATATATGACAAATTTATTAACAAATGAAATTAAAACTCTTGAACTAAAATGGCAAAAATTAACTTCATAACGGTAGTAAAATCAAAACTCAACCGTAGAATTTTGGAAACAAGTTTGTGAATACAAGAATGCGTTTTATGAAAACTTCTTTTAGTTTTTTTTTTAGTTATTTAGCAGTTAAACGTATGTATAGGTATTTAGTGGAATGAATTCTATAAAAGTCAAGTTAGAACGTATAGTCGGTCAAGCCCGATTATAATTCATGTTGAACTGATTTTTAGAAGTGGTTCTTATATGGAAGCTGTAACTAATTAACGACCAATCTTTATAAAATTAGGTATCATTATTGCTATATACGTGTATATGCAACTTCTTTGTACTGAATATTATTAATTTTAAGATAGTTATGCCCGTTAAAGCGATTTTCGGAAGTGGAACATATATGGGAACGATCTGTACAATATTTATAGGTGTGTTTAAGTTTCAAATACAACTTATTAATGGCAAAATTTATTTACATACTTTTATAAATCACACATTTATGATCGATAAAGCCCTTTTTAGAGCAGACTTATGGCGTTTTCTGGCAAAAATGTTACATATATGTTACACTTTTTACCCATTTCCCATATAAAAAAGGGAAAAAGTGTAACATTTTTGCCAATAAAGAAAACGCCATTAATTATGGTCTGATACAATAAAAAATATGAAAATTTGTATGAAAATGAATTAAAAAAATATTTAACAATTCTTTAAGGTTAGACTCCTGAAGAGAACCTTAATTAGTTTTGTTCTTAAGTTCAAAGTTGTATTATTTATATAAAAAGTTTATTTTTTAATCATGCGTACCTTAAATTTAAAAAAAAAATTCAAGAAAGTATTTTAAAAAATTTAGCACATTTTTTTTGGCATTTTAAAACAAGTTCCAGCATATTTTAACTTATTTTTAATCTGATTTAGCAGTTTAACTTTTTGAGATCTGGTCACACTGATACAGACAGACAGACAGACAAACACCCACAGCCAGAAAAACAACTACAAAAACAACAGTACTCTGGAATTAATTGCTTATAATGACGAAAAATAAAAAAATTGTCAAAGTTTAGTTGAAAAAAAGGCTCACAACTTTGTAAATAATAATTGAGCAATTTTAAATTTTAATGTCTAATAAAATACTTAACAGGACTATTGGAAATAGTGCTTTCTTTGCTGTTAACAATCTAAGATTTTGTTTAGTTTTTACAGAGATTGTAAATGAGATGTTTTAAAATTTTTTGCTCATTAATGCAGCAGGCATTTGGAAAATTTAAGGCAATAAAAATATAAATAAAGAAATCTGACAGAAATAAAGACAATAATAATTACCTTATAAAAAAAATGTACACAACAGAACAAAGAATAAAAATGATTTAAAAATACTTATAAAGAAAGAAAGAAAGAAAGAAAAAAAAACGCAAAAAGAAAAAAATACACAAAATTTGCATTTTTTAAAAAGAATACTTTGAACTTAAAAAACCGCACTCACACTCACACACACACACATGTATACATCGCTATACAAACACATGTGTATGTATGTATATAAAAAAAAACATAACACTTCATACTCAATTAACGGTCGTTTAAAAAGCCATAAATTATAAATAAGCATAACTAAATTTGTGGTGGTAATAAATATGTATAATATATAAATTATATTATACTAAATATAATATAATATAATAATGCTAATAATAATAATAATAATAATAATAATAATAATAATAATAATAATAATAACAATAACAATGTAAAGGTGTTAAGTGTTGTAAAATAAAGCTCAGATTAACGATTTTATTTTGTTTTCATAAATTATTTCTTCAAAACTCATAATAAACAAACAAAATTTTTAACAACAAAAATTGTAAATAAAATATCTAATTAATGTTTTTTTTTTTTTTGTGGGGAGGAGGGGGTGGAATTAAATTTTCTTTTAATAAATTATAAAAAAAACTAAATGAAAATTTAAAAATTTTATTAAATTTGTAGTTTGTATTTTTTGTTGACAACAATTAGATATTTTACCTCAATTTTTCAACAATTGTTTAGACGTGGTTCTTGTGCTGTTGTTAATAATGTTTGTAATTACTGTTTGCTAACGTTTACGTTTTAGTTGTTGTTTTTTTTATTTGCAGGTTTGTTTATTTATTTTAATTGGTTTTTGTTTTTAAAGTCAATGCAAGAGTTTGTTTTATAGACTGCTAGAATAATATCAGATATAAAGAGATTATTATTAGATAATAAGATTTAAACATGGAATGTAGATTGAAGTATGTGGCTTGAAGTTTAAGAGTTATGTTAACCGTTTTCTTACAAAATTTGTAAGACAAACTAGAGATTTTATATATTATTATTGTCCTATTTAGATAATATATAAATTGATTAAACTTTTTGTTTGTTTTATAACTTTGTTTAGTTATATGTATTTGTTTTGTTTGTTTTATGCATTTATTTAGTAATTTCATTGTTTATTTTTATTATATTTTGGATTTGTAACATTTTTAATTGTTATTTATAAAAATTGTCATATTTTTGTTTTTTGTTTTAATCAGTTATATTAAGGATGGTTTGACCTGTTTATTTATACATACTCTAATTTCCAAATATCCATTAAATATCAAATTTTATTCGGTTTTTTATTAATATTGAAAATATTTTGTTGATACATTTTATTTAAACTATAAAAAGTTGGTATTTTTTGCTTAAAAAGTTATTGATTTGCGGAGATTTTATTAAAATTTTAAGAGATTTTTACAAAATAATTCAGTTTTTAAGATTTATTGGAAATTAATGTTTTATCATGATTTACTTTTAGGAGAAATTTTGTAACAACATTACAAAAATTCTGATTTGTTTTGGTCACACAAAGTTTTGTTTGTCACTGTTCTTTTTAATGCATAAATTTATTTTTTTAATAAAATTTATTTATTAAATGCATGTTGAGTTCTGCTGTCAATTTAGTTCATCTTTACAATTTTATTGTTTATTTTTACTATTTTATTTCACTTTTTTCATAAACTGTTCCTAATTGATTTACCAATCATTTGAGTCATATATCAAATTTGTCATATCAAATTTACAATTCTTAAAACATTATTTAAATGACTTTTTTAAAATTCTTTAAAAAACTGATTTTAAACCACTTTTACTGGACAATTTCAACTATGAAAACTGCAATTTTTATAAAATATTTGTCAAACTTTGCAGAAAAACTTTTAAAATTTATTTAAGTTTTAAATATTTTACTTTCGAGATGCTTACTAAATTGAAAAAAAAAACTTCACACAAGTGTTTAGAAAAGTTTGCAAACATTTTGAATATTGCAAAAGGTTTGAAAACTAGACAATTTATGTTTATCACTCGTTTATGTTTATCACTCTGAATTTTATTATAAATCATTTAAAATACTCTTGTGAAAATTCAAAATTTTGTATAGCTTTTAACTTTTAGAGTTCTTGGATTTTAACACTGACAGAATTTCAGACTTTTGTGAGTTTTTAAAACTTTCACACAATTTTCACAGTTTTTGTTTAAAATTTTTAACTAATTGTTATAAAATAATAATAATATTAATAGTTTTAATTATAAATTTATTAACAAGTTTCTTTTTTGTTTAAACAGCAGATTTTACAAAATTTTGAAAAATATCCATTCACTTAATTAATTTTAAAATACTTTGAACAAAATTTTTTGAAAATTCAAAATTTAAAAAAAAAACATTTAATTTAATTTAATTAATTTTAATTAATCAGTTCTTTATTTTTAAATTCAAAACAGTTTTAAATTGTTTCGATATTCATTTAATTTGAAATTGTTTTCTTTACGAAATATTGGTTGCACTATAAAGTTTTCTGTTTTTAAAAATTGTTAATTAAGTATTTTGAATCAAAAAAGTACTTTTGATTCAAAACACATTTTTCACACTTTTTTATATCAAAATATTTTATTTATTCCTAAAAAGTTTTCTAGTTTTAAAAATGTTTAAATTATTGTGAATCGCTTAAATTTGTTTTGTAATTTTCAAATTGTTATTTAATTATAAATTATATAAATCATTTTAAAATTTTCACAGTTTTAAATACTTCTTTTTATTATTTTAAACAAATTTTAAAATTGTTTTTAGGTTTCTCAAGAATTTTACAGTTCTAATTTTATAAACAAACAAATTTGCCCAATTTTAAATTTCAGTTAAAAATTTTTTTTTTAAAGTTTTTTAAAAAAAAACTACTTTTAATTAAAATTAATTAAAAAATAGTTATAATTTTTGTAAAATTTTAATAACTTAATTGTTTCATTAAACTTTACACACTTTCAATAATAAATACCATTCAACATGTTTAAACACAATCTCTCTTTTAATCCACAAACAAATCTTTAATTATCACTTTAATTTGTCGTTAATTTAGTTTTTCTTTGCAACACTTTAAACACCTGTTTTAGAAACTTGGGGGTTTGTTTTTTGTTTGAAAACTTACTTTTTGGAATTACGTTTGGTTGTTTGTTTCGAAAACATGGGAATTTTGTCAACAATTAATTGCATGTCTTGAAAATCCGTGGGTCAATTAAAAAGATTTGAGAATTTTTTTCTGGCTCATTAAAAACAAAAAAAATTCTCAACAATCCAAAATAAACAAATTTTTGTTTGTATGATTGATTGATTTGATTTGTTGGTTTAAGCAGCGACAATTAAATTAATCCATTAGAGTTGACTTTTTCAATTATTTGTGGTAGTATCTACTAGTACAGTGGAGTTGTTGTAGGTAGTTAGTTAATCCAATAATAAATGTTAGAGATTTTTGAGATTATTTTTGTTTTAATACTGTTTGTGATGAAATGTAATCCAGAGTTTTGTTTTAAGTTTGTTTGTTTGTTTTTCTTTTAAAAATCAACAGGAACTTTTTTTATAATTAAAAATTAATATTTGGGTTTAATATTTTTCTTAAATTTTCTTTATTTGGAATTATTTTCTTTAAAAACTTCTTGAATACTGTTTTGTTTTTGTTTTGTTTTTTTTAATAAATTTTCTGCTCAGAGAAATACTTCTTAAAACTTTTGAGTTGTTTGTTATAGTTTTCACATTTAAAACTTTTCTTTTTCTGTTAGTTGTTTTTATTATTTTGTTTATAATAAAAATGATGCATATCTATGTATGTATGTATGTATATAATTGTGTGTATTTTTTTTTTAATTTTTGTTTAAGCCTTTTTCTTTTATTATTTTTTCTATTGGCCAACCAGCACAATGTAAATGCTTTTTTAATTTGTTTTTTATTTATTTATAAAACAAAAAACTAAAACTTGGTAAACAAAAATTTCACTTGCTACACTTCACTTGTCATCTAAATTAACCGGTTTTTTTTTGAAATAAAATTATTTCAAAATTTAATTTTCTTTTTAAACTTTGTTTAATATTTTTGAAATAATTTTTTAATTAATCAGTTTTTACAATTTCTTCTTTTTTTACAAATAATTTTTGTTTGACTTAATTTGCTTGTTTATTAAATATTTTAACCGTGTCACGCGTTAGATTTTCAAAACATGACGACATTTGACAGCAGCCAGAAAGGAACTAAACAACCGCCAGAGTCACGACACCGCACAAAACTCACTGACTGACGACAATGGCGATTATGAAGACAACAAAACGTATGAAACGACATCGACATTATGAACAATAATAAAATGAAAAAAAAAGCAAGAAAAAACAAACAAACACACAGATACACAGCTACACTTATGCACACACACACACAAATGAATACACGAATTGAAAACAACAACAAAAAAAAACTACTTTATACAGATTGTGCATAGAAAAGCTGGTTGGTCGATTTGTCGGGCAGGCAGGGAAGTAAGTTCACAACATTTATTACCAAAATGTTCGTATTAAACGTTTCATACTTCATGACTTCTCTTCACACTCGCTGATACATGTATCTGTATCTATTGTTGTTGCTGTCTTCGCTGCTGCTGCTGCCGTAGCACAATCACGTACATATTTTTATATGAATCCGAACAACAAGCCAGATAGAGATACACTTTCTTTACACTACCTTTTTATTATGTATTTTTCATCCACAACATTCCATCAAACTTGTTTGATGTGTACTGTCACACCATCCCATTGTGCTGTGTGTAAATCTTTAGCAAATTATCAAACTTGTAAATACATGTTGTATGTTGTGGCCAGTTTGATGGATTTTACTACATAAGTTGTATCGAATTGAAAAGCGGAACAACAAATAGAACAAAAACACACTCACAGCAAGCACACCAAAGAAAAAATAAACAAATTAAAATATTTCATTTTGGTCTGTGTGCAAAGTACGGTGGGATCCAGGGTGAAAGGATAAATGAAGGTAAAATATATGAATTATGAAGAATAGTGTTAAGCAGCAATAGGTAGGTAGATATTGTTAATTATGTATATGAAAATTCAAATTTACTATGTATATACCTACATAAATGAAAAATGTTTATAGGTAGGTATACATAGGTATATATATACACGTCGAAATTTTGAAATGTGAAAATTTACATAAAACTTCAAAGTTTCTAAATGGTTTACAAAATCCCCCTGGACTCTACTCGATAATTTAAGTTCAATTCAAAACCATACATTTGCGATCTTTACTCTTATTTTATAATATATTACAGGGCATATTACATGACGATTCTCGGATGAGCTAATAGAATTGAATACCTTTCAGTCGCCGATAACATAATCACCGCCTTTTATATATATTGTACAGTTGTATTCCATTCCAAATGGAATTATAAAAACCTTAAACACCCCATTGAATTCTTATGCCCAGAGCATCAAGAGCTTCTGATTTATTAATATATGTATGTATGTACAGTATATTTATACCGCCCATTAGTTCAGATGATGCAAGCTTATGTTAATTTTCTGTTTTAAAGGTTTAATCTCAAATTGAGAATGATTTGAAATGAAACACCTTCCCGAATGAAATATAACTAACTAGTTATTAGAGAAATATATATTCGGCTTGGAGTAATTTTTAATTAATAATTCAAAGAATACCACGGTAAACTAATATTTTTAGGCAATTGGCACATTGGAATGCATTTTCTGCCTCGCCAAGGGCATCAGCAGCAATGCAAAAATGCATTACAATGTGCAAATTGCCTAAAAATATTACTTTACAATGGTATTCTTTGAATTAATAACTAAAAATGACCCCAAGCCAAATACAAATTTCTCTAATAATAAATATCAAAAGTTCAACAATTTTTCATTAAGAAAAAACAGAAAACTTTAAAAATATAACTAATTAGAGAATAAAGACATTCTCTAGAATTGGGATATGCCCTAATGTTTAAATTATTCATAAACCTTATTCCCAAATAAATTTTAAATTTAAAAATACATATTGTAATGCTTTTAAAGTGTGGATCTTTAAATTCATATAATAATAAAAACCTACAAATGAAATATGCCTATATATTACCTCATGTCATTTGTCAAACGTCTTTTCTAAAATCAAGAACAAGACAGTCCCGAGTCTTGAAATCAAATTTAAAACTCAAACTCAGTTTCAAATCAAATGTTAATAAAACCACTATATTTCTAACGTTTGGCTTTGTGTTAAAATTTGTATATATTCTATAATTTTTAGAAGCTAATGATGTAATACATTTATTCATTCAAATGCTTGTTTGTAGTAAGGAACTCAAAAACATAAATGACATCGGCTACATTATTTATACACGTGTTTTTACGATAGTGTTTTTAAAATTTAAGAATCGGGACTGCCTTGGGATTTAAAATGATTCAAATTCGACAGAAGCTGATTGCTCATGAAGGCTTTGAAGAATTGTTTTTGTAGATGATAAGACTATACGAATTCTTAGCGGACAAGTCGGAATGATATTGTTTGTATAAACAATTGTATGTCAAAGTTCTTTGGATAATTAATGAAAAAGTACGCAAAACAATCATCAAGCATCATACAAGTGACTTTTAGAGAACTCAAAGCGAAACTGATTTTATAGACAATGTTATCTTCATATCGTTTTCGGTCAACCATTACGCATTATAGAGCCATGATTGTGGGCTGAATTTAATGACATTAACTTGGTTTCAATATTTGATGTGAGTCATTTACGTGAATATCATTTAACGATTTGAAGAATCGTCCAAATACTATTACGACACCAGAAGAGATGCAAAATGTTTTGTATAAGAATACAACCCTGCAAAAAACGAGAGTAGTCCATACACGCATGCATTGACTACTCCACAGTGGATTAGAAGTATTCCAAACATATTCCATTTGTATGAAAAAAAACTAGTCCATTTAACATTACGATGTACTAGGAATGGTCCATATAATCAAGCTTTGCATAACCCTGGACTAGTTCCAAAACTACTCCTTGTAACGACTTCAAGTGTTTTACAACAACGATTACGATCGTTAAAGCACGAACAATTGTCGTGTAACAAGAAGTTCTGCTTTGAAAATAAAATGGTCCATTACAGAGGACCCTGATGTAGGTAGTCACTACATTTTAGCTACATGGACCACGTACTATACAGATTTTTGCAGGGATACATACATATGTCTGTATTTAATATTTTTATGGCTGAAACACTAATTAAAAATTTGTCTCAGGGAAAAAATTATTATTTTGAGAAACATAGGAATATACAGACATAATTAAAAATGTCAGTTTCTTAAAGAAACTTTTCTGGACTATCAACAATTAAAAAACTGTATCCTTTTTATGTGCTATTAATCGTCATTATTATTAATAACTAATGCACTATCCTTTTTGCACCCCACTGTGCGTTCCCATTATTATTGATTTTAGAGCAGCAGTTAATGTGTAATACAATCTATATAATTTTGACATACAACCCAACACAATTTAGCCATATCTGGTGTAAATCTTTGATTGTTTTTATTTTTCTACTGTATTGTTGCTTCTTCCTCTCAACTTTGTGTTTGACAAACAAGCAGACAAGTTGTTGTTGCATGTTTAATATTGTAAGTATGAGTATGTAGGAAAGAAATCAAATTGTTTTATTTATTTTTGTATTTAATTTTCTACACTTTACTGTTCAGTTGAAATTGATTGAATTTAAGTTGCATGAGAAATTTGTTGTTGGTTCGTTCGTATGTTGGATGGATGGTTGACTGTTTGGTTGGTGGGTCCGTCCGTTTGTTTGTTTGTTTTTTGGTGTACTACATATTTAATATGTATTTTTTGTAGTTGTATAAGTGTGTATTTGGTATTTTATATGGCTACCTCAAACTTTAAGTATGAATTTTTTCAATACTCTTTTTCATACATATTTCGTTTAAGTGTGTACCGTTGTTGTTGTATTTTCTCTGTTCAGATATCATTATTGTTTAATTTTTTCGTCTTCTTTATTTTATATTGCTGCTGCTTGCTTGCTGTTGCTTTACATATTTTTATTTATTTTTTTCTGTTGGTTTTTTTTTTTAATATTGTGAGTGTTGTGTGTGTTTTTGTGTTGCGCTGTGTCGTATTGACGTTGTTGTTGCTGCTGATTTATTTGGTCTCGGGGTCGGTCGTTGGTAGTCTTTTGGGCGACGCAACTTATACACTTAATTCAATGTACATAATCGTAACACAACAAACAACAACACAGCAATAACAACTACTACTACTCTGTACACTACACTTTGTATACACGCACAGTGTACCTAGTATGTATGTTCGTCGTACATACAACATATTTGTTGCTGTTATTGTTTTTATTATATTTTGTAGTAGTACGTACGTACTGTTGTGTTTTTGTTTTAGTTTTTGTTGTTGTTGTTGTTATTGTATGATGAGTGACTATACAACTATTTATTTTATTTTAAGCTGGTTTTTTCGTCGTTTTCTTCTGTTTTGTATATTTTTGTTCACTTTGTATACACTATTCGAGCATGTTTGTTCGAATGTATGTACGTACCATGTACAATTTCTCGTGTATATTCGTAATTATGCGCACATATGTCAATACTTTTGGTTTTCTGTAAGTTTTGTTGTTGCTGTTGTTTTTATATTTAAATCATTTTACAGTCGCCATCACAGCCATTTATTTGTTGGTTTATTTTACAGGAGGGCAGATTGAAAAGTTCTTCTTTCCGATTGTTAGGGATAAAGGTAGGTACCTATATAATATTCAGGGGTGTCATAGAAACCAATATTGTCAGAATTGGTTTTAAAACCGACAAGAAATACCTTTGAGATATTTCTAGTATCACGATATTTATTGAACGTGTAGCAGTGCCCTATGACACTAAAGCATTTTTTCTTGTCGGTTTTAAAACCAATTCTGACAATATTGGTTTCTATGACACACTTGATTTTTTCGCCAAAAAAACGGATGAAATCGGTCCATTATTTCACCTCGAAACTCTCTTAAAAATAGTGGTATCCAAATTATGTTCGACATAAGCCTATTTCATATACACAAAAATAATTTGGCCCAATTTTGTGATGATCGCTCAATAATTAGTCATAGCTCCCATACATACATACATAAGTGCCATTTATCAAAATCACTTTAACGACCATAAGTCTCTTAAAAATGTTGGTAGGTACATATCTAAATAAAATTCAACACAAATAAGTTTCACATACCTATGTATATAGATACCTATCATAACACCTAATTTTATAACGCTCGGTCCATAATAAGTCGAAGTTCTCATATAAGATCCTCTTCGAAAAACACTTTATCACGTAGGTATAAATATATTAAAATTGTTTATATCGAGGTAAAACTTAACACAAAAAATATTTATTACTCATATGCACAGAAGTCACACCACTAAATTTATGGATGATCGGTGTATAATAGGTCATAGCGCCCATTTCTGAAAAACTGTTTTTACTCATACTGGCTATACTTTCCTAGGTATTTGCTCTCTTTTCTATTAGTAAAATATTTTTTAACTTTTTCTTAACGCCCTGAAAAAATACAAGTTTTCTTTAGAAAGTCAAATATTTTGTACATGTTTTGAAATAGAGAATAATCAGAATCCTAGAAAAGTTCACAATTTAAAAATTACGACTATATACATTATTTCCCTGCAAATGATAACAAAAAAATGAGCCTATAGCCGTAAGTCAAGAAGAATTAAAAATTAATGTCTGGTAATTAAGAAAAACATATTATGTATGTACATACATCAAGTATTTATTAGTCATAAAACATTAAACGATCCTCTAGGAAAATAGCTTAGACTGAAAATATATGATGACTTTAACATTTTGTAAGTATGTACATATGTACTTTACAATTTCCCCTCGTAAATATTTTTGTTTGTATATGTAGTAATTTGTTTTGGTGTGGATATTTTAAGTTTGTTATAAAATGATTATGATTAGTATGTATTAGTTTATTTTATTTAATTTTTGTTCGTTCATTATTTAAATCAATTATTATTGAATATTTTAGTTTATTTGATAAAAGGGCCAACAATTAAATTATGTGTGTATAACAGTTTTATTTGGTAAGATAAACCTGATTATTTGTCAAGTGTTAAAGTAATAAATTTTAAACTAAACAGAGTTTTCAAAGAGTGAATTTATTTAAAAGAGATTTACATATTTAAACTTAAAAATGCATTTTTACTTCAGCTTATTTATTCATTAGAAATATTCGAAGTATGTATACATATTATTGTTATTAAAGTTTTATCTAAACGTTGTTTAGTAAAATCTGTACAAATTTCGAGCATTTTTAAAAATGTACATATGTAAGTACACCAATAACTCGCTTTAAGTCGCTTCGTTTTGTCTTTTTTTCGAAGCTGCGTTGCTGCTTAATCAGTACTAATTTTCACTGTAAGATTTTCGAGGTTGCGTTGTTTTGGGTTTGAATCTTTTTTTTTTTGAGATTTTTACAAAATCTGCAACATCATTAGATGCTAAAACGAAGTGCTTGATCAAAATGGACTCCTTGCTTTCTATTGGGATTGAAAATCAAGTTGGACAGTGAATGCTATTAAGTAAAATGGTATTTCAGACAAAAGCAAAAAGCTTATTTGATGACATAAACAGTGCATTATTCAACGATATACAGACAAAAACGATAATACGAACAATTGCTACAAGAAAATTTATTTTACTTTAAAAAAAGCTGTTCAGCAAACATTGGACCATTTTTTTGTGAAAGAAAGCCGACGACTTAGTATTTTCGTAACCGGTTTGCTATAGAACATTTTAATTCACTTTGAGTCGTTACCCGAGTCGTAACCCCGACGCAAAGTGAGGTATTGGTGTATACATATATTTTATGATTTTGACAAAATAATCCAAATGGAAATCTAATTTGTAAAAAATACAAACTGCTGAAGCTATCGGAAATTCGCTTTCCCGCAAATGTGTCACTTAAGATGGGATTAATTGAAATTCTAATGTTTAGAGGGTGAAATCGGTTGATGTTTTAAATATGTACTTGGGAATTTTATTTTATTCTTCGCTCAACAAAAATACTTTTTTGGAACTCGGATTTTTAAGTGGTAAAAATTGTATCTCTAGATTTTCTAGAAAGAGAAGAATAAATATAAATATGTAGTTCTTAATAAGAACTAATAAGTACTAATAATAAGTACTTTTTTGAATACAGGCAAATCCCGGTATAACGAATTTCACTTTAAGCCGACAATCCTATATAACGTACAGCAAAGTTCATAACATTAACTGGAGAAATCCTCTCAATGAAGACTTTATAAATTATCATAATGCTTTAAATCACCCTCTCTAAGAACAAGTAAGACACTCTAAAAAGGTGGAAAAATTTGGACGATAACTAGGTCCTAATGTCACCATTTTATAACGAATTTTTTCAATTCAATAAATAGGCCTGAGATATGATCTATCGTTATAACGGAATTTATATACATATGTACATATTTAAAAAAAATTATTTACCCCCTGGCCCACGATGTCGAACGATAACGTTCGCTTAGATAATACTTAAGACACAAACTTGATTGTGGAATAAACAAACTTGATTGAGTAAAAAATCCAAAATTTTTTTTATGGAATTACATAGTAAAAAAATTATCGAAAAAAATACCTACATAATTATTTAATTAGCACTCAATTGGTACAAGTGATATTATTATTACAAGCAATAAAATAGAACAGCAACATTAATCCCGTTTAATAATCATACATTTACATTAAATTAACCACATTAAAATGTTGAAAATTCGAAAACAAACACCCACAGTGTAAATACTTAATAATAGTAATAATCGTATAAACACATGCATGTATGATATCTCCATTTACAACAATAACAATAACTACAACAGAAAAAAAAAAAAAAAAAAACAAATGAAAACCAACCAACATATTCAGTTACATTTACATTTTCTCGTTTGCTGCTTTTGCAGAAAAACCAAAATAAAAAAAGATGAAAATGTATGAAAAAAAATATAATAACAAGGCATTTAACATATTAATCCAACAAAAACCAAAAGAGCATAAATAATAGTTAAACAACAGCAGCAACAACAACAATAGCGACAAAAGTAACAAGCGTATCAGTTAATACCACTTGTAAACATTGCCTAAAAACATTATTGCCACTACTAACTCGTACGTACTACACAACATACAACAAACACTCTCGGCTCATTATAACAAAATCAACAAACACAAAATTACATATCAATAGCCAACCAACATAAAATTTGAAACCAACATTAAACTGCCAGCCAACCAACCAACCGATCGACCAAGCTACAGGCTGTAGTAGAATAAAAAAGTAATAATGATGATAACGATGGTATCCAAGAGATACTCGTTCGTACTCGAACCAACATGTATGAAGTGAAGAAAACACCACCGCTAGAAAAACAGAAAATATTGTTTGGCACATACAAAAGTAAAGATGACTTAACCAAACAATTTATCACTCAATTAGCAATTGAACAAAAATAACGACGACGACAACAGCAAAATTAAAAAAAAACACAACAACAACTAACCAAAACATTCATGAACGAACTATAAGTATGAACAAAATTTACTACCATTTGACATACAACACCACAAAATAAAGAATATAATAACACACAAAAAGAAAAATACAGCAGCGACAACAACACCAGTAAGTCAGTCAGTCCGCAACTAACCAACCAAACAACTCTACAGGAACAAAAGTTATCTCAAGTTGTATATTTAACCACTTAAATTGGTAAAATAATTGAAAATAACAAACAAACTGGCAACAACAAAATATGCATACAAACACTTATACACACGCGCTCTCTTTGTAAAAAGGTTGTCAGGAGAGAGACTACTAGCTAGGAAAATAAGTAATACATAATTATGCACTTATAATGATAAAGGAATACAACTCTTTCAACAAAAACATTATCACAAATTAAGAAAAAGAAAAACATCGTTATGCAGGTTTGGAGTAAGAGATTTTAAAATGGATGGATGCGAACTTCGGAAATCGGAGTATAATAAATGTTGAAAATAATAGGTGGGCGGAAGCTAAAGAAGCTGTAGCTGTTTGTAGCTGGTCAAAAGAGGTTTTGGTTCTTGATCTTATCTTCAATCATACATATATCACAAAGTGTTTGCAATGAAAACATGAAGTTAAGATGACAATAACAACATATGCACATTAACGAGTAAAGTATAATACCAGTTACGTAACTAGTTCTGAAACAATGACCTTCCTGTCCCTTAAGGTGATGCATCTGAATATCATTAACAAATTGAAATATCACTTACTTAATGCACCATCCCTGCAGTTATTAACAAACACATTTCTCCCATTTAGTTTCTAAGACCACCAACTAAGAGATAAATGTTAAATTCCACTCTCTCTCAATCTTCTGTGTCCTATCAAACATAAACTCTTTTGTATTTCTTTATCATATTACAGCTTAAATACGCACTTAAAAATATATGTATGTACTCGTAAATATGTACTCGAGAAAAACATACACAAATACTCGTATTTCATCATTATGATACACACTATAAGTATGAATGAAATGTTATTTATGTTGTTGTTGTTAGTACAACAAGAGTTTTTGTTGCTATTGCCTTTTTTGCTTTGTTGGTCATCTTATCATAATTGAGTCTTATTAATAGTGTAACTGTGTATCATTTCATTTCAAAAATACTAAGTACAACTTTCTCACAACGAAGGAGAGGCAGAGAGAGGGAGAGAACATATACTTAGTTGTACAATTCAATTCAATGAAAAACTAATAATGGTGAGAATGGAAATGAAAAAAAAATCACATGAAAAAGAGAGTCAAGTCACAAGAGTTTGTTTGTGATATGAAAAAATGAAATAAAAACCTGATTGTTGTTGTTTTGCTACAGTTTGTAAATGTTTGTATTATACATATATTTTCTACGGTTGGATGTACAAATGTATGTATGTATGTATGTATGTACATATGTATGCTTGGTTGTGTTTAAGTAGCTGTGTTTGTGTGTTTCTGCAAGTCGTTGTTATCATGTTAAGTGGTAGAGGGTGGGTGTCAGTCACAAAAGGTTTGTCGGTTATTTAAAGTAGACAGCAGCAGCAGCAACAACAATAACTACTACAGCTACACTAAAGTAACAAAAACGAAGAAGATGTAAAAAAAGAGCGTTACAAAAATATGTTTTCCTTTATTTTTATTTTATGTTTTGTACAACAATATACACAGTGTTGATAAAAAAGATTATAGATTAACCCATTAACAATCGTCAAGTCTTATTAAGTTGTAATTTAACGGAATTTAGAGAATTTTCTTTGTTAATTTTGTCTGTTATCACCATGGCGGGAAAATCTCTGTGTTAACATTTTTAACTTGGCTATGATCAATTATGGACCAATCTTTACAAAATTTGTAGATATGATTTGACTTCATTTACTACTTGGGATACTTGCATAATTCAAATATTTATGATCGTTAAACTCCTTTTTCGGGAGGACATTTGTATGGCGGTTAGGTGAAATAATGGAACGTTTTCCACCAGTTTCAATTCCATCCGTCCTTGGGCGAAAAAACATGACATACCAAATTTTTTACATGGACAGCCAGCCAGACAGACGGACATCGTTAAATCAATTCAGAAAGTGATTCTGAGTCGATCGGTATACTTTGAGGTGGGCGTTACAAACATCAGCACAAATCCAATATACCCTCCAAACTATTGTGGTGTAGGGTATAAAGAATTTACATCAATATTGCTTAAAATTGGTACATTGTAAATTTTACAAACCCATCTCGTTTGGAAATTTATAAATATATTTTCATGTTATCTTTTATAATTGATCAAAAATTATAAAACTCAGACATACTTTTTATTTGCTAAGCAAAAAAGGAAAACTTTATTTGGAATTTAAGAAATAAAACTCATAAATACTCATTATAATATAAACAAACAACTCATACAACTTTTTTGTAGAAAATGAAAAATATTTTATTTTCATAAATATATTATGTATGTTTATATTAAATTAGAATATGAGTCGATAAGTCGACTTTTTATGAATTGACTTATAATAAATTATACTCGTATTGTACTTGTGGTATAATTTTAAAAAAACTATTGTCAAACTTTAATGTGACTGACAATAATTTCAATACCTTTTACCAGTTGGAACATATTTTGAAGAAAGCTTAAGTAAAAACAAAAATTAAAATCTGTCCAAAAAGTCCATGGCTCAAAAAAATCCTATATAAAACTATTTCAGTTTAATATACAAATTAGTATTTACTGATTTATCAGATTTTCTGTTACTTTGTCGTTTTCATCTTATTTACAGAAATTTCTTTCACTCAATATTTTTCAATTGTTTAAGAAATGTGTCCCTTAATGAGTTAAATTCTCATTTGTGAATTTTTATTTTTAATCTTCTGCTTTATTCTCCTTATAAGTAAAACAGACTCTCACATACTAATGTAAAAAACATATCTATCATTGACATGTAAGTATCACAGTGTTTGTAGCTGCACAGTGAACTTTTTCCTACGAATTTGCTCAGTTTTTTTTTTCAAATATTTAATGTGAAAAAGATTTCGTTGAACACAAAATTCTGAAACAATTTGAATTTTAATCAAACTGTAAATTTGGTTTTTAATATTTATTATCCAATTTGTATTATACTTTAAAGGATCGAAAATAACTATTGCAAATTAGGTTATGAATATTTGTCAAAACGCCAGAAACGGAAATTTGGACAAAAAAATTCAGCTCGTTTTTGAGAAGGAAATGCTTACTGTGCTCTTAAATATAACAGAAAATAAAACAATATTTATCGTCATACTCTTTTGTTATGGTAGGTTGAGTGTTTTAAATATTATTATTGTTAATATATCAGTTGTAGAGTGTGTGTGTTTAAACTCGAACAGGATGATGACAATGACTACTACTGTGGCATAAACTGTAAAAAACACATTCAAGTAAAATAAGAAAGTATGAAAAGTAAGAGGTAGAGAAATATAAAGAGAGATAGAGATAGATAGAGAGAGAGTGAGTATGTGGCTGTTTGTGTATCTGCTATGGTAGTGGTAGGTGGTAGTAGCATCATAACATTTTAAGGATATAAATGATGAGTTATTATTTCCCCTATTGTAAAAAGAAATTTTCCTGTTTCTTTTTGCTGCCATAAAATACAACATAATAAAGGTGATGTTGTGCAGCAGTGGCATGATGGTTCTCTGTGATGGCTGGCTGCCAGGCAAGGCTGATGATGGTTGTGATGGTGGTGGGATACTAAATGAGTGATGCTGAGGATGATGTCGACGATGATGATGATGATGTTTACAATAAGGCAACCAAAGCAAAAAAGGAAAGCTGACTGTGTCTGTCAATGTTTTATGTAGTTAAACGAGAATAAAAAGAAAATGTTTACACACACATTCAAACTGACATACATATGTATGTAGTATGTATATGCATGTAAAAGAAACGGTGGGTGAAAATATTTCAAATGTAAAGTTGAGGCTGTAGCTGTAATACACAAACTCTTGTGTATTATGCCATACAAATAACGAGGTTATTCTGAAAAGTTTTCTTAAAAACCCAGTTATGACATTCGTACATTTTACGAAAGATCACTATTCTGTAAAGTTTTCAGTCAGTTTAAACAAGTGTTTAATATCAAACTCACATATTAATGTTTTCTTCATACCAGTACAACAACAAGCTGTGTATTCAAGCAATATCCTGCACGAAGCTTTTGAAAATACAAACATGGAAACATAATACTCGTCAAAGTTAAAGATAATCTTAAAATTACTTGTAACTGCAACTACTAACTTCAAGCTTTGGGTATTTATATATAACAAGAACTTTTCAGCCTGCCCTAGTATTCAGATGCTTATGTTTATTTTTTCATTGTATTCACGTTGATGACAAAGTAGAAATGTTCATGGATTTCAGTATTTTTTGCTGCCATTGCTGTCGTTTTTTCATCACAATTTTTGTTCGTTTAAATGAAATGAGTTTTTAAATTTACTTTTTATTTTTTTCTTGTGTTTAATTCGTTGGTATTTTATTTTTTAAGGACATTGTATTTAATACTCAATGTATTGTTATAAAAATGATGTGTATTGTTCTGTACAATACAACCGTACTATCAACAGTTTTAGCAGCAGCAGCAACGGCAACTACAACATCATCGTCATCATCCGCACCACCACCTTTAAGTTTTATCATAGATTATATTTTTTCGTTTTATTCGTTCGTATAAATATTTTCTATAAAAAAAAATAATAAAACCTTTTTTAGGACGTTATTTTTTTTATTTTTGCAATGATTTTTTTTTCCTGTTTTCTATACGTTCGAATATGTTTTTGTGTGTCATATTGCTGTCTCTAAAGTATGGTGTAATTTTTGTTATTTTTTTGGGAAAGGCGATGAGTTGGTATGCATTAAATGACAGGCTGTTAAAAAGTCAGCACACAGAACATTTTATAGACATGATACTCAGTGAATATTGTGCGAGTAGGTTTATTATTGAAAATAATTTTTTATGGTGTATTAGATAAAAATTAAGAAAAAAATCTCAAATGTGGTGTAAAATATGGCTAATGCTAACAATCAGGAATTGTTTGTTTGTATTTCTTAGACATATATATGTATATGTAAGTCCTTAATATAATTTCTTTTATAAAACTAGGGCCTAGTAAATTACAAATATCATAGTAAATTACAAATTAAGTAGCTGAGAAACATCATGTGCAAAATATGTTTCCCCAGAAACCATTTACCTATCATTAAATATGTAAGTTTCGTATCTGTAACTAGTTTGTCAATTGTCACAATATTTTTGTTAGCAAGCTGATAAATTTTTCTTGCTGACGTTGAACAGAGAAAATATTATAAATACATAGTTTAGGGACAATATGAAATCAAACATGAATTTTGAAATAAAACAAAGTTCTTCTTGAAAAACATTATGGAAAAGCCCTAAGGGTAATGACAGTTTTAGGGTATGTCAATTGCGCGAAGTCACCAGGCCTAGAGTAGTTCGCCTTCCATATAAAAAAAGTTGTGTTAGTCACCCCCTCGGATTTAATATAATGTAAAAACAATTCCAGAAATTATTTTTCTATTTTTTGCCACGCCTACAAATACCGCCCTTTTAGTATTTTGTTCACTGTATCGCTATTTTCAGTCCGATCATAACATTTTGTATAACGGTGTTCATGGTTCTGTAAGGGCTAAATTTCTGTTCATACTACCACGTCAAATTCTAGTCCTGACTTAAAAAAAAGTACATATTTAGCATTATTGTATGTACGAACCGAGTTTTTAAAAGTCATGACTAGAATTTTCGGGAATTGTTTTTACATTATTTTTTAGCCTAGGGGGTGACTTACACAACTCTGTTTTAACCACTCTAACCAGGCCTACCTTTTGTATTAGTATTAAAATACTTTCGCTGTTGTAAAAAAGCGTGATCAATTTCGAGGTTCCCTACTTTTTTTAAAGAACAAAAAAAAAAAAAAAACACAGAAAATTCAAATTTAATGGGGAATGTTTATTATTTTTTGAAGATTATATCTATCAAATGTTGACTGTTGCTACGTTGCAGATGGTCTAGCCCTTGAGTTCAATTTTCGATGACTCGTTCGAGCATCTCCACTGGTAACTGGCAAATGACACGCTTGATGTTTTCTCCAAGGCCTGCGGGTTTGTCCGCATAAACTTTAGACTTTACATATCTTCACATTAAAAAGTCTAACACACCTATCGCACGATCTTTGTGGCCAATCGACCGGCCCAAAACGTGAAATTATGTGCTCACCGAAGTGTTCTCTCAATAAATCCATTGATTGATGCGAGCTTTAATTTCAGGCATCAAATAGTCGGTTATCACGGCACGAGTTGCTGCGAACGGCGCCGAATCGACACTCCACGGTCTTCAGATACGGCCGCCCTATTTTCTTCACAGCGTGCTAGACGTGGTATATTCGGTTGCAAATTATCCAACAATGAATGCTGGATCTCAAAATGGGTGATGGTGTTACGAAATAGTACGCTCGGTAGGCCGATTATGTTGACCATAAGTTGAGCAAAGTGCACGAAACACATCCCTCACAGAACGTGAATTTACGTAATCAAGTTTAACGATTTGTAAACGTTGTTCAGGCGTAAGTCTTTCCATTATGAAATGCCAAACAATACTAAACAAAAATTACATGACAGTATGACACGACTCACATGTGATCTGTCAAAAAAGGCTATTGAAAAAAGTATCTCTACTTGAATCACCCTATAGTTATTTGTAGATTCTTTAACATTTTTTTTTATCTATTTTGAAATAGTATTAATTGGTATTTATTTTAAACAAATCTATCATTAATTAAAGCTTTTATTAAGAAAATATTTAGAAATGCATCATTGAACCGACACTAGGTCATTCAAATTTGTTTCTACGATTTATTTATTTCTTTTTTCTAATTTTCCTTATAGATTGCTAAAAGTTTAAAATCTTTTCACATTTAACATCATTTAAGAAATATCCTTCATTCAAAGGACATTTTTTTGTAAAACAAATCCATTTACTCCTTTAAATCAAAAAAGCCTTTAAACGAACAAGAAAAAAGGTCACAAGAATATTTAGTGTCCTCTACAACATGCTACTCGTGCTGGTACTACACTAAGTATGAGCAATATTAATAGGAAAAATTCAACATAGAAAGAGTCTAACACATACATACATTACCAAAAAAAGAGAGAGAAAAGAGCATGATTTTATGTAGAAAAACTAGTATTTTCATGCACAAACGTACAAACACAACAACATAAAAAGATTTTCCAAAAAGGACAATACACATGTACATACTCGTATGTACATAGTATGTATGTATGTATGAGAGAAGAGCAGCAATAAGTTACAAATTGTAGAGGAAATATTGGAAAATATTATTTATGAGTATTTGTTGAATAAATTTCGTTATTCAGAAAAGTGCCCAAACGAAAAGCTACTGTTTATGTTGATACTGTAGTACTCTCTGTTTCGTTATTTCTTTGGGTTTTAGGTTTCTGTATGGTTTATCTCTTTTGTTTATTTGTTATTGTTATAACATTGTTTTTGTTATGGATACACTGACTAACTAACTGGCTGGCTGGCTGGCTGGAAGGCTGAATGTTGTGTTGTGGTGATGATGAAGTGATGTTTGGCAGTAGTAAAAAGAGTTTGATAAAGTTTGTAAAAATCTGTTGTTTTCAGCCAAAACAATGTGAATGGGGAAAGAGAAAGAGAGAGCGAGTGTGTTGACTACCTAATCTTAATGTTTGTCGTTGTTGTTACAGTGTATGCCTGTGTATATTTTAAATGTTTGTTGTATGTATACAACAAGTACCTTGTATTGATGGCTGGTGGCTACGCTTTATTTAGTATGGCGGTTTGTGTGCATGTTTGTATGTCTCCTTTAAATGGCCTGAACAAAGTACGTATGAACTCAAAAGTTGTGTATGAATGTAATATTAAATGTGTGTCTTGTTTCATTTTTTTTTTTTCTTTAATTTTTGGTGTAAGTGTTTGTGAGTATCTGTGCATTTGTTTGTTTTTTGTTTTGTTGCTTTTGGATATAAATGCTTTGGTAATGTTGTTGACGTTAACGTTTACGTGCTGTTGCTGTTAGATACTATTCGTATATATTCATCTGGTCATACACATACATTTGTTTATTCGTTCAGTCATTCGGTCGTTCGTTTATTCGTTGTTGCTGTAGTTGCCTGTTTGTTTGGCCGCAGCGTAATGAAATTTTATTGAAATTATATATATTTTTTTCTGTTGTTCTCTTTTTGTTTTATTTTTTTTTTCTGTTCGGCTTTTTTTTTTTGTTTTTGTGATTTTAATATATGAATTTGTTTTGCTTGAATGTTCGTTTGGTTGTGGTTCGATTTTATATGATTGTTGGAAGGAATATACTCGTACTAGTTATACATGTCAATATACTATGAGCACATACAATCGTATACACAGTTTCGCAGATAGACATTCATACATTCGTACTTTACATATTCAGTTTTATTTTAAGTACTCAGTAGTATACCGCGAGTATGATGTTCTGTTATTGCTTTTTTTCTTTATTGGTGTGTTGTATGCACCCTACAGATTTATCTAAATTATTTTTAATTATACTATTTTTAAGCTTTTAAAGTTCTAAAGAATTAGTAGGTAGATTTAGTCAAAATTAACCAACAAATGTTTAAAATAAGGCCATATTTTTAAGAGCTGTATGATTTTAATGTTTGAAAAATTAACTTTAAAACACTTGATTGTTGTTTCAATCAACCTATTTAGAAATATTACTTGAGATCTGAAGATACAATTTTAGTTGATATTATTCCTTTAATTAACTTGGATTTCTAAACCTACTTACTTAAGTTTTATCAAAATTCCACAAAAAATATAACATCAGGTTGTATTTAATTTAAATTTTAAACAATCAACGTTTTGAACTTTAAGCCCTGTATTGAAAAACTTTATTTTCATGTTTCTTGCTTTTAAACACTTTTCCAAAGTTTTTATTAAAATCCACCAAAAAAATATAAAACATTTTTCGGTTATTTAATGAAAAATTCCAAATATTAAATTAGAAAAGGCACTAAATCTGTGATTACTCATTTTTCATATTAAAAGTAAACATTTCTGAAATCCTTAATAACTTTGGAAATATGCGTTTAAATAAGAAAAGAGCCTCAATCACAATTCTGACTCAAAATCAATTTTTCACAAAATTTCTTAAATCCTTATATCTTTGCAAATATGTGTTAAAACGAGAAAAGAGACTCAATCTGCGATTACTTATTTTTCATATAAAAAGTCAAACTTTTCGTCAATCCTTAATAACTTTGTAAATATGCGTTTAAATAAGAAAAGAGCCTCGACTTTAAAAATTTCTTAAATCCTTCATGACTTTGTAAATATGCGTTTAAATATGAAAAGAGCCTCAATTTTAGATCATTTTTATTTCTATCTCATAAACGATTTTTTTTTTTAATAAAAATTTAAAATTTTTTAAATCCTTAATAATTTTGTAATTATAAATTTAAATAAGAAAAAGGCCTCAATCTGGGATCACTGAATTCTATTTGAAAATTAATTAAATTCTTAATAACTTTTTAAATATGTATTTAAATAAGAAAAGATAAAGATCAGATTTTAAAGCGAAATAAATGTGATCAAAGAGTTAGATTATTTTTCTAAACAGCAGTATTTACCGATTTATAAACGATTACTTAAGAAGTGATCTAAGATTGAAAAAAATTAATTTTAAAACCCAAAATATAAAAAAAAATGATTAGGTCAAATAATGATTTTTTTTTTGCCGAATATTAGGTTTGGTTTGGTTTCGGGCAAAATACGAAATATACCTTTTTTGACATATGTACATTTTATCTTAATTAGAGAAATTCTGGCATTCTGGACTATGCTCTTGAAATCCTACTGAATATTAAGTTTTGGCAGGTAATGAAATGTTTCATTCTGTACTGTTGACAACCTGATGCTTTTGTACTGCCTTTAAGGGATGGCAGCAGTTCTGTAAATTAAATTTAGCCACTTAGTGTAGCTCGTCGTTGATTCGTTGTTTAACTTCTTTTATAATTGTTTTGTATAAGTTGACGTTGCCGTCATCGCAAACGTTTTGATATTGGATTGTTAGGTATTTTCATGATGGTTGTTGTTATTGCTGTTGCTGGTTCAGTTCAGTTCGTTTGGGGGTTTTTTTTTGTTGTTTTGTTTTGATTTTTATATTTCACATTATTTTGTCTTTACATTCTCATGAGTTCAGTACGAAAAAACCTAAAAAAAACAGTAACAACAACAACAGCAGCAAGTCAGCAACAACAACAGCATTTAATGTATGAAACGAAACAACAACAACATAAATAAATAAATAGTCAACAACAGCAACTACAGCGGTGGCGGCGGCAACAATAACTCGGTGGATACAAAAAAAGGAACAAAAAAAAAAAAAACAAAATAAAAATTAAATAAAATAAAGTAAAACACAGTTGTATGTTTGTATACACGAGAATGTGACTGAATGACTGACTGACTAACTGAATAAATAACAGAGTGTGTATCTAAAAGTTTGCTTGTTGGTTTGCATGTATGTATGTACATACGTATGAATGTGTTCTGTTGGATAAATATGAGGTTAAGTTGCTTCGTTTCATTTCATTTTGATTTGATTTGGATTTTTTTTGAATTCAACTTTTTCATGTTTTACTGTTGCTGTTGTCGTTGTTATTGTTGTTGTTATTGTTTTAATACATACATACATACATATTTCCAGTTGTTGTTGCTGCTATTATTGTGGATATAAATGCGGTCGCTACTTAGTTTTTTTTTTAATTTTATTTGTAGTTGCTCGTGTTTGTTGCTGTTCATTCTTTAGTATGTAGATACATACATACATATATATTTTACAGGGCATTTAGTAGGTATTTTTGTTGTTGCTGTTGTAGTTGTTGTCTGTTCACCCATCCGTCCGTCCGTGCGTCTGTATGTCTGTTTGTTTTTGAGTTCAGATAAACTTTATTTTGGTGATTACTTTGCAAAGTATTTCATTTTATTTTATTATTTAGTGTAAGTTTGACTGAATATTGTTTATACACACATATGTACATATGTAGGTACATTCACACAAACATATCGACATAGGTACTACATACATACATAGTTATTATAGGTTTTACTGTATCGCCTGTCTGTCCGTGGTTGCTTGTTTGTTGTCTTTCTTGTAGATTGAATTAATTTACCTTTTTGTTGTTTTGTTTTATGTATTTTGCTGTGTTTTGTATTTATGGTTTAGTGAAGGAGAAACAACATATTTAGAGCAAAAGAGCGTCCGACTACAAAGCAAGAGAATGAGAGTTTATCATTCAATATGGAGACAATTGAACATGACAATTGTCAAGTCAATATATTAAATACACATTGGTACTAATAACAAACAACCAGCGCACAGTGTGAAAGTAATTAGTTAATTAATTTGTTTTTGTTTTTCATTCGTTGTTATTTTATTTTTAATATGTACTTTAATTTTGGGAGAGGTAAAATATTTATTAATTATACAATTCATTAAATGATTACACATACAAATTTATTGCTGGAGTGGAAATGATCAAATATTTTATTGATTTGTTGGGCATTTTTATTAGAAAATGTTCTGCTATAATTTACCGATTATTTTAATGTTTAGTAACAGAACAATATTTTGAAAAAGTCAATAAAATTCTACAATTTGTTTCTTGTTGCCATTTATCGATAGTTTAGTGTAAAAATTCTAGTATGTATTACAGTTTGTTATACACCCAACTCTTTATTTACACGGTAGATATGTTCCTCAGAAATCCGTGTAAAAAAACCGTGTAAAAAAAGAGGCGTTTCCTATAGTAAAATGGCGGATACATTCCATGTCATCTGAAAACCGTGTAAGATGAAATTTAGAACTATATTTACTTCAAAAAACCGTGTAGAAAATGTTGAAAACTATAAAATGTTCATATGGCATTTTATTGAGCATTAAAACTTAAAATACATAATTCATATACCAAGGTGAAAAATTGGTAGAGCAAGCAGAAAAACAAAAGAAATCTGTTAATCCAGAATTAAGAACAGAAAAATTAGAATAGAATAAAACATGCGAACAAAATGTGTAGGTAAGAGTTATCGAATAAGGGGATTTCCCAGTTACTACTGTGTATGTTCATTTCAGCAATGGTGCCAAGTGTGATAAAAACAAACATGATTACAAGACAGTGCACACTGGGTTGAAATACTCAGTTTTCGAGGATTAATTCAAAAAAGAAATTTAAAGTATCATCAAAACTGATTTCAGTTGCTTACAGCCTATAAATTTCTACATCACTAGCTGAAAAAATAAATATCCAAAGTGCTCTGGTGTGTTTGTAGTGAGAGATCAAAATCAAAGTTTTTTGAATTTTTTTTTTTGAAAAGACAGAAAAACTGAAAATTTACTTTGTTAAAAATCTTATTTTTTTTTTTACTAATTTATTAAAAAAAGTGACCAATTTAGATATGGAACCATCGAGTTCGAGTAGTTCTTCGAATATCATGGTAAAGTTTGTGTAACAAATTTGGTGTGGAAGTGTTTTTGTTTTTGTGATTTATATTAGAAGTCCAAAAAAAATTTGAATTTTCATAGTTTAGTGGACATATAAATAGTTATTATTCGTGTACATTCGTGTCGAGAATTGTGGTTTATATTAGAGAATAAATATATATCTAATATGTTACAAAAATGTAGACTGCATTTTTGTGCATTTTAGAAGTTATTGATTTGTTTGTAAAAAGTGTCGTTGCGCTAATTTACCAATAAAACATATGATCTGGCGATTGCTGTTGTTATTATTACTGTTTTTGTATATTAATTGTTGTTGTTCATGTTTTTAATAATATTCCTTATGTTGTTGTTGTTTTTTAATAATATTCTTTGTGTTTTTAAAAAATTATAGTGTTGTGAAGTTTGAAGTTATCGGTTAAAATGGATAGTTTTTTCTCTACGTACCTATAGGAACAAGTTCAAACGTTGTTTTTTATACTCGACGGAGCCTGTACGATATGATGATGAATTCAGGCTGTCAACTTTGGATGAAAAGCTAAAATTGTTAAAAGATGAAATGAAGAAGCGCACAAACTGCTTAGTATCTTGTATGTGCGATTTGAATGAACGAGTTAATGCGCTCTTTTATGACTTTACATCTAGATGGAATAAGGTGCATAGAGTAGATACACGATTTATGGCTGCGAATAGGAAGTGTTTAAAGTCTTCTATTGGTTTTTCTCGTGCTCAGACTGCAAAACGTGGTAGAAAAGAAATTTCTTTTACTGAGTCAAGTGAATCGAGTAAACATAAATGAACAAAGCTTTTAGGGGGCACCACAGCATTGCCAGTGTTAGCTCATGCAACACAGATTAAATTAAGAACATCAGGGTACATAGAAGAATCGAAGATGCTGCGTGGATTCACAAATGTGTCACTGTCAAAAAATACACCTTTAGCAGCGAGTTCGAAAATGTGTAATATAAAAGCATTGCCTGTTTTTGTAGAAGCTAATCTTTCTCGACACCAATACAATATTATTAGACAGTCTGTACCTGAAAAGTTTCCCTCATACACAAATATTCAAAATGAAAAACAAATTGTTATCCATTGCCAAAGAGCCTTAAAATAAGTGAGACTTGTGTTCACGTAAGTTTGCAAGCCCTTCTTAATCACACTGCGGAGCGACTAATACAACTTAAAGAAAAATTTTATTGAGCATAAATTAAATCTAATATTATCAGCCATGCCACAGAATTTAATTCCGTTCGGAAGTGGAATTAATTCCATTTTTTGCTTCTATAGAAAAAGCAAAACGAAATTTTTTCGGTCTTTAATGGCTCACATGCCACCGATTCATCGGTATTTTTAACTACAATTGTGCCACTTAGACTTATGCTAGAGGAAAAGGTTATTTGGGAAAATCATAAAAGAATGCACATTTTGCTTATATGTAGTAGTATCCAGCGGCAATGAAATCCAAATATTTGCACACAATACAGCCAGACTTTTTGTTAAAAAACATCCATGGCAATATATGCCACCCACTTTGCACAATTACCTAATACACGGTGCCGAAATTATTAATAATACTCCCTTACCCATTGGGCTATTATCGGAAGAAGCGCAAGAAGCTCGGAATAAAGATTTTAAGAAATATAGAGAGTTTCATTCACAAAGGTGCAGTCTCTTAAAGATGTTTTTAATTTATTCTTATTATTCACGAAAATAATTATTTTAAGGTTCTCATATGTTATTTATATTTTAACTTAAATTCCCTTATTTGTAATAAATCTGCACTGAAATATACTTAAAAATACTTTGTTTGATCAAAGTGTATTGGTATTAGGTGAAAGGTAATGGAAAAATATCCTAACAGATCATCCCTGAATTCATCCTCAAAAACTATGTATTTCATCCCAGTGTGCGTGCAGTGATTTTGAAACCGTACTAGATTAAACATTTTTTTTTCAACCGTGTAACTTCAAATTCGTGTAAAAAGAAACCGTGTAAAAAAAAGAGTTGATTGTACATACATAGATACGAGGGCAGTTCGGAAACTTCTTAGCCTAACACAGAAAGAGAAAAGTTAGTTTTTCGAAAACATTTTCATCTTTCAATATAATCTCCTGAAACTTCAATACTAAGTGTATTGAACGCTAATCTAGCGATTCTATCCCTTGATTAAAATAGTTTTCCTCAAGGCCTTCAAAATAGTGGTTTACAACTGTAATTGCATCTTCGTTTGAGGTAAAACGCTTGCCAGCTAGATTAATCTATAAAAAGATTTGGGAACAGCTAAAAGTCACTGGGAGCTAAATCAGGAGAACAAGTTGGGTGGTCAAACAATTCGTTGATGTTAGCCATAGTTCGCTGGTGCGTTGGCTTGATGAAAATTATTTTTTTGTGTTGTAAGCCAGGACGTTTTTCTCGAATTTTTACATTTTATTGATCCAAAATGTCGCAATAGTGCTCTGAATTCATTGTTTTACCCGTTTGCAAATAGTCAATCAATAAAATACCTTTGAAGTCCCAAAAAACCGTTGCCATAACCTTCTCAACCGATTGAATTGTTTTTGCCTTCTTAGGGGCACTTCCTCCAGCGTCAGTCCATTGCTTTTGTCTCTGGAGTATAGTAGTGGATCCATGTCTCATCAGCAGATGCTTAAAACCCCTTTTATTTTTCTTAAAACGATCCGAACAAGCTTGAGAAATTTTCATTTTTATGTGTTTTTGGTCACCTGTTAACAAATGCGGCACCCATCTTGCACCAGAAAGCTTTTTCATCTGTAGTTCTTTATGCAAAATTAAATTGATGCGATCATATTAGATGCCCATGATATTAGCTATTTCACGCACTTTTATTCATCGATCATTTAATACCATATCATGCACTTTGGCTACAATTTCTCTTGTTTTTGTGGTTTTTGGACGTTTACTACGTGGTTCATCCTCAATGCTTGTACCACCACGTTTAGATTCAGAAACCCAATTTTTAACTGTTGCATATGAAGGAGCACTTTCACCCAACACATTCACCATATAATTATGAATTTCTTGTCCCGATAAACCGTTTTGATTTAAATATTTAATGACACCACGAATTTCTAATTTTTCCATTGTAAAAAAATCGCGGATGCGTCTTTTTTGAACACCTGTTTCTATATGAAGGAGTGCAAAAATCGCGCAAAATTAATACTATATTTATATATGTACATATCGCACCCTAAATACAAAAAGGTCACAACTCGAAATTTTCCAAAACTGACTTTTTTCCATAAATTAATTCAGAGTATACATCTCTAACTACTGCAAAAATCTCTTTCACATCACTATCTTATTTAACTGAAACTTTTAGTATTTTGAATTGTGACCCTTTTGTATTTAGGGTGCGATATGTCAGCAAAAATATAATATTAAAAAAAGAAGCACATTTATTAAAACCCACTTACATATAATAAGTAAAATATTTAAATAATCTAAGATAAGGAAACTTAAGTTACTATGCTATTCGATAAATGACAAGTATCAGCAACAGGATGCCAAAGGACACATACATACACACATCTATTAGATATCCGTGATACAACAATTCAGGAATTTTTCTGCTTGTCATGATGACATTTGACAAAAGGTAATTGATGTATTTAGTTGCAAAAACAGCACATACACTTTGTCAAATGTCAGCAAAGTTTCAATTGAATTTCGACATTTTAATATTTACATACTCGTACACTCGACTTCAATTTTTCAAATTCCTTATGTTGTGACACCGTAACATTCCCTCTCGCAAAAGGCACAGAAAAACATCAGCCCATACCGAACGCATGGTAAGACAAATCTCTAAAGCTGACCTAAAATAATCGACTGCCATCAAGAAAAATTAAATGTACCGCTTGGTGGAAGATTGACTTAATAGAAAAATTTTCAATATCTCATTGGAATTGGACGGCCTTTGATGGGGCCAATGCGATTATTCTTTGTTTCGTCGCTACAAAGCACATACTTCCACTTATTAGTTGTCCAATTCCTTAGAGATCTGGCAAATTCTACACAACATTTGTTTTGAAATTGTATGTAAATGTAATTAAAATTGTGGAAACCGTCATTAATTTTCACAGGAAAAACTTTTGTTTTAAATAAGTACCAAACTGTTTACCCAAGTGTTCGGATTTCTAGCTCTTCTAAGTTTGAATTTCAAGCCAGTTAATAAAAACACAAATTCTCGCTTTTTCCATATTGATACCTTTGAAAGTATAAAAAAAAATCTTATTTTAGTATTTTAGAATAACCATTACTGACTGTTATTACTTTCCACGATTCAAACTTTATTCAGAAGTATTTTTCAACTAAATATTCAAAATATTAAAAAGTCGCACTAAAACAAAAAAGGACCAATTGGCAGCTAGAGCAACTTGAACTCACTTCAGTCTTGCACTTGGAAAGCTGTATGTATTAGTAGACGTTTTTAACTCTAATAAGGTTGCTCTTTATGATGAGCTATTATCTAAAAATTCAATGCATTTCCAAAAAGTTAAGGAACGATATTGATGTCGTTGATAAATTACCTAAAAACTTCCAAAAATACAATTCAAGCAAGTGCAAATCGTACAAAAAATATTTAGAATGCGAATGACTGGAAACTTAGGCATTCAAATAACAAATTGAATATAAGATGACGTATTAAATGAATTTTGTAGGTATTTTAAAATACAAATTTGCTAGACCAACTTCAAATATTTTTTTTTTATAAATCTTAAAATGTATGTACACCTAATTCTGTTTTTACATGTTATTTTTTTAAACGGTGTTGATTTAATACGGTTTGAAAATAAACAAATTTAAATTTTTTTACACGATTTTATTCCATTTAACACGATTCAAAATCTTTTATGCTTACATTTTTTCTGGTTAAATTTAATTTTTGCTTAATATGTTCATATCATAAATTTAGGCGAATTTCCTTTGAGTGCATACAATCAAATTAACTCCTCATAAATTTGTTTACATTACTTTTAAGCTTAGAGTGCATATATGCACATATACACATTGTATATGAGTAGTTCCATGAAAATGTCAACCACGACCAAAAAATAAGAGTACTTGAAAAATATTTCGAATATGATTTAATAAGAGAAAAATATTTCATTTTTCCATAATATGGAAGCATTTACAGGTTATTGGAATTTTAAAACTCAAGAATGGAAGAGAAAAACTGAATGTCTCTGCGACTCAGTTTTTGCAAATAAAATAAATTATTTTCTCTTTGCTATGAACTAAATTAATAGATTTGAAACATTACAATTATATCTTAAAAATAAATTTGCAATAACAAATAAATTATTATAGTTATATAGAAAACCGAGAAGTTAGAGCTCGAATAACGGTATTTTTTTTGATTTGCTTTTGATTGTATTCTAATGTCACGTACGTTATGCAAAAACATTGTTTAACTTGTATGTCATTTGTATATGGGCAGTCGCAGGTAAAGAAGATTACAATTCTAAAATAAGAATTCTTCCAATTAAAGATATTAACTAAAATTTCCTTTTCAACCGAAATAAAAAAAAAAGTTATTACCTTTTAAAGTTTGTCGCATACGTTATTGTAAGTTCGATAATTTAAATTAAATGCATCAAAATCAATGTTAAATGCAAATTTTCTATTTCGATTATTTTAAATAGTTGTAAAACCATGAAACGGTGGCGGGAATAGCTAAAAAGACGAAGCCAAGCTAAAAGAGCACCAAAAAAAAGGAGGCTGAAAGACAGCGGGCCTATCGCAAAAGGAAGGCAGATGAAGCAAAAGAAGATGCCAAACTACTTCAAGAAAAAAGAGAAAAAGATCGTATACGGCAGCAAAAAATGCGTCAACGTATAAATGTTGCTCGAACGGCTTACTCATTACGAAAAAATGTTACAGTTTAGTTAAGAAGTATGTAATGAATTAATATTAATAAACATTTTATGAATTTGATATTATTTGATATATTATCACACCGTTTTTTGAATAAGTATGTCTAAAATTATCTAAAATTATCTACGAAATAAATTTCTATATTTATATACGAGAAAAATAGTCACGTACGTTATTATGTTTTTCTTTTATATACAACTAGCCACACAGAACAAAAAATCATGTTTTTTTTTCAATTAAAGCTTTAATTGATTTTAAAATAATTTTCAATTAAAATATTTTAATTGATTCAATTACTTTTTCTGATATTTCAATTAAATCTCACATTTTTTTTAATTGATACTATCATTTTGTTTACAGGTCCGATTTCAATTAAATTTTTAATTGATTCCACAAATATTTGAATTAAAACTCATTTTTATTTTTTTCTGTGCAGAGATGATTTCTCTTTAAATATTAAAGGATTGTAAAGGTACATTATTTAGTTTATTTTAGGATTTTTTAAAGAAAAGAAAAACTCCCATGATTCGCAGACTTTCGCATGTACGTAAATATGCCTTAAAACCACTTCCGTTTTTGTCACGTACGTCATAACCTTATTTTGATCGGAGGCTGCCAATTTTTTTCTCAAACATAGAAGCTTTTGTTTGCAACATAACTGTAATATTGTTTTTTATTAACTTCTATTTTTGTGAGATTTATATTACTCCATATGCGTACGAATGTTATGTACGGCTGTATGAAAATACCCATATGTGATTTAATATTATAAACCTGAATAGTCGTTCTTAAAAAATCCTTGTTTTTCAATAATTTCAATAGGTTTTAGAGATAAGGAACCAATCATCTATTTTGCATATGATTAATGTCTTTTTTACACGTTCTTTTTTCACACAAAGTTTCCTGGCACCAATTATCGTGTAAAAACAGAAATCCATCTTAATTTGCTGTTTTTTTTTTTCTTAAATTAATGCTAACATTTTTTAAAATACTTATTAACATTTATACTTACATATTTGTTAAGTATTAATTAAATGAAATTAAATTTTCTCGGTAAATTTCAAATTCTACTTAGAACCCACATGTGATTATCGAATAACAAATGCATCCATAACGATTCGCTGTTTGAAGTGGGTTTTGGAAACTAGTGCTTGATATAGCGAAATTATATAAGAAATCTTTCTGCATAAATTAAATGATAATGATGTTGACAACATGTGCCCACCAGACAGTGCCACATGTCCGCCATGTCCGTAAAATAATGTAATATTAGCAGAAGAAATGCCCTGGGGCCAAATTACCGCATTCGATATCGAGTAAAATTGATCGTAATTTTCTTATTTGAGATTACGGCATTCGATATCGAACAAGAAATTTAATACATTTTATCATAATTTCGATATCGAAATCATTTTTCGATACGATAGCTCATTCGATCGGTAATTTGGCCCCTGTTCTTGTAATTTCTTGATCGTGTGATTTAACACGATTGGATTTCTTTTTATGTCCAGCCTTTATATTATCTTTAGAACAAATTAGGGGAAAATCAAATTGATTTTTCATCAATTTATTTGTTTTAAATTTCAACTACACGTTAACCGGATTTCCAATAACATCTTATAATCTATCACAATAGTACCTATACAGTACATATTGAGGTGAATAAATGCCTTAAATTCTAATAACATTCATTTAAGTATGTACAACAAACTACCAATAACATTTCATTCGATTTGAAATAATAACATGTGACATTAAACAAAGAAATTACTTGGTTCACAACATATTTTAATCATACTAATTAAACAAACTGATCAGACAATTGCTTTCATTAAAGAATTCTGCTAACTAAGTAACACTATGATGGATTTACAGAATGTAACTGAGCCAGTTGTAAATGGAGTAAGGCGCATTTCTTTCGTAAACGTTTTCAATATATGGTCGGCAAGAATGTTATGGCGCTGTTAAATGTCTGCTAGAAAAGTATCTGTATATGCAAGTTAATTGTATTCAGATAGACGTACGAGTACTTAATAATTACTGTCATGTTCACAAATGATTTCTAATGATGTTGTTACTAAGTTTTTGATTTTAATTTAATTATAAATTGCAAGCACATACACGCACACACATTCATATTTGAGTAACATTGAAGAAAAGAAACACTGACAGATAGACAGACAGACAAAATAAATTATTGTAAACAGGTGAGAATTATCTGGTAACTGGAGAGAAGTTATGCAAGTTAATATTTATAATTTGTAAGTAATTGGAACAAACGTTTGCAGATACTAAATGAATTTGAATTGATTTGTAGTTTGTTATTTGCTTAGCCATGGCTAAAGCAAATATTGTTTACGTAGTATTTGTTAAAGGAGTAGAGGGTTTTTCTTGTTTTTAATTATGTATTATTAAAATATGGTGTTAGAACAATTTGTTTGACTGTTGAAGTAAAAGTGTTTCCATCAATTGAAGAGCATTATTTCAAAAAGAGAATTACAAGTTAAGAATTTATTCATCTACTGCCACAATTAGTTTTTATTATCTAGCTAATATTTAATTAAAATTTAAAAATCATTTATCTAAATGGAATTTATCTGTAAAACTGAGAAGATTTTATAAATTTTTCCCTTTTTGTTATTTGTTTGCTTCTTTTGCAGTATTTAAACGATAATTTTGTATTTTTATTTTTTAATTTATGTTTTTTTTTCGCCATCATCATCTCTGCTCATTAAAAGTTCAAGTCTATTTTTGCGCATGAAAAGCAATGCTTTGCTGTTTTTGTGTCGTTTATTAGATGATGACGATGATGATGATGATGGTGGTGGTGGTGTACCACATGTACGAATACGAGTACATTCAATACACACATCATCTGTACAAAATTAAATGAAATTTTTCTATATAATTTACAATTTTTTTCTCATCTTCTGCTTCAAGATTTTTCTTTAAGATATTTCATTTATTTATACGTTGATCGTTCCTACAGTTGAGTTAAGGTGTGATCAATTAATTGTTGGATATCTTACATTTAATCTATGGGTATATATAAATTTATTCATTTGGGTTTCGGAGAAAAAAAAGCATAAATGCACTACTACGAGCATTTGCAAATGATGGTCTGGAAACAAAATTGAATCAGGGGCTGAAATTGTTGCCCGATATTTGGCTAAATTGGACAATACGAGGTCGGTACGAAAACTGCTTAGCCTAGCACAGAAAGAGAAAAGTTAGTTTTTCGAAAACATTTTCATCTTTCAATATAATCTCCTGAAACTTCAATACTAAGTGTATTGAACGCTAATCTAGCGATTCTATCCCTTGATTAAAATAGTTTTCCTCAAGGCCTTCAAAATAGTGGTTTACAACTGTAATTGCATCTTCGTTTGAGGTAAAACGCTTGCCAGCTAGATTAATCTATAAAAAGATTTGGGAACAGCTAAAAGTCACTGGGAGCTAAATCAGGAGAATAAGTTGTGTGGTCAAACAACTCGTAGTTTGATTCGTTGATTTTAGCCATTGTTAAAACACTCTTGTGCGCTGGTGCGTTGGCTTGATAACAATTATTCTTTTGTGTTGTAAGCCAGGACGATTTTCTCGAATTTTTACATTTACTTGATCCAAAATGTTGCAATAGTACTCTGAATTTAGTGTTTTACCCGTTTGCAAATAGTCAATCAATAAAATACCTTGTCCCAAAAAAACCGTTGCTATAACCTTCTCAGCCGATTGAATTGTTTTTGCCTTCTTTGGGACACTTCCTCCAGCTTCAGTCCATTGCTTATATTGTACTTTTGTCTATGTACTATAGCAGTGGATCCATGTCTCATCCACAGTTGTGAAACGACGCTTAAGATCCATTTTATTTTCTCTTAAAACGATCCAAACAAGCTTGAGAAATTTTCATTTTTATGTGTTTTTGGTCACCTGTTAACAAATGCGGCACCCATCTTGCACCAGAAAGCTTTTTCATTTTTAATTCTTCATGCAAAATTAAATAGACTGTTGCCCTTATTCATAAAAAATTAAAATAGACTTCAAATGTACTTTAAGAAAATTTCGTCTAAAAGCACACTTCAAACCTACTTTATTTTTTATGAATACGGCAGTGTATTATTTGAGATGAACATTTAAAACGGTGCCGAATCGACTGTCCACGGTCTTCATGTACACTCTCAGCTACGGCCGCTATATTTTCTTCACAGCGTGCTGGACGTGGTCTATTCCGTCGAATATTATCCAATAATGAATGCTGGATCTCAAAATGGGTGATGGTTTTGCGAAATAGTACGCTCGGTAGGCCGATTATGTTGACCATAAGTTGAGCAAAGTGCACGAAACACATCCCTCACAGAACGTTAATTTACGTAATAAAGTTTAACGATTTGTAAACGTTCGTCAGGCGTAAGTCTTTCCATTATAAAATGTGAAACAATACTAAACAAAAATAACATGACAACATGATACGACTCACACGTGATCTGTCAAAAAAAAGGCTACTGAAAAAAGTATTTCTACTTGAATCACCCCATATTAGGAATAGTGACGGCTTCCGTAATTGACTACATTTAAATTGCGCCGTTTGTAAACTTTGCAGAATTTTTTATATTAAATCAATACTCAAGGAATAATATCATTGTACAATTTCTGTTGTTGTTGCTGTTTTTGGACGTTCACTACGTGGCTTGTACGACCACGTTTAAATTCAACAACCCAATTTTTTACTGCTGCATATGAAGGAGCACTTTCACCCATCACATTCACCATATCATTATCAATTTCTTGTCCCGATAAACCTTTTTTATTTAAATATTTAATAACATCACGAATTTCTAATTTTTCCATTGAAAAAAAAAAATCGCGGATGCGTCTTTTTTGAACACCTGTTTCTATATGAAAGAGTTGCAAGATTGAAAAGAAATTTAATATGTGTTCATAGCAGAGATGGAAGTTTCCAAAACACTTAACTTTTTTCTGTTTATACCGCGCTTTCTGTTCTAGGCTAAGAAGTTTCCGAACCGCCCTAGTATTGATGTGTACGACAAGGCTTTGCCACATGTCTCAACAGTTCGTGAAACAATTGAAGTAGTGCATGATAAATATCTTAATTGCAACTCACTCTTTTAGAGGATCAGAATGGTTGGTGACAAGAACTTTGCAACGAAATTCATTCACATTTTTACAAAATTGTCCTGGAAAATTTTGACCAAAGAAACAGCAATGTTTTCTATTTAATTTATATATTTTGGCGGCCTTTATAAAAAAATAAACTAAATGACAGAGTTATCCTATCATAAACAAAAGGACTACAATCACTAGACAAGGAAATCAGAATATATCCCTCCATTGGAAGGGTATAAAGAAATTCGAGTGAAAGTATTTCAATAATGAAAATGGGTAAAACTGGCAGACAGCTGTTGGGTAGTTTTTTCTAGATACGACTTTATAACGGAGACGGGTAAATTAGGTATTATGGTACCTTTTCGTTTCCTTTTTATCTTCTAAATAATTAATTATAGAAACATAATTTCATAAATTAGAATTTTTTACAGTCCCAAAAAGAATTAACTAACTTAGGAATGGTTGGAACTAATTCATTAAGCGCAATTGTTTGGTAAAAAACATTTTTTTTTGAGCAAGAGTTTGGACTTGTAAATTTTGATTCATATCTCTATTACATTAACTTTCTCCAAAATAGCATATTTATTTAAAAATTCTGAAAATTTCATCTAATGGTACTTTGGTACTGAGCGAAGTAATTAGCCAGAAAAGAAGTTGTATTATTTTGATGGTGCTAGAAAAGAAGGCTTTCTCCTATTCTTAATGAGTATATGAAGATAATTTGTTAAATCTTCTGCGGATTTTAAGCTGGCCAAATAAACAAATTGCTGAAAAAGTACTTTTAGTACTTTCGATTATCAGAAACTGTTTTAGGTAGCTATTTTTTTCACTTGATAATGATGATGCAACTAAAGGGTGGTTAAAATAATGGTTAATGGCCGATGTTGCTTGAATGCGAACCACACCTAAATGCCAAGTTTTTTTTTTGCATTTCATTTGACATTTCTCAATTTGAATGAAAGTTATTCGATGCTTATTATGAAAATGGGGTCATCAGCTACACTATCGCGAACAGCAGCTATATTTTCTATATCTCCTACAGACCCGGTTTGATCAAATTTTTGCACGATTTTTCCGATAGTACGCACATTTGGACGATTAAATTGACCGAAAAACGCTCATTTCATAATAAGCCTGAACAAGTTTGAACGTGTTGCTCGATGGTGTATCTGAAATTAAGAAATGTCAAATGAAATGCAGAAAAAACTTGACGTTCACATTCAATATCAGCCCTTAAAATTTAACCACCCTTTATTTCTGAGTTGTGTGGAATTTGTTAATAAAGAGTTGCAAGTGCAGTGTATTAAGGAATTCGTTCTCCATTCACATTTACACTTGATGATGATCACTTTTCTGGTTGTTTATTTTTGTGTTCGTAAGTGTGTTTTTGGTTTTTACAGTTTATTCCATTTATCGAGTAGCAACAATAACAACAACAACAGCAAACAAAAATACATTTTTGTTTTGTTATTATTTATAAGTTTATTTGTTTTCATACAATTTAAGAAATTTTTATTTCGCTTTTATTTATTTTTGTTTAATTCATTAATGTGTGTAAGAGAAAACGAGTAAATTTTGATGGTGATGGTGATTGCGATGAGAGGACGAACGACCATATTAAAGAAACGAATGAATATGCGTTTTATAACAAATTTAAAACAAAAAGTATTTATTCCTACTAGAAGTATGTATTGTCGATTATTTTCGGGGGTTTATTTATTTGTACCAATGAGATCTTTAGAATGTTTTAACGAACAGTGTTAATTGTATATGAAACAACAGTAATAACATGTTAAAATGCTCAAATGGAATATCAACCAGGGCTGGCACAATAATATTCTTAATTATATCCACCCTACTAGACTAGACACTACACAGTTCTGCAGTATTTTTGAGTTGATGGTGAAGATTGATTTATATTATTGCTGTTTGCCGCCTTCTACTAAAAATAGCTATTACATATTGTGTACAATAATGTTTTGACGAAAGGCGACTATTTTGAGTTGTAACAGATGAAGTTTTTGTTAGGGTTTTAAAGACAGATATTAAGAAAAATCCTTCGATGATGAATTCGTTTTTAAAGATACGTTTAAGTAGCATAAATTCAAACTTTTCCTAAAAAGAATATTGAAATTCCTTGTATAGAGTGACATAACTATTCATTTACATTTTAACCATATTCAGCTCCTCAATATGGCTTATTTGAGAAATATTCCAATAACAATGTTTACAACGGAATTCTCTAATATACCTACCTACTATACATTAAGTAATTTTACTCATGAATTGCTTTTCTTATCAGTAAAATGACGTAATTGGGGTTTTTTTTTTTTTTTTTATAGTTGTTAGGTACCTATACGATATTTTAGAATGCTTGTTGTGAAACTATGTGCTAATTTATAGATATTTATATGTTATGGACTTCCCAGAAACTGACTTGTTATAGAAATTGATTGACTTTTGAAATTTTACATACACACGTATTAAATTCAGAGCATTCTCTAGAGCCTTAACATTAAAATGATTCATGTGACGTTTATAAAAAACTGTTAAAGAAATTAATTGCTCATTAAAAATTTAAAATTTTCTTCTTTTGTGTCTTTCAGGCCCAATAAAACAGTGCGTATTTAATGCCATTTATTTTGTTTTTCACTGAAAAATTAAATGCAACTTACATAAATGGCCAACGATGTTCATTTAAGTGCAACTTGGTGGCCACTCCAAAATATTAACATTCTGGACACGAATCCACGTAGTTCTGTTTGAATGCAAACATTTAAAAAATGTTAAATGTAACCAAGTGTATTCAAAATGGAGTTTTGACATCATACTACTAATGATGTTATCGGGAGTTCATCACCTGCATTTTCGAAAAACTAAGACAAATCACAAATTTCAGACGTATTTTTATATTTTTCTTGATTTTTAAAATTTTATAATTCTAGGGAAGATGAATCTAAATTCCAAGGAAACCTGATGCAATAATTATAATATTTATACAATAAACTGATTCTCTTGATTGGCCCTGTTAGTCTATTTGTACACCAATCATAATTTTTGGATGGTTCGGAGCTACGATACTAGAATGTTAATGACTGCAAGTCAAGAATGTTCGTGTCTAGAATATTCAGTCAAAGTTATTAAAACTTAATGTTGCTATATTGCTCGGCTATTTTTATAACAGGGTGTTCTCAATAATGTTTATAAATTAAGGCCCTAATTTTGTAAATCACTTGCGTTCAACGCAACACCAAAAAGATGAAATTTTGTAAACCACTGCGTCATTGCGCTTAGCGAACGCAGAAATATTACGTTGTTACAATACTGTCAAATCATTGCGTGTTTAGTGTTGTCATTGTAAATATTGATACTGAGATTTAAGGTAAAAATTTACATAAAGTTACACTTATTTTGTATTGATAATGCTACAAAATCTATCAGCTGTTCAATAATTTTGTTTGGTTATTTATCAAGAAAATATTTCAAATTGTGAAAAAAAAGCGTTGAAAGCAAATAACTATAAATACAAAGATACTAAGGGGTATAACAAAAATGTTCGCACTTATGGATATGTACTTTTCTTCGGATGATGAAGATTCTGCAAGGGTCCTAGACATATCTATTGAAAAACCCAATTGCGCTCTACTATCAACATCATTAGTTTAACGAATAATGAGTAAGTAAAATAACAATTTTTTCAATTAATTGAATATTTTTGTCTTTTGATAATATTTTAATACTAATAGAGGCGTTAAATTTGAAAATGCAAGTGATAAAAAATTCAGCATTGGGTTTTACAAAATACACAATTTCAAACAGTTGTATTAACGACAACGTAAGAATCAGATGTTACACTCGCTTGAACGCCGTGATTTGCAAAATGTAATTTAACGCAACGCTTAGAAAATTGTGGCATTGCGTTTTACCAAATAAGGGCCTAAAACTTCTACAAATGCGTTAAATTTAAATTGAAATACAATTTCGTAACAATATGTTAAATCCAGATATGTATATGTAAAATACTGTAAGATATTATAAGTGTTTAACGTTATATTTTTTGTGACTTCTTATTTGAAAAGTTAAAATTTATATATTTTGATATGTATTGTACAAGAGACTATATAAACTTGAATTTTTATATTATCGTTTAAATCAGAATTGCAAAAATATATATAATACTACTCGTATGGTGATTTTTCATTTTTCCGATTTTCTTTTCTGGTATCAATACTGTAAAGAGAAAAATAACTGAAAAATAATAATATTTTGTTTTTAATTCTATACATTGAATAGGAAAAAGAGGCTTTTTTAATTACATATATTAAAAATTTCTTAATTTCTTTCAAAAAGTGTAGCTGTTTTTGACAGCCGCTAAAATTTTTTACATTTTCCCCAAATTATATAATTTACATGGAAATGATTTGATACGAGTACATAGAAAAAGTAATTATGAATTCGTTTGCTTATTTATATTAAAATATTTAGATTGACCCCAGATTTATTGTCCCCAAAGAAATTTAAAATTTTTTTTGTGTTTTTTTTCAAAGACAAAATTGGCTCTGTGAATCCAACAAATACACAACCCTTTTTTCTGCTATTGTCCCTCAGTTAGACTTTTTTTATGTATTTATTTGTGCTTTCAATTTCAGTCTTTCATAAGAAAGGCAAAACGAAAAATATGTTTAAACCCTTTTCTTTTGCACTAAAAGCCCTGCTCTTACCGTGACGATTAATAACAACAATACAGATACAATGTGTATTTCCTAAAAAAACAGAGAAAATTAAACCCACAACATGCAATAAAAAACTTTCATTAGAAACAACCTTTAAATTAAAACAAAACTTAAGAAAAAAAAAACAGCCAGCAAATCATGCAAACAAAAAGGTATAACCATTTTAAAATCCTTTCATTTCAATTCTTTTATTTTCTTTCTTCTTTGCGGATTATTAAATATGATTCTTCTAAAATTTACATACATACCAAGATATACATACATACTTACATACATACATATCTATATAGCTATGTATAAAACATATAGTAAATATATAAAAGGAAGTATGAATTTGTACTAAGGCTGGGAATCTAAATTGCTTCCAGTCCCCCCCCCCCCCCCCCCTTTTTAAAGATTTTTAAAAGGATATTTTTTCTTTCAACAACAAGAAAGAAAAACAGTTCTCCTAAAAGGGCGGTTTTAACCCAAGAAGAAAATTGAACAAAACAGCAGAAAAAAAAGATTGTTAAATAAAATAAGTAAATAAACCATAGAAACCTTTAATTTTGTTTTATCCTTACGCTTTTTGGGATTTTATTTAACTTTTATAGCAAAATAAATCGACATGTATAATATAATATTGACATCAATAGCGACAAGAATAAATACAACAATAGCAGCTACATTGTATGGATTTATGGTGGGCAGTGGTAGTTGTTGTCCTCGTGCACCAGCCAATACTCCCTCCATCCAGTCATACTAATAAAATAAAATATTGTACTAAGTAAATATGTATACAAACAGATTCATATACATACATACATACTAACAAAAAGGGTTAAAAAATTGATTTATTTGTTAATAGAATTTACTCATACGAGTAGGATATATACATGTGAGCACGTGTGTGAGTGAGTGAGTATATTGAACAAAGTATGATTGTGTTTAAACATAAAAACATATTTCCACATACATACAGAATTACTTATTTATTTATTTCCCATACTTCCTTTTCTCAATGACTTGTATTTAAAAAAACAAAGCAGAAAATAACTCAGGGGAAAGCAACCTTTTAAAAGGATTGCTTATCATTAAATTTTATTTTGATGATTCTCTAGTATTTAAATACACACACACACAGAAAAACTATAATTTTAAATGATCAATTTCTTTAACAATATTATTAAGAACACGATTGGTATAAACATATATGCACCTAATTACTACGATTTTATATATGATTGCTGCTATCATGAGAATCGTTTAAATAATTACAGTGACAATAATATTGTTAAATAAACTGGAAATGATGCTTTAATGATTGCGTTAATCATATACAGCTAAGTTTTTGCTCTGCGTGCACTTTAAGATAAAATTAATTTAAAAAAAGGAATATATGATGTATAATTGCTACTAGTAATACTTCATAGTATATATACGAGTACGTCGGCATTATGATCTAATCAGTTGGCATCTGTCTTAGAACCGAAAACTTTTTATTTTTTACAATTGGACTCTGTGCAGTTAAATATATGTGTTAGTTTCTACAATACACAGAAAAAAATCATGTTTTTTTTCAATTAAACCTTTAATTGATTTTAAAATAATTTTCAATTAAAATTTTAATTGATTCAATTACTTTTTCTGATTTTCTGATATTTTCAATTAAATCTCAAATTTTTTTTTAATTGATACTATAATTTTGTTTACAGGTCCGATTTCAATTAAATTTTTAATTGATTCCACAAATATTTTAATTGAAACTCATTTTTATTTTTTTCTGTGTTAATATTAATCAGCGGGAGATTCACGATTCGAAAATAAGAAAATATTGTCAAACTCTATTATAAGCGGGCAAAGCAAGTACAAAAAGTTAGAAAAATTTAATATTTTTTGACAATTAAAAAATTTCTTAATTACAAAAATCCAATAATTCGAAAATATTCGAAACCGGTCGGGTTTCAAATTGTTTTATAAAACAAATATTGTTAATGTTTTTCATATATATTTTCTTTATACCCTCTGTTTTCTCTTTGTATCCGAACATTAAACAATTTTTCCCTAATTGTATTTCAACACGAATACATTTTTAAGGGTGGCAAAAATGTTAAATATATTATATTACGAACTATAGTAATCGTTTATTGAAGAGCAATAGTAGTAAGAAACTATAAAATAGTTATCAAAAATTTAACTTGCGACATCCCAGTCACAGAGTGATACAAGTTCTATTGATTACAGCTGTTAACTACTTAGTCGCAATTTACACGAAGCAATTTCATTAACCTTAGCTGATTAAATTTTAGACATTGCGAGGAGTGGAAGATAAGACGTGTACACACTTGATTATACTAGCTATTCCTGTTACGCTTTTATTTGTATTGCATATGTGTGTATAATCTCCAATAATTTAATGTGATTTAATGTGTGAACGCGGAAGAAATTTCAAGGAAAAATTTGTATCAATCTTTTCAATAAAAAATGCTGCGTGTAAATTGGGACATACAAATAATTGCTAGACCAGGGCCATATTCCACAAACAACTTATCAACTTTTCACTTCGCACTTATGTAGTTTTTTGTCAATTGACAAAACATTATGTTCCTCAGTACTATAAAATTTGATAAGTGCTAAGTTCAAAATTGATACGTGTAGTTTGCAAAGTTTTTGAAATTTTTATATTCCCTTGCAATTTCTGTTCCACACAGTTTCTCTTGTGCAAAGTGCAATGTTAATATTGAAAAGAGTAATTTGCAAAGATTTTGCAAAAAAATTATAAGGTTTCGTTTCACAAAAATTGTAAATTCTATTTTTGCAAAGCAAATTTCGATAAGTTTGACAAAAATTTTAAAATTCATATTGTTAGTGAAACTAGTGAAACTTTCAAAATGTTAAGGTGAGTTTTTGTCCAACGATAGTGAAGACGTGATTGTAAGGCCGCGTGTTCACTATGTCATTTTTGTTGTCAAATTGTTGCAAATTGTATGAAAACGGGTTGTCATATGGCGTCATCTATGTCATCTATCATGATTGCAAACATAGAAGACTCCATATGACAACCCGGTTTCATACAATTGCCAACAATTTGGACAATTGTTACAAATTTTTAATACAAAAATACTTGTTTTGAAAACTAGCAAACAATATATCTTTTTTTTTTAATAACATGTTACAAGTTTTTTTCCATTTTTATTTTGCGGCTCATTTTAGCAAACTGTATTTAGCAATACAAAGAGAAAAGACAGACATGTAAGATAATTTGTGGTACACTTTGCACACTCACTTTTCAGGGCAGTGCAAAGTCTTAACAAAGAGAGCAAAGTTTCTTCGAAAATTTTCTTAGTCCATAAATGTGAAACACTAATTTCAGGCAGTAATTAAACTCTTTCATAGGCTGCATGGCATGAAACACAGTTTTCTTGAAACTACAGTGGTCCACATCAAAATCATCATCATATCGGAAAATCGAGCACCAGTAACAATCACTTCGAAGAAGAAGCCACCATTATTTTCGAAGAAGTTTGGTCCAATATTTAAAATCGAACTCACCAAGAGCTCTCCAACAAAAATAGGCCAAACACCACCACAGTGGGCTTTTAGTATAGGTCTGTGTTGTTAAATATTTATGTCTTCATCATTGCAACCGTGATGAGGCTGTGTGCCCAAGGTTGAGCCAGTACTTTATTTTCTAAATAAAATTATATTTTGTTTGTGCACACATGCATTTACACACACACACACACACACACAAATACATACATACAATCAAAATACGAGTAGAAAAAAAAGAAAACAAAAAATTATAAATAAGAATAAAAAAAAAAAAACTGAGACATTATGTCAACCTTATTTCACTTTTTTGCCACAAATGAAGATTAACATCATTTGAGGGTTAGAAATCGTTTTCAATTTAAATTCAATATACATCCGGTTGTTAAGACGCTGTGTATTTCTGTTCCTCCGCCAAAGCCGTTGTTGCTGTTATTTTTAACTTACATTGTCGTCATTGTCGCTGGTGGTGGTGGCAATGATGATTATGTTGTTCAGACGACAACGGCAACGGCGTCGGCGACGATAATACACAAACAAATTTTTCAAACATCAACGCCATAAAAGGTCGCCTGGTCAAATAAATATGTATAAACTACACCAAAAACAGCAAAAAATAAATGTACATTCACACATTCAGGCATTCATTCAGTCACTCATTCATTCATTCATGCTCTCATACATCTAATGTAGAGTATTTTGCAAATCAACCACTTTTGGGTTTTTAGTTAAACAAAAAACAACAATCCAACATCAAAAAATATTTCAACAAACAAGACAAAAACTGACATACATAGTTTGTTTATATGATGAATGTCTACTTGGCTGGCCGACTGGATGACTAGCAATCAAACTAACTAACTGACGGAATAAATGAACGAATGACGAAATATGTACATACAATGTATCGCAAAACTATTTTGCCTACTCATTTTTAGGAGAAATTTGTTTTTCATTCACACATAAAATTATAAAATCAAGTAACAAATTATTTTTTTCAATTGAAAAATATGAATTTTTATTTATGCAGTTATTGTTGCATTTCATTAATTTGCATCATTAAGCCGATTTAACGATGTCAGACCGTCCGTCCGTCTGGCTGGCTGTCTATGAAAAGCTTGTGCGCAGAGTACAGGTCGCAATTTTAAAGATATTTCGATAAAATTTGGTACATGATATTATTTCGGCACAAAAACGGATGGGATTGAATCTGGTAGAAATCGGTCGATTAATTAACCTGGCTCCCATACAAATCTTCTCCCGAAATATGGATTTAATGATCATAAATATTTGAATTATGCAAGTATCCAAACAAATTTCACCCGAATGATGAAGCTGAAATACATCTACAAATTTTGGGTTTATAATTGAACATTGCTTCCATACAAGCCCCACTTCGAAAATCACTTTAATAACTCTCTTTAAAATGTCGGTATCTAAATAATATTGCAGACAAATATATATATATATATATATACAAACTTTTGGGACAATTTCATGATGATCGGTCCATAATTAGTCATAGCTCCCATATAAGTCTCACTTCCGAAAATTACTTTAACGCCCATACATCTTTTCAAAATGTTGTTATGCAAATAAAATTCAACACAAATAAGTTTCATATATACAGAAATGATGACACCTAATTTTATAATGGCCCGTCCATAATTAGTCGAAACTCCCATCTAAGACCCTCTCCGTAATTTACTTTAACCATAGCGCCCATTTCTGAATGGTAGATATTATATGGTCGGACTTGACCAACTATACTTTCTTACTTGTTTCTTTTTAGTTTTATTTATTTTGTTCTAAAGATAAGTGCGTTTTTTTCTTGTTGACCCCGGTTGTGAAGATCTTTGAAATCCAGCCCCATATCAACATACAACCGCCATCATAATATCATTTATTTGGCTTCTACTAGACCTTATTGCGACCATCCGACTGAAAAACGTTTTTGTCACAGAATTATTAATTACAGCCAGTCTGTTAATTTTCAAAATAAATGGTTTTTATCTTGCCAGACGGTTGTATTTATTTATGGATTTTTAACATTGTTAACATTGGTATATAGTTTTCTTCTATGTTGGTCGTTAAAATCTGTTCGGAATAAATGTCTTTCTTCCCCTGTATTCAACGATTTTTGGACAAACATTCTGTGGTAAATTTTAAATGCTTCCGCGACTATAGAACAATTAATTAAATTTTTGTCTGCTTGGCAACATCTACAAATTTCTCTTGAAAATTAGTAGGTTGTAGGTTTAGTTGTGTGACACACTGTATATGAATGAAATGTAGTACAAATGAATGAATGTTTGCAACTTGTATAAAAGTCTGATACTGACATTAAGCTACTGCAACTACTCATCACACTATTATAGAGATTATCGCTAACAACATGATTTTAAGAAAATTTTTTCTTACACACACTCTCGCTCTTAGACACACTTATACATATGCATAAATTTGTTTCCTTGTTTTTTGGGTGGATATTTTATTTACATACTCTTTTTGTTATTGATGTGTTTGTGTTTGTGTTCATGTGTGCTATTCTTTGTTTCATTTCATTAGAACCACCACATCATCGTCCTCATCATCATCACCATCATTGTCGTTATAGGCAACATTTAAAGGAACAACCCTAAAGGCGTTTTCCACATCAACATAATTGTCAAACATTTTGTTGTTTCTTTTTCAATTGTTACCGGTGTATGTTGTCGTGTGTGTTTTAGTTGTGTATTTTCAATTGTAGATGATGATGCCTTGCAGTTTTTTGTAGCAAAATTAAGTTTTTGATTGAAAAGAGAATTTAAACTCTTTAGAAATATTTCACAGTATTTTATGAGTATTAGCTGGGGTTACAGTGGTTTGAAGGGAGTCTATCTCAAGAATATCTCAACAATAAATAATAAATACACACTTTGTGTTGAATTCAATTCTGGAAATATAATCGAATGCAAATTCTCAGATTTTTACATTTTTCTTTATGCAGTCCAATACTGGTTATACTTTTTGTCACGTTTTTTAACCCATATTTATTACTAATACATATATTGGAAATAACAAAAGTTATCCATTGGACTAAACATACATAGGGATACTAGAATACGATTGAAAATAATAAATAATAAACAAAATTGTAAACATTTCTTAACCCGTATAAATGTCGCGTTCTAGATAGTTATAATATACATTATTTGTACCTTTTGTATCGGTTGTTCCTAGGCAAAGTTGTAGCAATAAAATATACTTGAGCATTATAACAAGTAAGAGTTTATATTCGGCTGTACCTATAATGGAGATTTATAAGATAAGTAGGCTTAAATGTGAGATAGACGATTTTTATATATTTATGGACTATTTGTGTTGAATTCCAACTTGCTAGTGGTTTTTATAAGGCCTTTATGCGCATTTAAGTGATTTGCGGAACTCGACTTTATATGGGCTACGGTCAAATATAGACCGATCATCATGAAATTTGGTACCACGATTTAAATGTATATTTTGATTATGCTCGGTCGAATTTCAAGTGGATAGTAATTTTTGCAAAATATTTATTTTAATTTAAGTGATTTTCGGAAGTGTTCTTTGTATGGGGCTATGACCAAAATTATGGGCCGATGCAAACAAAGTATTGTTTTGAGATTTCACTTTGCACGAAACTTATTATTGCAGAATATTGTTTAGATACGGCTTCTCTATAGACATTTATGTACCATAAAACCATATTCCGGAAAGATATTTGTATGGGGGCTATAAGAAATCGTGTACCGAATCCTACCATTTTCAACAAGACTTGTCCTTCTAACAAAATTAAAGTGTGCAAAATTTCATGATATTAGCTGCATTATATTTGAAGAAAACGGCAAAAATATCTGAAAAATATCGAGGTAGTCTGAAACGTTGATCTATAACTCGGATCCTACTGGACCGATTTTGCCCATTTGCAATACATTTCGGTGGATTAAAAACTGTTTGGTAAAAATTTCATTATTCAGGGTTTTTTTTAAAGCTCTATCGTGATTTAAACAGAGGGACAGATGGACGGACATGTTTAGAATCGTATAAGGACCCAGAATATATAGACTTTTTTTTTGCTCTACGACCATTATTTCGATGTGTTACAAACGGAATGGCAAACTAATATCCCCCCCAGTACATATTTTTGGTGGTGGGTATAAAAAGGGTAATTTAGTATTTCTTCTAAATAAATCTTAGGCAGTCTTCAAATTTTAAATATAAATTTATTTAATGTTGAAACGTAATGTTCGGGCCAAATAAGAAAAAGTACTTATATTATTGGCTCTTTTTTGGTTCCTTTTGTATACATTGCGATGTAAATTGTATTGTAACTGTGTTAAGCCAGTCAAATATATGTTTTATTTTGTTACTTTATGCATTAAAGCAATATAATTTAAAATTTCTTGAAAATTACTTTTTCTATATTTAATAGTCTATTCCACTGTGCAGTGATTATATTGAAATAAATACTTATGTTGGCAACATTTTTACGTATGTTAATGTCATATAAATTTTGTTAAATTTTACATGTATAAAATGTATCTAGTACGTGAATATCCATACATATGTAAATCTGCAAATGTATGCATGGAAATCTCTGTGTGTGTGTGTGTATGTGTGTGTATGAGAGTATGTATGTTAAATACGCATGTAATTGCTTCAAGGCACTGTTGTTAAATGTCATCCTCTAAATATCATTATGTTAAGCTGTATGTACATAGTTGCTCATGGTTACAAAAATGATGTTCACAATGATGGCGTTGATTTTAAGTATTGGAAGTGGCAGCAAAACAGTGGTGGTAGCGTATGCTAATATAATCAGGAAAAGATTTAAGTAACAAACAAACAAAATGTAGCCGTTTGTTATTTATAATTTCTTTTCAAACCGTTATAAGAAGTTATTTTAGTTAAATTTAAGGAAATTAGATTGCCTCACTGTCTCACTCACAAAGCAAATACAGTTTGCTTTTGTATGTACATATGTATATTTAAAATGTAAATATTTTGAAACAAGTCAAGTGGTCGTTGAAGGAGTTAATAAATATTTTCATAATATGATTTAAATATAATTTGTTTTTGAAAATGTATGACGACTTTGTTGATTGTTTCAAGGGTCGTTATGGCAACAATAAATATTGTAAATATTAAAAAGTCAAGAATTATAGTGCTGTTTTTGAATACATATGCATGAATGTATGTATTTATTTATAATATTTAAAACAGTTTAAGTTTAAAACTATTGTCGATTTAAAAAAAAATTTAATTCTGGGCAAGTGGCTGAATACAAAATTTTGATAATAATATTTTAATAGAAATGTTTAAAATAATATGGATTTATAGATAATCTTAGTTATTTTCATGAGACTATTGGTTCTTAGCTAGTTTAAAATTTCTTGATTTAATTTTGTTCATACTCCAATGTCGCGTTCTTGTTCCAAAATAATCGTTTCTTATTAGTACTTCACGATCGTTTTAATCAAGTGGCTGAACATTCTATATTCAAATCAAAAATTAGTGGAATTATCTAAAAAATAAATTACTGCCTATAATAATAACACTTAACATTTTATTCTGATTATTAAAGTATGTTTCGTTCGCTATCGTAAGAACATGTTTTTTTCAAAACCGAATGTTTAAAACAACAAGTCAGAGTGCTGTGCCGAATCTTAAACACCTACACATAATAAGAATAAGAAATACAAAAACTACACTGGTTATAGGACTAGAATATCCTTATTCAGTGTTTTGTATTTACTCTTAGTACACATTTTATTATTATTTTATATATTGTTTGCAGACCAACAACATAATTTATTTCAAATGTTTTCAAATCAGGGGCCAAATTACCGCATTCGTGATCGAATGAGCTATCGTATCGAAAAATGATTTCGATATCGAAATTATGATAAAATGTACTAAATTTCTTGTCCGATATCGATTGCCATAATCTCAAATAAGAAAATTACGATCAATTTTACTCGATATCGAATGCGGTAATTTGGCCCCTGATCTAATTTTGATCATTTATAATTGATGTAATTACCGATTCTTACCATAATTTGCAGAGTTTGTCTGATTTTCACAATAATCTTGAGTGTAATTTAACAATTTATAAAATTAAAAGAACAATTTTCCATAGTCACAACAAGTTATGAAACAGGGTATAAAAAATGGTAAGATTATAAATTGAGGCCTGTTTTAGTTGAATTTGATCTCAATAGCATTATTTAGTAAAAGTGGACCGATAATGAACTGATAGCTTCTAAATCTAGTATCCACTAATGTGATTTCTATGTATTTTAGGCTTATTTTGGTTAAATTTCATCTCAATAACTCAATAAAATTTTGGAAGTGATTCTTATATTGGTGATATAGTCAAATATGGACCGATATTCTCAAAATCCTTCAGTTTGATTTTGGCATGTATGTATATGATCCGCGTAAAATTTTGGATCGGTTATTTATAAGAGATTTATGAGTATTACAGTGATTTTCGGAAGAGGGCTTTATATGGGGGATACGGTCAAAAATGGACCGAAATTTAACACAATTTTGTGGAATGATTTTTGTACGAGTATATATGTAAATGATCTATAGAAAGTTTTGAGTCGGTAGCGATATTTATACGATTTTCGGATGTGATCCTTACATGGGAGCTATGACCAATTATGGGCCGACTACCATAAAATTTAGTACAACAATTTATTTATATATAAGTATTATTTATGTCACATTTTAACTTTTTAACATTATATATACCAGATTTATACGTATTTAACTGAATTTTGGAAGTGGACTTTGTATAGGGTCTATGTTCAAATATGGACCGAAGAAAACAAAATTTCGTTTTGCGATTTCTTTTTACATTGCAATTATTTTTGCCGAATTTTGTAATAATATACCAATTTTACAGGCATTTATTTATCAGTAAGCCATATTTCGAGAATATATTTGTATGGAGGCTATAAGAAATCATTGATCGATTTTTCCTTTTTTCTTCTTTTATCATAAAAATAACGTGTAGAAAATGTCATGTCATACCTTTAAAATATTTGAAAAAATTGGAAGAAAAATGTTTTTGAAATTTTTATGGACTTTGTCTCACATTTTGGTCTATAACTCTGGGTGTACTATACCAAGTTTGCTGATTTTCAATACCAAGCTGCTTAGGAGAATTATAAACGGGTTTTTAGAAACCCTGTTGATTTTGGTTGTGTCTTTTAGAGGTGAGAGTGTTTTACACAGACATACAGACGGACATAGCTTAATCGACTTAAAATTCCATAAGGATCAAGAATATATATACTTTGTTGTATCGCAGATGAATATTTCTCAGTGTTACACACGGAATGACAAACTTATATATATAGCGAACGAGAAACTCTGTCAAAATTAAGATAAAACGTTTTAGTGATTATTATTGGCAAAAGTGCTATTAAGATGTTATCGAAAAATGAAAACTTCAAAGACGTACGATGTCACATTCTGGACTTTGGAAATGCCAATATTATACTCGTATACCTACTGCAGGGTACTGAGCATTAGGTCAAATTTGTACTGTACGCATTCGCTTTTAACTTTTGAGATTTCCTTAAACTTTTCAAATACAAACAATGATTGTTTGTAGCAACAACGGAAATATAATCAATATTTACAGATTTATGGCCAAACAGGGAAGGGAAACAATTTTCCAAAAAAAGAACGAAAAAAATATTATCAAGAAAGTACAAACAAATAAAATCTGATACGGGGTATACAAAAAAAAACATCTTTTGTAAATAAAAATTTAAAATCAGGAAAAAAGAAAATATAATAAAGGAAAATGTATATAAAAAAAAACAAGCAATGACACCCAACCAACAATGTATCTACGTAGAAGTGGAACGTGTAACGACAAACGATTCAACGACGGCTGGATAAGAAAAAGTCACTAAAGCTATTTTTGAGAAATGGTTGGTGCGGCTGCTGCTGCTACTGAGCTAAGTTGTTGTTGCAAACATTTTTATTTCTTATTTTTCAATCGCAATGTGTCCTGACTGCCAGCCCTCTCAGGTTTGATATGGTTTGGTCTGTGGCCATAACGCAACACAAAAAAGGTAACAAGAGGGTTGTTAAAACGCTTTCTTTTTTGTTTTTGTCGTTGTTCCTTGAATATTTGTTCATACTTTGTTTCAATGTTTTTTTTTTTTTTTTTATTATTATTTTTCCATCGCATGTATGATGAGGATGATGATGAATATTTCTTTCCCCTTGAATGGAATATTTTTAGTATATTTTTTATTGTTGTTGTTTTTTCTGTTGTTCTTTAGATGAGTAAATGAATGTATAAATGGATGGTTGGACTGTAAGTAAGAGTATGAATGCTTGTGTTCATGTGCGTTGTGTGTGTGTGTAAGCTTACACACTTATGTTGTTGTTGTTTGTTTTTATATACACTGTAGATGTTCAAACAAAATATCTTCCGGTTTCCGGATGAAGCACAAGTAAGAAAAATACAAAAAAAAATATGAATATTGTGTGTATAAAGAAATAATAAAACATTTACGAATATGCAATAAATATACTAAATATATACAAATATCTATATGTATGTATGTATATAAATACGTGTGTTAATATGTAGGCAAAAAATTGAAGTATGAATAGAAACCGGAGACGAAGTGAAAATCAAACATATCTACATTTTTATTCATAAAGATTTTTTTCAAATCTTTTTTTTTTTCGTTTGCTTATTTGTATGACGCAGTGAGACTTATAGATTTTTTTGTTTTATAAATTTGTGTATTATTTTTTTATTATTATGTATATTTTATACATACCAATGATTATACATATGTATGTATGATGGTACGTGTATGTATTTACACCTTGTTGTTGGTTTCCCTGTGATTTGAGTATTGTGTTGCTTCCGTTGTTGCAGCATAAATATATTTATACATATAAAATGTATGTTTATATGCGGTAAATGCTGTGACGCTTTAGAACAACAAAAAATACATACATATATATATGTATGTATATCCTTAAAATTAAAAAAAAATATATATTTTATCCTTAGGTAGTTATTACAGAATTAAGGGCTACAGATGAAACGAATCTACAATTCCCTACTGAATGTGTACATATGTAGATATTTACAAAAAATGTCAGGCATATATGGGCACTTCCACTGTCAAGAACGTGACTTCGTATACCTCTTATAATATAATGTATTGCAACTAATTGTAGGTGCTATCATGGGCAAATTGTTATTAAAATTTAAAATATATTTTTTCTTGCCTTTACACATTTCCTCTTTAGTAATTATTGTCAATTTCATGATTGCACTTATCATCTGAAATCAGTAACAAAAATCAATCACAAATAATGAGAGCTAGATCAACGGTAAATTTTTCAGTTTGTTCGCAATGTCGCGTTCTTGTATTTAAATTATTAGTTGTGTGGTGTAAAACGTAGGAACTAAATATTAGCGATATATTAGCAATAAATGTGAGGTCAAAAACGCGACAATAAATAGAACTAGTTTCCAAATGAAACTAGAAAATTTTAAATATAGCGATTTTAAAAACTCAATTAAAGTAGAATAATATAAATTTTTGTTGATTTTTGTATTTTGTATCTTATTTAATTATTTTCCAATGTTTGTTTGCAGTATATGGCTCTTAAACTTTTTAATCGAGGATCTCTTTAATATATCTCAGGTACTAAATTGTTGCTTTTCTTTTTCTTTCGGACACATTTTATTCATCTAAATATGCATGTCAAAGTAGTAAAAATATTTATTTTTTACAAGAACGCTACATTAGAAAATTAAAAAAATTAAATTAAAAGATTTCATAATATAAGTGCAATCATATTATATATATCTGGCCAATATTTACCTGAAATTCTACCATTTTCAATATGGTGAATTCTATTCAAAAGGGACGAATATCATGAAATAGACACAGAAAATTGATATTGTACTCTCACCCCAGTATAAAAGATTTAATGATATAATCATTTTCTGTTTTTTATCATTCAAAATATATGTTTGGTTTATTTTAAGAAGAATTTGAGATTTTCATACAGAAAAAGCCAAAAATTTGTAAAATAAAAACGATGACAAATCGGCGTGATTATAATTCAGTTTTAAATAATTTTCATTAAATATTCGGGTTCAGTTTCGGATAAATGCAAATAACTCGGTTTTGACCGGTAGTCGCGCAAAAAGTCGGTTGCGATTGAAATCTAGTTTTGATGAAAAAAGAGCTTTTGTTATAAAAAGTCAATTTCAATAATGATGATGATTAGATATAGGCGATCTAGAGGCATCGTGGGAATAGCTTTGCTGAAACTCAAACTTCACACTACTTCTTCTACTTTATTTAGACAAATTTTCAGGTATATGCTGTACATGCTAGACCGACTTGATATTGCGGTAAAGAACACTTTGCCTGTTTGTGGAAAACCCGCTTGGAATTTTTAAAAGTGATATTTTAAGGAGACTTGGATTTTCTTTTAACAGTTATTGTCGCAGCTTTCGGGCTGTGTATTATCACATGCCAAACTAAACATGTAATATGAATGTGATGTATGGACGAATTTGTATACTAAATTTGTCTATCTGACCTGGACTATTACCTTGCAAATTTTTGACAAACTTATCAAAATTTGCTTTACAAAAATAGAATTTACAATTTTTGTGGAATGAAATGTCATAATTATTTGCAAAATTTTTGCAAATCACTCTTTTCAATATTAAGATTGCACTTTGCACAAGTGGAACAGAAATTGTAAAGAAAATATGAAAATTTCAAATCACACTTATCAATCTAAACTTATCACTTATCAAATAGTATAGTTTTTAGGAGCATAAAGTTTTGTAAATTGACGAACGATTGCATAAGTGCATAAATGCATAGTGAAAAGTTGATAAGTTGTTTTGTGGAATAGGGCCCAGGTTTGTTAAAAATTATATTTATATTTTCGTTCATAAGTAATTTAAAATATTTAATAAATTACAAGGTTTTGGCCGAAATGTTAAGATAACAATAAATTATTAGTCAATTTTTTTAAGTATATGGGTGTTTCCACAGAAAATGACCCATTACAGCTCAAAAATGAAATTATTATTTTTAATTTATTTTTCCGCTAATATTACACAAAATAAATGTATCTGTCATTTTTTAAAGGATTAAATTTAATTTTCTTTATACTAACAAAAATATGCTGCTTTTTGTTACCCATAATAAATGAATTCGAACACAAAAAACGTTTAACTTTTTATAATGTAACGACCGTTACTTTAACTTACTTTTTGTTATTAATTTCCTTTGGTTTGAAAATAAACCCATTCCTTAAAAAAAACATTTCAAGGAATTTAATAAGATTTTTTAATTGACACATCCGTGCAAAATTTTAGTATACATGATGTTTGTTTCCGAAATTTTAAAACAGCACATTTATAAAGTAACGACCGTTACCTTTTTAATGGTCAAAAAAAAGTATTGAAATTACATTTTTTATGAATTCTTTCGATTGCTACTGATGCTTGAACTTTCGTAGGTCCAAAATTAAGCAATCCTCGTGGCATATTTTCTTAGGTTGCAATTTTATTTAAAAAATCTCCGAAAATCGGTAACGACCGTTACTTTGGAAACACCCATATATGCATTTAACAACTTCTAAGCTAATTTGAATCTATGGTTTTACTTCTGCTAATATAGTTCAGCTTTTATATATTTCAAGACTTTCTTAAGAGCCATTTTAATGAGCTATAAGAGCTCAACTCAGAATTCAACCCTCCATATTGGTTCTAAATGATACTTAGACTAAATTTTTCTAGTTTATTGCCATTTATTTATGTTAAACAACAAACAATTCCCTGTGTTTCATCTTTGAGAAGTAAAAAATATTTTATGTTGATCTGTATAAATAGAATATAAATAAAACTTCATACGAACTGTCACTGAGTATTTCTTCTGATTTTGTAAAGATTTTTGTGAAAATAGGGAAGAAAAAAAAATAATAAGAATTCATTTGACTATTTAAATACAAACGTTGTTTTGTTTACATGTATGTGAATGTATGTATTGACGATTTTGTTTTTGTACTCGTATGTATTTAGATGGTGTGCACGTGTCAATTAGAATTGATTGTTTCTTTAAGTAAAGTAAAATATACACAAATTTGTTTTTGTGTCTTTTTTGTTTTAATGTTTTCCTCCCTCATACTCGTACTACAATTTGAAACTCTTGTTCTTGAATATTCTTTTCCTTTTCATTTGCTGCTACATTCCTGACTTCCACCAACGACAAAACCAAATCCCAAATGTGTGATTTTTTTCTTGGGTTCTTGGCGTTGTTGTGTGCATTTCAAGTCTTGTTTGTAAAATGATTTAATATTATTTTTATACCCTACACCACGATAGTGGGGAGCGTATATTGGATTTGTGCTGATGTTTGTAATCCCCAGAAATATTGCTCCAACACCCACCATAAACTATGCCGATCGACTCAGAATCACTTTCTGAGTCGATTTAACGATGTCCTGGCTGTCCATGTAAACATTGTGCGCAGAGTACATGTCGCAATTTTGAAGATATTTCGATAAACTTTGGTACGTGATATTTTTTCGGCCCAAGGATGAATGGGATTGAAGCTGGTGGATATCGGTCCATTATTTCACCTGGCCCCCATACCAATGTCCTCCCGATATTGGGGTTTACCGATCAAAAATGTTTGAATTATACAAGTATCCAAAAAAATTTTATCATAAATGAGTGGTAAATGAAGCAAAATCACATCTACAAATTTTGTGCAGATCGGTCCATAATTACTCGTAGCTCCCATATAAGGTCCACTTCCGAAAATCACATTAAAGACCATAACTCTCTCAAAAATGTTGGTATCCAAATAATATTTAACGCAAATATATTTCATATGTATGTAAATAATACGGTACAAGTTTATGATGATCGGTCCCTCATTCGTCGTAGCTCTCCCTTATAACGCCCACTTCCGAAAATCAATTTAAAGACCATAACTCTCTCAAATATATTGGTATCCAAATAAAATTCAACACAAATAAGTTTCATATATATAGAAATGATGACATCGAATTTTATAATGGTCGGTCCATAATTAGTCGAAACTCCCATATAAGACCTACGGAGAGGGTCTCAATTTAATTTAATTCAATTTAAGCTTCATAAATAGTTTAAAAGTATTTTTATATCGAGATAAAGTTTAACACATATAATATTAATATTCACTGACATCATGACACTAAATTTTTGGATGATCGGTCGACAATAGGTTACACAGAAAAAAAAATCATGTTTCTTTTTCAATTAAACCTTTAATTGGTTTTAAAATAATTTTCAATTAAAATTTTAATTGATTCAATTACTTTTTCTGATATTTTCAATTAAATCTCACATTTTTTTTAAATGATACTATCATTTTGTTTACAGGTCCGATTTCAATTAAATTTTTAATTGATTCCACAAATATTTTTAATGAAACTCATTTTTATTTTTTTCTGTGTTTATCTCCCATATAACGCCCATTTCTAAAAAACTATTTTATACATATACTGGGTGTAGGGTATTATATGGTCGGGCTTAACCGACTACCGACTTTCTTACTTGTTTGCGAGTGTGTGTGTGTCTTTGAGGAAATACTATAGAATTAGTTAGAATGTATTTACATTTACTCTCAGATATATGTATGTACATTGTACATACATATTTTACATGTGTAACAACAACAAAGTATAATATTTATATTACATAGATTTTTTTTTATTATGTCTGAATGCCTGTATCGTAGCATGATGCTGTAATATATGAGTGTATGTATGTATGTATATGCATGTATGTCGGTTTATGTGTATGACTAATCGTATGCAATAAATTTGTTGGAGTAGATTTTCAGATGTTCCCTTTTTTTCGTTGATTTGATCATCTTTTAACAATATTCTTATTTTAGCATTTTAATAAAACATATTTTATCTACACAAATAAATATGGAAAAAATTCTTTGTATCTGTTGATGTACTCGCACTAGTTTGTATCCATATGTGTGTTTAAGTGATAAGATGCTAAGAAAAATCTATAATTTGAATCAATGTTGTCAGAGAAGTAAAAGAATTATTTCTATAACTTTTATGTTATTAAAGAAATTTTTAAATAGAACGTGGTTTCTAAATATAAAATTATTTTCAAAATTTCAAATATTTCTGGTTTTCATTCCATACAAATTCGCTGCATATTTCACAAATTCACAATTAATTTCAAACTTTTGAGGTGTTTTTTTTCGAAATATATTAGCGAAAATTTAAGAAAAATTGCTTATCAAATTATTCTGTATATACGCTCGGAAAAATAATTCCCTCATCAGTGCATAACATGACCCCATTTGGGATGAGAGAAAATAGATTCTTTGAATCTACCTATTTCGTTGCCACGCGATAGATTCAGTTATATGGACAGATTGTTTGTTATACCAAGATGAATTACGATTAGAGTATTTAAAAACCGAAACCGAATTCCGGTTTCAAATTATTCGACAATCGGTTTTTTTTGGATCGTTTAACCGGTTTATGTCATTAGCAACGTTTTTAAAAATATAAGAATAAAAATATAAAATTCAATTGATTAGGAAATATTTGCTTGCTGTACCCGTATATTAAAACGTTTTTTCTTGTAGGATGCAATCTTATTGAGAATATTTATATATTTTTGAGGTCTTCAAAAATTCTGCATATCGCTCTTTGACAAACAGCTTAATTGTTGGCTAGAAAATATATTTGATTAATATCAAATTTTTTGTTTGTTTTCCTTTAAATTGTTCATTATATATAAAAATATATCACGATGCGTTCGTGATAAGAAAAACTTAAATATTGTCGTACATAATAACAACGCGGGTTTTCAGCTAAAATCGTATTCAAAAACGGTTTTTAAAAAATGCAATATTTTGAATAATGCGAAAACCGGTTCTGCGAAAAGTTGGGTTCTGAATACTCTAATTACGATCGAGAGAATTAAGTTTTGCTCATAACAACTGACATTTTAGAGGTAAAGAAAGAACGTTTTATCGCTTGGATTGCATCATTTGCCTGACAACTATATATAATTTATTCAAATTGTTTTGTAATAGTCTTATTCAGAAAAAGTTAAAGTAGACTTCAAATGTACTTAAAGAAAATTTTGTCTAAAAGCACACATCAAACCTACTTTATTTTTTATGAATACGGCAGTTAATTTTTAATTTATTTTGTATCCAATATAATATATATCACATATAACAAATAATTTAAAATGAATTTCAGTAGCAATTACATTTAGAAAGCAGAAAACAATGATTACAGGACTAAAAATTGTGTCATGCAGTAATTAAATTGTTTCACCGGACACCATTTTAATGAAACTAAATGTCATCCATATTTCTGAACTCAATTATCATAATACGGTCTCGAGCAGCACTAACAGCCTTTGCTTGATCAGCATCATTTTCGAAGAAGTATGGTTTAATAATGCTTTCAGTTAAAAATCTACATTAAAAATTGACACGTTTATAGGTTAAGGCTAAAAAAAATCATACCATAATAGAGCTGCAATCATAGCATTATTGTAGTAAATCATAACATGGTTGTACACAAGTATATTATTTTTATTATCTTTAGTGCAGATTTTGAACTCATAATCAACGGTAATGTTCTGGCATAAAAATATTATGGTTGAAATGGAATCGTAATATAATTGATCATACTATGACTGTTCAGGGATTAAATTATGATTAATGATATTATTATGATATTGTATTTTATTAATACATTAGTAATAACATGTTCCATAATATTTTAGAATATAATTTAACAGCAATAACAATATGATATTGTTAGATTATGTTTACCACAACCATATTTTATGTTTACCCCTTCTATGGTGAAATACAATTTCTTTGCAATATAATCCATCCAAAGGTTACCAGCATTTCAAATGAATTTTGGAATTTTTCTAAAGAAAATTTATTAAAATAGCAAAACTAAACTTTTATATTTTTAGGCGGGAAATTTAGTCAGTTCCAGAAAATTTTAATTTCAAATACTCAATACTAGTCATATGTCGTATTTAGCTCGGTACGGTCATCCTGTTCTAATAACTGATAACTGTAGGTAAATATAAATGTAACTGTACTGCAACTTAATCCGAAATAAAAAAAATATAATCCTAATAAATCTGTTTGTATGCTGGTATTACAAAAAGGGAGTACTTTGCAACCATAATAAATATACGATACTTGCAATATTTAAAGCAACATCTGTACATATGTTCAAAGTAACATATCAATATGATAAATATGTAAGTATAAATATACATATCCATATATACATACTATAAATGTATTGGTATGAGTATCTAGATGATGATGATGATGTGATGTTCATTCAGTTGCCATTGCCTGATGGTGGATAAAAATACACCCCCAAGTTTTATTTATAAGATACAGCCAAGTTGGCAGACAGTCAGACCAGACCAGACCATACCGACTTACTAAACTCACACTTTTATTCTTTTTGAATATTCCATAAAATGTAGACCATGTTTGTGGCAGTTTGTTGTTGCTGTTGTTTTATGCATTTTTAGTCTCATATTTGCATTTCATTATATTGATTGTATTTGTGTCGGTACCTTTAAGTATGTATGAGTTTCTTACTTTTTTTCTGTTTGTTGCTATTACTGTGTGAGTCTTGTAATATTTTCCAACAATAAAGTATTTTTCTGATGTCTGGTGACTGACCCTCTTTCCTCCTTCACCCCGTCCATTGTAAATACACACTTCCAAACGTACATTTATACTCGTAGAAAAGTGTCAGTGGTGAGAGAGTGTGTCGTGAAAGTGCTGGATACAAGTAACAATGTACACAAAGAAACATACATTCATACATTCATAGAAACGTACAAAATTAATAGAAATAAAATTTCTATATTTATACAAAACGCAAACACACACACACACGCAATACATGTATTCACACGTATACAAACATACACACATATATAGTTAGTACTAGAGCTGTAAATTGGAACTATGAACTACTTAAATATGAATTGGGGTTAAAATACCCACAATTATTTGATCTTGATCCCTTTTTCTTTGTTTTGGTTTTTGTTGTGTTTGTTTTAATTTTATTGTTGTTACAATGAGAATATGAAATATTTAGTCACATAAAATAATAGAAACACTAAATAAACCATTTCACGTTGAAATTGTGAAAAGACAATTTTTAATTCAGAAAAGCTTTTGAGAACTTTCGTTTTCTCAAATATATTTGTTAAATATTTAAAATTTCAAATTCGGGTTTCTCAGCATTAAATTGGTATTCTGAATTTCAATTTATTATTTTTAAATATACATACATACATGTGTATGTAAATTTGGGTTTACTTATGACACAATATTATAAGGCAGGCTCAATCGAAATTCTCAATTATACAATTCTTGCAACGTCAAACAAAAGGAAATATGACCAAAATAAAATTATTTTCAAGCATTTTTTTTTAATAAATTCTATAAGAAAATTAATGATATTTATAAAAAAAACGTGTTATGTATATTAATTATCGCGAGAATTATATAAAACTGTAAAGTGTTAATTCCATAGTTTGACAATTCAGGGATTAACACTCCCTAATGTTTCAATCTTGTTTATTAGATCATGGGTTTTCCTCAATTTCAACTAGCAAAGGTGTAGATAGAAATGAAAGACAAAAACAAAAAACACATTTTCTATATACTCTTTCTATCAATGAAATACAACAGAATAATTGGGAATATATTGCATATGTATGTTAGGGATTTCCTGAAACATCGAGAACGTGTTTTTCAAGGTAAAAAATAGCAGGTTTTTCAACGAGAATTTCGAGTTCCAAAACAAAATGACACAAAGAATTTATATAGAAATATTTCAAATATTTATTGCACCTACAAATATTGGAAAGGGTAAGATTTGGCAATTAAATATAAGAGAATATCGATGTCGATTATTTTATATAAATGTTCAATCAAATTTTGTCATAATGTCGGATCTATTTTATTATTCACGGCAAGGATTTTCAGTATAGACTCTATTTTTAATATTTCATTTGCAGGCCTTATAAAGCGTGATTAATTTTGAGTTTCCCTACTTAAAAAAAAAAAAAACACAGAAAATTCAAATTTAATGAAGATTGTTTATTATCATTTGAAATAACATTCTTTGGCATTTATTTTTTGGAGATTATTTCTATCAAATGTTGCTACGTCGCAAATGGTTTATCCGTTGAGTCCAATTTTCGATTACTCGTTCGAGCATTTCGACTGGTAACTGGCTAATGACGCGTGATGTTTTCCTCCAAGGCCTGAAGCGGGTTTGTCCGCATAAACTTTAGACTTTACATATCTTCACATTAAAAAGTCTAACGGTGTGATATCACCGAAGTGTTCTCTCAATAAATCCATTGATTGATGCGAAGTATGGAAATAGGCACCAAAAGTCGCCGAGATCACGAGCTGCAATTTCAGACATCAAATAGTAGATTATCATGGTACGATAACGGTCGCCATTGACGGAATCGACTCTTCACGGTATTCGTGTACACTCTTAGCTACAGCCGCTATGAATGAATAACGAATGCTGGGTCAAAAAATGGGTGATGGTGTTGCGAATAGTAGTAGTAGTTGAGCGCAGTGCACGAAACACATTCCTCACAGAACATGAATTTTCGTAATAAAGTTGAACGATTTGTAACGTTGGTCAGGCGTAAGTCTTTCCATCATGAAATGCCAAACCATACTAAACAAAAATAACATGACAGCATGACACGACTCACACGTGATCTGTCAAAAAAAAAGGCAATTGAAAAAAGTATCTCTACTTGAATCATCCTATAGAAGACCCGTTTAAACATTCTAAAAGATTCGATACTCAATGCCTTCTCTCAGAAGGCCTTCTAGAAGGCGTTTCAAAATTGCATTTCAAAAGAATGTCAACAATTTATTAATTTAAAATTAATTTAAAACCCTTCTTTTATTTAAAACTTTCATTAAAGAATTTATTAATTTAGAAGAACTTTAATGAAGCCTTGTATGATGCATTCGTTGGTAGACCTTGCAATTGCCCTTCTCAAGTAGGCCTGCTAACAGGCATCTAACAATGACACACCATTTAAAATTGAAACGATTTGGCAATGCGACTGGAAGTATTTCTGACTGCAAAATATGGCCTTCTGGAAGGCCTCTTTACAGCAATGACCTTTCAAAAATTACTTTAGGATTTCGCTTGTTGACCAATATAAAAAAATATTTTGCCAGAAAAACCGATGCGAATTTCTTTCAATATGTCCTTTTTGAAAAACAAAGTTATTGTTAAAAACCCCGTTATTTCTATGGCAATACAGAAATCTTCCATATAAGCAGGATTTAAGGTTCGATTACAAATATAGATAGTTTTTGCAATTATAACATAAAATCATACCTACTTACAACACAACTTTCTTTAACGAATACCTTTAAATGCGTCATAAATATGTACATACATATGTATTTGTTATCAAGATTTTGAACAAAATATGCATTCTTTTGTGTTCAATATTGTGTGCTAGTTTTAATTACACGAAAATCAACCACCAAAGTAACTGAAATGTAAACTCAGTTGGTGGCTTTATTATTATTGAATTTATATAATTAACCACCCTATCATATTAAGAATGCGTGGCGCTGTTAAATTTTGTAACAATAAGGATAATTTAAGGATATGCTTCAATATAGCAAAAGTGTACTCTTGTTTACTCAATAGCCCTGCATTTCCTTACACTTAAGGAAAACAATGGTTATATAAACAAAGTTAAATGTTGCCATACAAAACCTAGCCTTGTTGGGAATTGGTGTCATTCATATATTCTGTTGCAAACTTGTTCTGTGTTATTTTCTCTTACTTTATATATACAGTTAGCGTCAATATAAAGTAAACGCCTAATGTGTTTTATTGTATGTTCTACAATTACAAATTTAAAATAAAATATATATTGCATAATTTACAATTAACTAAAGCAAAATATAATTTATTAATAAAAACTAGCAAAATAAGGAACAAATAAAAAATAATTCAATTTTAACGTTAAAGTACCAGATATTTCGCGTCATAGTAAACAGGTACATATGTATATAAAAGTCATGTAAAGCATCAACAATTGTATGTATTTAATCACCCCTATCGTGAATAAAAATTCCACATGAAATTTGTTCCCTTTTCAAATTTTCCTATTAAAACTCAATGTTAAAAAAATAAAAGGGAACAAATTTCATGTGGAATTTTTATTTACGATAGGGGTGAATATGTTTTTTTGTATTCCTTTTGCCTTTATCACAGCTGACACTCTTCTAGGTATAGAATCAGCAAGTTTTTTTTAGAGAAATCAGGCGAAATTTTGTTCCATTCATCCTGTATTACTGCCTTTAGGTTATCCTTGCAACAAGTATTTCTTTGCCTATTTTTTTTGTCTTGATATTCCCATAGGGGCTCAATTGGATTGAGGTCTGGGGACTGTGAATGATGATCTAATGTTTTTGGACAATGATTGAGCAACCACTATTTCACAATTTTGGAGGTATGCTTAGGATCATTATCTGGTTAGAAAATCTAGTTCTGCGCTAGTTCTAATTTCTCTACACTAGAGGCGACATTGTTTTTAAACATGTGGAGAAAATGTTCCTTTTTCATTGTAGATTCTATAAGTGTAAATATGGCATACTACCATTAATATAACAGAAACAAAATAATTAAAAAAAACTTATTAGATGTTCACACTGAAAGTCGAAATTCAATTATTTATAAGATATTTAGTATTTTGTTGCGTATCCTTTTTGATTCTCGATAGCTTGGAGTCTTTTTGGAATCAATTCAACCAGTTTTTTGCACACATCAGGACTTATTTGGTTCCATTCTTCCAGTAACGAACTCTGAGCTGGTATTGACTGGATTTTGCATCCGACGTTCCAGCTCATCCCATAAATACTCGATTATGTTAAAGTCTGGACTTTGCGCAGGTGTTTTGAGGACTTTAAGACAATCATACAACAACGAGTTTTTCGCTATCAGCGATGTGTGCCTCGAGTCATTGTCCTGGTAAAATTTAAAGTTATTGGCAATCCCCAATTTATGAGCACTTTGTTTAATATTTGCCTTCAAAATATCAATATACATGTTTTTGTCCGTTATGCCTTTTAAAAAATGAAGATTTCCGACACCGGAAGCAGCCACGCAACCCAACATCGTCACTGAGAAGCCCCCGTGCTTTAAAGTTTTCTTTGTATTTTTAGGATAAAACTTCTCATTAAGTTTACGCCACACATAACGCCGGCCATCGGACCAAATAAATTGTATTTGCTTTCGTCCGTGAAAAGAACCTGTAAATCTTTGAAGATATACACCCTTATTCAAAAACGATTATTAAATTTAACAAACGTTTATTAAGCAAATTTTTATATGGAAATCTGTCTTAGTAAACGTTTGTTAAATTTAATAATCGTTTTTCAATAAGGGGGATAGTCCAAAATCATCTTGCCCAACTTTGAATGTGAGTCACTGTACATATATATTACTAAAGGTCTTGGTTCACCATGTTTTTTGGGGGATTTTGATTCCAAATATTTCAAACTGACTTTCATCAGTGAAAAGAATATTATTCCAAAAAAAAAAAATTTATTAATTAGGCTAATTTATATTATTTTTGCGAAATTGAAACGGGCGTCTTACGTGGCACTCTACCATGTAGTTCATTTTGATGAAAAGATCTTCTAATCGTACTAGCGCTTTTTTTTTTAAAGAGAAGTACCAATTAGGTAATTAATATGCCTATATATAATTGTGTTACTTTCTTTGGAAAGGGGATAGGTTAGAGAAGTAAAGGTAGTGAAAGAAGAAAGCTTTTTTATATCACAACTCTGCAATTGAGCATTATGTTTGTTTTTAGTGCAGAATTGCAGCGCCTCTGGTGGTGAGTAGGCGCATTAATGTTAAAGCTTAATTTTGTAGCCTTTATATAATTATTTTACTTCGGTGGCGTTTAAATGCTATACCACCGAAGGAGGGCGCTGTGATAAATATAAGTTATGATAGAAAACTAATAATTATCAGAAATTGATGTTGTTTGAGTGGCAGCAGCTGGGAATCAAACCCGGGCTACAAATACCAACTCATGCTTAATGATCAAATACGCTAACCAATTAAGCTACAGCACCCTACGGTATTGTGTTTGGTATACTTGTCTATAATTTTTTTACTGTTCAGAGATGCCTTTCAACGATTTTACATATTTCATGCAGGGATTTACCATTTTTATGTAAGTCTATTGTAAGTTTTTCATCACAATTAACATCACAACTTACTCTCTTTAATGCTAAATTATGAAATTTGCAATTATTTTGACAGGCAATTTACCATTATACTTTCAAACAAAGAAAAATTTAAAGAATTGGCACTACTTTTGAAATGACAGGAGTTTTTTGCATAAGGATGATGCCACTGTAACTTTATTTTGACGCATACAAATTGGCATTTTTTAAACTTAAAGAACTCAATATGATTAAGTATTTGTTTTAATAATATGTGGTGTTGACTTTATTTTGACGCTCATGGTATGAGAGTTATTTTGTTTACCATAATATTAATTTCCAACCCTATAGTATGTATATATATTCTAAATTCGTACAGTTAGGGAAGCCAATGTATATACAGTTTCTGAAGTAATTATGTTATTTACGATATATGTATGTATATGTATCTATATATACCGCATCTGTATATTACATATACGTGAGAAACACTGGTCCAATACTAAACATAATAATTCGATTAGTTTCAAATTTGTGATCGAATTACTCGAATAACTTAAAAACCCTAATTGAAACAAAAGAAAAATCTAATAATTTGAATACCTTGCTAATTACTGACCGACTGTTATAGGTTAGGTTAGGTTAGGTTAGGTTAGGTTAGGTAAGCAGGCGGCCGTAGAGTGCACAGCTTTCTAAGGACCATATGACTGGCTCTTTTGTGTTGCCTGAAAAGATAAGAAAGAGGAAAATAGAAAAGAAAAGTTGGATAGAGATAGACAGTAAGTTAGATGGAGACAAGAGAAAAGATGTCGGGTCCGTAAGATTAGCTAAGAAAAAGATGCAGTATACTAATCAATTAGTCGCGGTAGCCAATTACTTCTTCTAATGGTTATAACATTAGGTGAAATTACTTTTGTATTTATGAAACATATTTGTGTTGAATTTTATTTGGATATCAACATTGTTAAAAGATTTATACTCCTTCAAGTGAGTTTTAGAAGTGCGTCTTATATAGGAACTATGGTCAAGCGTAGACCGAAACGTCAGTTAGATGGACATAGTTAAATCGACTCAGCATGTGATTCTGAGTTGATGGCTATACTTAAAGGTGGGTGTTAGACTAATATTGTTGGGCTTTACAAACATCAGTACAAATCCCATTAACCCTCCCCACTATGGTGGTGTAGGGTATAAAAATATATGGTTTCGATGTTCATTTGCCATTAAAAATCATAATGAAATTATATATAACCAAACATTTATTATTTAAGTAGCTAAACTTGCCTTAATGATATTTAACAAAAAATGTCTGCATTATTAAACTGATTGAAGTTAAATTAAAAATTCAATTAAAATAAGAGATTGACAAAAAATTGTTTTAAAATAATTCTAAAGACACAATACTTAAAAAATACGTGTAAGACTTTTGAAATCCATTGTAAAGTTCAGATTTCAAGACAGACAATAGAAAGAATTCACTACATTGTTTTTGTTGTTGGATTTTCTGTTTCACTAAATACAATCCGTTTTTTTTTTGTTTTACCAACAAAATAATGGTTGATTGTTGTAATTTTAATTCAAAACAAACATTTTTATTAAGTGTTGACAATTAATTGACACACCATCACCATTACAATCACCATCACCAGCATTTGCAGTCTGTTTTAATTTTTACAGAAAAACAAAAACAACGACGGACAGGTATAAACGAACGATAACAAAAACGTATCAAATTATTCAGTTTCAGTTTAATTTTAATTTTTTTCATTATGTATATTTATACCCTACACCACAATAGTGGGGAGGGTATATTGGATTTGTGCTGATGTTTGTAACTCCCATAAATATTGGTCCAACACCCACCTTAAAGTATACCTATCGACTCAGAATCACTTTTTGGGTCGATTTAACGATGTACGTCCGCCCGTCTGGCTGTCCATGTAAAGCTTGTGCGCAGAGTACAGGTCGCAATTTTGAAGATATTTCGATAAAATTTGGTACGTGATATTTTTTCGGCCCAAGGATGGATGGGATTGAAACTGGTGAAAATCGGTACATTATTTCACCTGGCTCCCATACAAATGCTCTCCCGAAATTGGGGTTTACCGGTCATAAATCTTTAAATTATACAAGTATGTAAACAAATTTCACCACAAATGAGTAATAAATGAAGCTAAATCACATCTACAAATTTCGTGAAGATCGGTGCATAATAAGTCGTAGCTCCCATGGCCCACTTTCGAAAATCACTTAAAAGAGCATAACTCTCTTAAAAATGTTGGTATTCAAATAATATTGAACACAAATATATTTCGTACATATACATATATTATGGTAGAAGTTTATGATGATCGGTCCATAATTAGTCGTAGCTCCCATATAAGTCCCACTTCCGAAAATCACTTTAAGGACCATAAATCTCTTAAAAATGTTGTTGTCCGAATAAAATTTATTTAACAAAAATTAGTTTCTTATATACAAATAGGATGACACATAATTTTATAATAGTCAATTCATAAATAGCCAAAACTCCCATATGAGACCCTCTTCGTAATTCACTTTAACCTTCATAAATCTTTTAAAAGTATTTATATCGAGATAGAGTATAACACACATATTATTTATATTCACGGAAGTCATGGCACTACATTTTTGGACGATCGGTCCATAATAGGTAATATCTCCCATATAGCGCCCATATCTGAAAAACTGTTTTAATGATATACTTGGTGTAGGGTATTATATGGTCGGGCTTGACCGACTATACTTTCTTACTTGTTTTTGTTATTTGAATTTTAAGTTTTTTTTTCTGTTTTCTTCTTTTTTCGAATTAAACGCCATTTCCGCAATTAAACGTTTATACTTGTGGTATGTACGAGTACATGCATATGTATGGGTGGCTGTGTGTGTGTGTGTGTATAAAAAGTATTAGGTACTTGTGAATATTTTAAATTCAAACAAAAAACGTAGGTATTGAACGAGAACAAGCTTTTCGTCTGTCTCTCTCTTAGTGAGGTTTTGTTTGTTTATAAAAGTGTCTGTTTGATTAAAAGGATATGAAAAGAAAACTTAGAATTTTGTAGAGAAATAAAAGGGCATTTTAAAATCAACTAATACAGACTCTGGAATATGAAAGCAGCAGCAAAGTATAGTCGTATGTGTGAAAATAAGTAATAATAAGAACAACAACAACAACAGCAGTAAAAACAAAAAAATCGAAATAAAACTTTAATTTCAATTAAATGCTAAACGCGTAATTTAGTAATTAAGTCATGTTTGTTTATACAGATACAATCAGTGTGACATGACAACCAACCGCCAGCAACAACAACCATAAACAATTGAAATAAAAACAATAATAAATAAACAACAAAAATATAAAAACAAAAAACTAATAAGTAGCTATTAGTATTATTATTTAGATGTTAAAATATAAAGCGTTCACACTATACGAGGATGTGTCTGATAAAATTCTACGACTATTTTATGAGATTTTAGTTGGAAAATTTGTTTTTTATTATTGTGAAATTGATTATTAACAAAACAATCAATACCTACATACATATGTACATATCTACAGGTGCTGCTTGGGTTTTTTATTTAAAATTCTTAAATTCTGTTAAACAAATGATGATAAATGAAGAGTACCGAAAATTAAGTTATTTATTTTTAATGCAGTGGTCGGCACTCATAGCCCCTAGCAGCCCATACATGATCAGTTCATACAAATTATTAAAAAAGAAACAAAAAAATCTGATTACTATAGAGAATTAAAGTCAATAAAAATTCAGATATTCTTTAGCTATAATCTCTTTATGCTGACCACAGGTTTATTATTACGACTATATCATAGTTTTAAGATTTTAATGGGACACTATTTAACTAAGGTTGATTAACGACTCAAAAAGGTTAATTTTTTTGTTGAAACAGCATAAACAATTTGCAATGCAATTTAAAATTAGTCGGGAAGTTTTTCCTGCAGATTAAGTCCAGGGAATTGTGCGACTTTAACCGGATAAGTCCACAAATGCAATGGTTATAGTAAAGTTTTTTAGTATTACGGTTGTTTGCACATTTAAATGTGGGGAGATGGGCGTCATGAGGATTTTGACCACATGCTGGACATATGTTGGGGCCCTAATGGTCTATGCATGACCAAAAGGCATTAAGCTTATCCCGATACCCCAAGGGGTAATAGTCCTGTTGTAATTCTATTACCTTGACGCTGTTATAATCCTTGGGAGAGATGGCGCCACCGGTGCACGGGCTTCAAAGAGTCTTGTTGATTACACTTGAAGCTGACTAGAGACTCTGTCTACTACCACGGGATCGGTTAAAAGTCCCCGGGGAATTGTCCCTAATTTAACCATTCCCCTAACTGATAATTGGAGAGGTGCCTTCGGGGTACACGTGGTGGCTATGGTTGATATCCAAAGCGGGAAAAAATGTAAGTTGGTTAGAAGATTGACGTTTGTTCTAGTGTTCTAACTGTTGCTGAAACAACAGAACCACTAAGAGTAGTGGTGCATTTAGCTCTGTGCTCAAGAAAAGTTCCTGAAATTGTGGCTTCACTGCGTATGTGCTGGCAACCGTCATTCACACGATCACATTGCAGCCTATCAGTCAACCGCTGATCTGTAGTCCATGACACTTGGTTGGTAGGCGCTATGTTGCGAATTCGTGGTAGTTTGCTGAAGTCCCGCCTTTGGACAGGGCTAATTAGCGGCCTATGGTAACCATAATAAATCAAATAGTGGTCATAAGTTGTTGCGATTTCTGCTTTTTCTGGGCATGGTTGGTTGGTTTACGTGGTAGTTCACTACGTGCGAACACTTAAGTAGAGTCGAAGGGACCCCGTTTTAAAAGACCACACCACTCGTCATATTTAATGTCGTATACAATATACTGTAGCTAATATGTGTACAGAAAGTCGTGTTTTGCTAGACCCAACCTGTAGCTGTGAGATATCTCAGTAGGTCATTGAGTTTTGTCCCGGCTACCCCACCAAGGTTGTTCAATGTATAGTTTCCCAATAATTTATGTCTCCTGACACTCAGGGCTGGGCATTCGCAGAGAAGGTGGAAAATAGTTTCCTCTTTTTCCCTATCCTTACAACAACGATAATGGTCGTTAAAAGGGAGTCCCAGGCGATTTGCGTGCTTGCCGTTAGTCCAGTGTCCCGTTAATACTGCCAGCAGCCTTGATATATCCTTCCTATTCCGGGTTAGCAGTTCCGTAGTACGTTTCTCGTTAAAAGATGGTCACATTAACTTGGCTATCCTACATGTGTCTAAATTACGCCATCTATACTCAGCCTTTGTAAGAAAATGTCTGGAGATAATACCTTTGATAGTCCCCAGTGGAATTGCTACTGAGACCCCATCGGAGATATCCAAGGCAGATCCCGTTTTTGGGCATAGTATTTGGCTGTGTTAATTGACTTAACTAAGTTGAAAGTAGTAGTGGCCCAGTGCTGGGGGTATGTTATGGGATTGTGGCTTTCGTTTCAGGAACTGTGGCCGCTATTGACGGGATCACATAGCAGGTTACCGATTCCCTGCTGATCTGTAGGCACTATGGTTGGTCAGTGCGAGATGATTGCTGCTTTTCGGTATTGTTCCTTCATGCTAATTGACTAAACTCTGATGGCGGGTATTAGATAGCCCAAACTCTTAAGCAAGGTACGGAAAAAATTCAAATTGTATGTTCCTGAAAAGTTCATGCAAGTATGCTCTTTGTAAGAAATACATTAGCATGTTCTTGCTGGACATACAATGCGGTGGTGAGCCGACTTCTCCCGCGTTTGAGTGCTCCGTGATGTTAAGCCTAAAAGGCAGTTACAATTGTTCGCCAATGGTTTTGTAAGGTTTTCTTACAGTGGTCTATACTGACAATTTACCTTTTGCTAACAATTTTAAATGTCAGTACATTGCTAGATCTGACAACATTGTATGATCTGACAGTCGTCTATACATAGCTTAACAGTTGTCAAATCGTATTTTTTTGTTGGCAGCGTTTACTACACAATCGGCGGTAAATTTAAATCAGGCATGATTTTGTAACTTCCTAAAAGTTAAATCCCATTTTACTGGAAATCTAACTTTTAGGCAGAAGACTATTGTAGACATTTTGCATTTAAAGCCATTTATTTTGAAATTTTTAGATGTTGCAAATTTTAGTTCCTTTTAAATATAAATTCCATTCATAGGCATTTAACTACAATAAATCACTTTTAAATACAATGTATAAAAATATTTCTATAGTGTAAACATCACATTAAAATGTAAACAAAATAATTAAAAAAAATACAACAACAATAAGAATAACAACAAAACGAAGTAATAAATATTTATAACAAAGTACAAAAGCATTCAGAATAAACGCACATTACAAAGGTAGAGCTAAAGAAACAAAAGTTATGACTTGTTAAATTTAATAAATTTATTTAACTCAATATTAATTTAAAAATTACAACGAAAGAAAAAAAAATAAAAGATAAAATAATAATAAAACTCACGTATGTTCATAATTTAGACCACCAGACTGAAATATTGAAAACTACTTGAAACTCACAGCACGGCTACGGAAAAAAGAAATAAATTTTATGGAAATTATTAACAACAACATCGCAACAATACTGAATGCGATGACAAAATACAGGTGGTGTCACTGCAACAGCGGCGGCAGTCGCTTCAATATATAAGTTCGTTTGTATGTTAGCCGTTTGTTTGTTTACAGGTAACTAGTAGAAGTGATGATAGTGTGTGGTGTCGCTGACTGTAGTTTTAACACCAAAACGACTGACTACTGATATTATAACTCTGTCTTATAATGTAACATTACAATAAATAATGAAAGACTCAGTGAGTGTAATGTATTGGTGATGAAAACAAAAACAACAAACACCAACAATTCCTACAATAATTCGAATATAGATTTTAAATCAATCCTCTATTGTAAGTAAATGTATGTACGTATGTACATATGACTGTACGTAAAAGTAAGTACGTACACTTATATATGTATGGGATAAATATTAACTTTTGTTGTTGTTATTATTCTTAATAAACTACTGCGTATATATAGGTAGATATGTACTATGTATGTATGTATGTAGAAATGCACATATGTATATGTTTTTATTTTTATATAGTACAGACACATACTATATACATACCTACATATTAAAGAAGGTACATATATTTATTGATGTTTAAAAAGGAATGTATGTATACAAACAGTTTAGCACAAAAGCGAGCGGACATTTTAAAACTCAATAAATTGGCATAAACATAATTTATTTATTTTTATATTATCAGTTATTTATAATTCATTACAAATTTTAAAATCCTGAAAAATTATTTAATTTTTATTTGTGTATGACAAATTTTGCCCTTGACTGTGCATAGTTTGGCACAGTTACACTACAAATTAGATGGTTAAAGAAAAGTATTTATTTTGCAAATATGTACTAACTTAATTTTCAATGACTACTGACACACTGTCTGCATTATTTAGAAGTTATCCTATAATGACTTGTTTACTATCTTTTACATAATTGCTTACTTTCTAGTTATTTGCAGGGGCCCAGCAAATACTTGCAATATTAAAATACATCACCGTGTTAAAATAATCATTTAAAACCATTATGCAGTAGCGAAAGTTTTTGCTGGTTAAAAACAGACCTATTTGTATGGATGAAAGAATTTGCACAAATACATATTTGTTTAAATCTCTGCTAAATTGAATATTCTGCAATGAGTGTCCAACAAAGAATTTTAATAGTTTGTATAAAAATTACAATTCTAAAACTTGAATTATTTTTTTTATTTATTTATTATTTTATTAGCTTATAATTAATTACAAATTATATATAAAATTATAAATTATAATATAAGGATAAGAGCAATAGCGACTAAGGCCTTCAGCTCAACTTGAATTATAATTTTACCTAGTTATTAATATTTTTGAGATCCTAGATGGACAAATGGGACTCAGTAAGTTGAATTCACAATCCGAACAACACCATCCTTAACTTGCGTGTTTGGATTTTCTCACGAATTTTTCTAAACTCTTTTTTAACCAATGACACTTTTAACTCTCTACGGATGTTTTTATTTCCTATATACTAATGGACCGAAACTAATATAAAGATTTCTGTCATTGATTTTTTTTATTAAAATTTTTATATTTTTTTTCATTTTATTTATTAAAATGACGCTTATTTAAAACAATTGACAAAAATTTCCCACCAGAGTCCTCATGGTGTTTGGTATAGATTAACATTGTGTTTACAACAACCTTTTCACAATTGACAAAGCAAAAATCCAGATTTTTATAAAATTTTAAAAATTTTTAAAGCGGATTTATACATCCGTTTATTATACTAAATATTCACTATATATTCTATAACCATTTCCCTATTACTCACAGTATTTGAAATGTTATTTTCAGTAGTAAAGTGTATAGTATATTATGTCAGTTGAGCACTATATTCATCATTATATTTGAATTTGTGTGTATATTAGGGGGCTCCAAGCATTCTTTACTTTAAAATACAAATTATGGATATAGATTAAAAAAGCACAAGTCCTTTTTATAGGTGTTACTGACTTTCCACACATTTGCACAGCATTTATATATCGTGACATCTCATAACATCTTTCTATTGTCATCAAATAAATATACATTATAACCTGATTTTGTTCAGGTTATAATGTCGCGTTCTTGTACTAAACATATTTTTATCAGTTATTACCATTTGGCTTAGTTAAAAAGTTAAAGTATAAATTATAATAATATATAATGTTTTTCTTGAAATTACTTGGAAAACGAACTACATATATTTTTGACCGTACTATAAGCCCATGTTTGTTGTTTAAATAGTGGGAAGCAAAACTGTCTGGAAGTTTTGCATTAAGGTAGTAAGGTAATGAAAATAATACAAATATAGGTATATATCTTTTTTATTTAATTGAACCATATTCTAAATTATAAAGCACCAAAACTCATATAAATTGTTTCAAGAAAAATAAAAAAATTAAAAAAAAACTAAAAAAAATTCACTATTGGGACACATTTGCACAGTACAATGAATAAAGATTATGACGATATTGCTCTGTTAAAATGTGACGGTATTTGATCCGTTGTTTTTTATGTGTTTTACGATATTGTTATTAAGATTTTATTGCTCTATTTGTGCATTATTGTTTGACCTGTGAAGTGATTAACTTGATTTTTATTTTTAAATAAAAAAATTAAAAGATCTTTAAAAATGAGAAAAACGCCAACTTGTATTGAAAACAATATAATAAATTTGTTGTAAAATAATTATTCTTGCCGTAAAATTTCGGAAGCTACGGAAGCTACGACGTAATGTAGCTTGCAATAATAATCAAGGGGGTCGACCAAGACTGCTTTCTGATGGTGATGCTCGGCAGAATGAACGTTTGCTACATAATAAGGACATCAATACCCTGAAAAATGCTGCAAAAAGTATTGATGTCAGTTCCTGGACGGTTAGACGCGCATTAAATAGAATTAATTTAGTAGCCAATATGAAGAAGAAAAAGCTAACACTTTCCGATAGAAGTGTGAAAAAAGGCCTTCATTTCTATAAAACCCACAAAAATTGGACACTAGATGACTGGAAACGCGTTATTTGGAGCGACGAAACGAAAATCAACCGATACCAGTCTGATGGAAAATAATACTATTGGCATAGGCCGCATGAGCGCATCCAAAAGCACCATCCTTAATGCAAAACATCCGGGCAGTTTTGCTTCCCACTGTTTATTAGACTCATGAAAATTAAAAAATTTACCTTCTTCACTAATCATATCCCTTCTAAATAATACTATCAGAAAATTTAAATCTTAAAAATTTATTTGATATGATTTCTTTAGTTGTTTTCTCTTTAAACTCCTAAGAATGCCTTTCTGTTTATTGTAGAACAAATATTAAAAAAACAAGTAAGAAAGTATAGTCGGTCAAGCCCGACTTAATAATACTCTGCACACATGTATGAGTGTAAAACAGTTTTTCAGAAATGGACGCTATATGGTCATCCAAAAATTTAGTGTCATGACTTCTGTGAATTTAAATATTATGTACTCGTTTGTTAAATGATATAAAAACTTTTGAAAAATTAATGAAGGATGTTATATAGGAGATTTGAATAATTATGGACCGACCATTATAAAATTAGGTGTCCTTATTTCTGTAACTATTTATACTTATTTGTGTTGGATTTTATTGGGATACTAAAATTTTTAAGAGATTTATGATCGTTAAAGTGAATTTCGGAAGTGGAACTTATATGGGAGCTATGACTAATTATCGACATAAAATTGTACGAAATGGTTTGTATGTACACATATAAAACATATTTGTGTTCAATATTATATTGCTACCAATATTTTAAGAAAGTTATGAACTTTAAATTGTTTTTCGGAAGTGGGGCTTATATGGGAGCTATGATGAATTACATATGTACCGATCTGCACAAAATTTGTAAATCTGATTTGGCTTCATTAATTACTCATTTGTTGTGAAATTTGTGTGGATAATTGCATAATTCAAACATTTATGATCGTTAAACCCCTATTTTGGTAGGACATTTGTATGGGGGCCAGGTAAATTTTTGGTCCGATTTCCACCAGTTTCAATCCCATCCGTCCTTGGGCCAAAAAAATATCATGTACCAAATTTTATCGAAATTGCGACCTGTACTCTGCGCACAAGCTTTACATGGACAGTCAGCCAGCCAGGCAGACGGACGGACAAACTTCGTTAAATCGACTCAGAAAGTGCTTCTAAGTCGATCGGTATACTTTAAAGTGGGTGTTGGACTGACATATATTTATTGGCGTTACAAACATCAGCACAAATCCAATATAACTTCCCCACTATGGTGGTGTAGTGTATAATCAGATAATGCAATTCGCCAAATAATAGCGACAGAAAAACAAACGCCATTTAGTTGCGTTCTTAGACTCTGTTAATTGAATCCATTTAAAAGAGAACTACCCTAATGCGTTTATCAGTATAGGTAAGTATACATTCAAGTACTGTGCATATTCGTATAAAATTCAATGCAAGTGCACACCACCGTTGCATTTTTAATTATTCACCAAACGAATGTAATCGGTAGGTAAAGTCAAATATACTCCGTACTTGTATACATGCATACATTATATACAAATGTAAATATGTATACATATGTATATGTGAATGTACTACATAGTATACCTAGTTACATTCATACATTTAACATATATACAAAGGTGTATATGTATGATTCATTGTGTATATAAACTATGAATACAAAAAAAACGCATAAAAAATAAGTATGACAATGAAATCAACGAGAACGAAGGCAAATATGTACAATAGAAGAACGATATTCGTATTTAAATGAAAAAAAAATGTATTTATTTATTTTTTTCCAATTTTTTTTTTGCGCAAAATAAAAAGGGAGTACAGTGTATGGACGTACATATGTAGGTATGTGTGTGTGTGTATATATATATTTTATGTATGTACTACTTTGCATTTACTATATGTACATACGTTTATATAGTCTCATATTTATACTACTTACCGTTGACAACACAATATAGTAGCAGCACATTGTAGACATAAATACATACATACTTTTACATACATACGTTCACACATGCATATTTTAATAATTTACTCAAATTTAGACATATGTATATACAATGTATGTATGGATATACAACTTGTCATACATACGTTTTTTTTGCTCACATACATACATTGATATATACAGATATAGGTATTAAGTATGAAAAGTAAATATATTTGTTCATATTACAGTTGATGTCACCCACTGTGTCAAGTAGTGTTTTCCATTCGTATATAACTTTCCAGGATATATTCCAAAAATACGTACTAATAGATATATGTACATATGACACAGGTACTGCTTACAGAAAACTTTGCAAGATGTTACTTAGTAGGTCCTTGTGAGGGACCAATATAGTATTATCCAGATAAAATCCGGTGGCATAATTGTTTCAGAACAGATGTTAGTGTATACAGTAGGAAAGTAAGGTAATTAAAATAATACAAATATAGGTATATTATCATATAAGTATTTTTTTATTTGATTGAATCATATTCTAAATTATAAAGCGCCAAAACTCACATAAATTGCTTCAAAAAAATAAAAAAAATTAAAAAACAAAAAATTCACTATTCGGACACTTTTGCACAGTACAATGAATAAAGATTATGACGATATTGCTCTGTTAAAATGTGACGGTATTTGATCCGTTGTTTTTTATGTTTTTTACGATCTTGTTATCAAGCTCTTATTGCTCTATTTTTAAAAGATCTTTAAAAATGAGAAAAACGCCAACTGATATTGAAAACAATGTGATAAATTTTTGCAAAATAATTATTCATGTCGTAAAATTGTTGAAAAATTAAATTTAAGTAAATCCAGTAATATAAAAAACGGCGTAATGTAGCTTGGAATAATAATCAAGGGCGTCGACCAAGGCTGCTTTCTTATGGTGATGCCCGGCAGATTGAACGTTTGCTACATAATAGGACCATCAAGACCCCGAAAAATGCTGCAGAAAGGATGTCAATTCCTGGACGGTTAAACGCGCATTATATATAATTGGTTTAGTAGCTAGTGTGAAACAGAAAAAGTCAGCATTTTCCGATAGAAAAGTGAAAAAACGCCTTCATTTCTGTAAAACCCACAAAAATTGGATACTAGATGACTGGAAACGAGTTATTTGGAGCGACGAAACGAAAATCAACCGATACTAGTCTGATGGAAAATAATACTATTGGCACAGGCCGCATGAGCGCATCCAAAAGCACCATCCTTAATGCAAAACATCCGGTCAATTTTGCTTCCCCCTGTATGTATATGTTATTATGACTTAATTTTTGAACATTATAGTATAAACACCAAAGTTTTTTTTCTTCGAAAATGTCAAAATTTGTGCGAACACTGCATCATATGAGCGAAGTTGTGTTTTACCTGGATAGGTATATTGTGATAAAAAGTGCCGCTGAAGCTTATTGTGACTGTGTTAAAACAGATTCAAGTGTAAGAAGTGGTTTATGCGTTTGAGAAGTGGTGTTTTTGACACGTAAGACAAACTCAACAATAGCTTGTAAACTCATTGGGAGCTACTCAAGTAGTAATTTAAAAATGTATGCAAGTAACAGGATTGATACATATGAACTGAAGTCGAGAGACCCTGAAAGACAATTTTACATGTCCGAAAAGCTGCTTTAACGCTATAAGCATGGTACTCTGTTCATCATTTCGTGCGAAATACTATCAAAAGCCCATATAAAAAAAAATTGATGCGAAATAAATGCGAACTAATGCTGCTGAAGTTGTACTCTGTTCTTATTGTGAAAAGTTACGAAATATTTCTGGCAGCATGTTTTTTCAACAAAAAAATGTTTCTGGCAGCATGTTTTTTCAACAAAAAAATGTATATGGCAACATTTTTTTCCAATTGTGAAATAATCTAAGCGGCACTTATTTCGCACGAAATTGAAAAAAACAGCCAAAAACATATGGTTTTTGTTTACATAAAAGAAACAATGTTGCATACCCTAAGGGCAATAAAAACGACAATTTGGAACAGAGTACATGCTATAAACGGAAATGATTTTTGAATCAATTCATTACTTGCGCTGAAATCATCCATTACTATAAATCGAAATGTAATAGAACGTATGTGAAGCCCTTTCAAGCAGCGGAAGCAAAACCAAAGCAAAATTTCCATTTCCATTTGGTGGCACCAAAACTGTCCTAGCAATATTGAGCTGGATGAAATCACAGCAAACCTGTACCGAATGCAACTGATTCGTTTGAAGCGTGAATTGGCTGAAACATGCCCAGAATATGCGGCCAGATATGAAAGCGTAATATTCCATCATGACAACGATCGGCCATATGTTGCAATAGCCGTTAAAAAGTATTTAGAAGGATGAGGTTGGGAAGTTTAGGCTTTTTGTCCAGACTTTGCACCGTCCAACTACTATTTGTTTCGATTGATGCAGTACGCTTTCTAGGGCCTTAAATTGTGAGCAGTTCATTTTGCGTAAAATCTATGTATATGGTCAGAAAAAATGAGTGTTATAGCTAACACTTTATGTTGTGCAAATGTTTCAAAATAACAGCTAAAATTTTGGAAAAATCACGCATGTTTAAGTTATGCGACTGCATAGTTTTGAACTCATTTACTACGAGAACTACATCAAAAAGCTACAAACCCACCCGCATCCGCTTGCTAGAATTCTGGTTCAGAGCCAGACGGAGTCGAGGCTTCGTAGAGCTTAACAGCCAATAACAAATTAATGCTCTGTTAGAGAGTAATTAAATTTATTTTAGTTTTAAGATTTGAATACCTATTGTTAGGCCTAAGAAAATAAGGCAGATTCAATAGTTAAGAAAAAAGTAAATAAAAAAAAAATTATTAATAAAGGATTTGTTAGTAAGAACTTTTTTGCAAAACAAAATAAAAGAATTAATTTAAAAAAAAACCTTCACATAATAATTATATTGGAAAAAGTAATGTTTAACAATTATTTATGAAAAATGATATCGAACAGATATTCACCAGTACTCAATCATATGTTGGCAAAATGTTGGGTCTATTTCGTTAATCACATCAGGGAGTTTGAGTTTTAAGGCAGTAATCGATTCGATTGACTCTGTAAAGACCTGCAAAAAACAATCGATCAAGATCAGGCGGCCAAATAAAACACGAGTTTCGTAAAATTATGTGATCGAAAAATTTGTTTTGCAATAATTTTCTTCAAAGGATTTTAAAGTGTGTTTGCACCATGCTTTCAGATAGGTGTTGCCTACATTTTTAAATATCTTACCCAAACTTCATTATTATGCCCACAATTTGCAAACCCTATTGTAAGTATAAATAAAAGCATTAAAGTCATATTACTGTCATACTTATTTATGTATGTCCGTCATTAACATTTTCATATTTTTAACTCGTAGTACATATTATTTTTTATTTTATTTATTTGCTGTTGCAAAAATTACAACCTGTAAGTTAAACTTACCATTTAAAACTCAATGGTAAATGAATGTATGGCATGGCATATTGCACAATTGCAAAAAAACATCTACGTATCTATCTATCTAGCTATCTATCAATACGAATGTACTGCTAGTAAATACATACGAGTATCTATAAGTAAAATGTCTATTTTTTATGTTTGCTTGTTTGTTTTCATAAAATATAAAGAATAATTTTTATTTTGTTTTCATATCTTCTCAGTTGCAAAAATATATGTATATATATATATGTATGTATGTATCTTTATTACACATTTTAAAAACATTTAATTTCAAAGGTTTCTATTAAATAAATTGTGTACCGATCGATGGTTTATGGCACTTTCAAGTTCATAATTTTACGAGTTGAATATTATTTCTATAATAGAATTTATGAATTTATTTTTAGATTGTACCAGAGTTATTGTTGGTAATGATAGAATATAATAGAAAGGTTTGATGGAGTAGTGTTTGTTGTCAGAGGGTGTTGTTTTGAAGTTTTGATGCAAGCAAATTAAATGGTGTCATTGATTGTATATTTTCAATATCTGTTGTGGTGGTTTTTTTTATTATTAGTTTATTACACGCACTATTGGCACTATTCTTTTGTCATTAAGCTTTTCAAATTAATTAAATGTTTTGTTTTTACCTAGAATTATTGATGTCAATTTTGAAACCAGTAAAATGGTTAAAATAACACTAAATATGCAAGAATAGTTTGTTTAGGCTGATTATGATACATATACATACATACATATGTATATAGTTAAGCTGTGTTGTTGGAAATTAGGAAAGTTAGTTTCAATTTTTGAAATAAAACAAACAGAGAATAGACTACATAGTTAGCCAAAATATTGCTGCTGGTGAAGCATATAAAATAACTAAGCTTGTAATCACTTGTTTTTGATCACATTTTGGGTACCAAAATTTATGGAGGCACATCGGCTAAGTAACCTCCATTACTTAGTTGGCACTTTTTTTTTATAAATTTTCCATGACCATAAATGTATTTGCATATATGTGGCATATTTCCTTCTTCAATGCACGTGTTGTGGACTTGTTGATAGAGAAATTTCACTTTAAATAACACCATAGGCGAAATTAATTATTATTATTAAATCTACAATATAATGGACCAATTCTGATCATTAAATTGAGAACTGAGATTTCACGACCTGGCTTCTGAAAATCGTAGAGCAATTACTGAGAACCCTTTGAATGCTGAACGTGTTACTGTATGGTGCGTTATGTCTTCTAGAGGCGTGATTGGGCCATGGTTTTCTCGAGAAATCGGCTTGAAATAATTTTTTAGATTTATCACAAACAGTTCAATATCACACACAGACATCGAAGCAATAAATTTTTTGCAAACCAAATTTCCCATTTGTTCTGACTTAGTTATTGATTATAAAAATGTAACCAACAAAATGTTGTGTCAACAAAATTTCATATACGAAAAGTTTCTTTGATTCCGTTTGAAGCGAATATTGTCCGACATAAAACACATAAAAAACCGTAACATTTCATCATAACAATGTTCGGCCACATGCATTATTGCCAATTTAGCTATTTTGTGACTAAATTTAGCCATGTTCAATCTTTTTTAGCCACAGAAAAATGAATTTAGCTCTTAGCCACTTTTTTAAAGCCATTTTTCATTTTATTTAGCTATTTTTTTTTTTAGTCATTTTCTCATATGAGAACAATTTAATTTTAGGGTTTTTTAACAAATGTAGAAAAAACCTAATTGCCACGATGGATCACTTAGGAGAACTTTGTAAGAGTAAATTTAACTACACTGCTCTAAAACTACATAAGACTAAATGTAGGAATATTATTAAAAATGTTCTGGGTCCTCATTTTAATGAAGACCTGTTGAAAGATATTGGGGGATAGCTTTTATTGTATTTTAATAGATGAATCTAGTGATCTTACATTGACCAAAAAATTTAAGGTAGGTTTTCGTATTTTATTGTTGTTTATATTAATTGTTTGTATAAAAGTTTTTAGGTTTAGCCATAATATATTTTAGTCGAAGCAAACGTAAAATTGTATCCACATTTCTAAACATTTAAAAACTGGAAGGTGGAACAGCCGATAACATTGTAAATGGAGTAAAAAATTGTCTTAAACAAATGAAACTAGATTTGCATAAATTAGCCGGTATTGGCACCAATAATGCCAATGTTGTGATTGGAAAGAATAAAAGTCTGTTTGCAGCTTTACAAAAAGAAATACCGGAACTGATTCTTGTAAAATGTGTCTGCCATTGACTCGAACTGGCAGTCAACCAATCTTTGAAAGAACATCTTCCGGAAAATCTTGAATTTATTGTCTACGAAACTTACAGTTGGTTTGCAAAAAGCTCAAATAGACAAATAATGTATAAAAATATGTACAAACAATTAAACGAAAATGTAAGATCTTTTGCACTTTCAAAAATAGATATATATAAATGTATACAAGTATATTTTTTAGAACCCTTTAAAAATTCCTTCAGATACTCGATGGTTATCTATTGAATCATCAATTCTAGATCAAGGGAATGAGCTCATAATTCATTTTGAAACTGCTTATTATAATGAAAAATGTCATAAGGCAAAAATTTTAAGTGAAATGTATAAAGATGATATAATTCGTTTACATCTCATCTTTCTAAGACCAATTTTTTCAGGAAGTACAGACCGTAAATAAATATTCCAAGGCCATGAAAACGATCCGACACGCTTGTTAAAAGAAGTTTAATTTTTTATAATTTTTTTGAAAAGAAGAATTACGTAAATATTGATATTTTATACTCCGATTTTGAAAAGGCAATTGTGTACTCAAAAAGCTTAGGTCACGAATTTAAAATGTTTGTTAGAGAACTAAAAAATACTGGATTTCTTAAAAAGAAAATAGAACGGCAGATACGGAGAGAGTGTGTTCAGTTTGTTGTCAGTTTGATTATGCAAAATACTTTTAAAACTTCAAAAGAAGATATTTTACCAATTTTAAATTTGTTTAATATTAGTAATGAAAGGCGGACATTATACAGGTACCATACTGCAACATTCAATATATTAAATGGAGCAATATAAACAATACCAATTCTTTTTGCGCGGAAGTTTTAGAGTATAAAGATGCCGGTGGAAATACTAAATTAAAAGAAATTTCAGAATTCGCTATACGGATTATTTCCTTGACATGGTTAAATGCAGAAGTAGAGAGGGTTTTCAGTCAAATAAATATTGTGAAAACCACTATCAGAAACAAGCTGCATTTGAGAACAGTTAGTTCCATTTTATCAATCCGGTAAAAACACACTAAATGCAATTACGGACATATAATTATCCCACACGTCGCATCAATAAATGGATTTATTGAGAGAACACTTTGGAGAGCACATAATTTCACGTTTTTGAGCCGGTCAATTGGCCACCAAGATCGTGTGATATCACACCTTTTCCTGTGGTGTGAGTCTAAAGTTTATGCGGACAAACCCGCTTCGATTCAGCCCTAGGAGGAAAACATCACGCGTATCATTCGCCAGTTAACAGTCGAAATGCTCGAACGAGTCATCGAAAATGGGACTCAACGGATAAATCATCTGCTACGTATCAACGGCCAACATTTGATAGACATAATCTGCAAAAATTAAATGCCAAATAATGTTCTTTCAAATGATAATAAACAATCTCAAATAAATTTGAATTTTCTGGGTTTTTTTCTTTAGAAAAGTAGGGAACCTCGAAATGGATAACGCTATAGAATCCAAGTTAGAATTGTCATTTATTAGAATTGAAAATAGATTCTAATTTGATTGGTGTAATAAATCTGTATTGGTTTTGTCTTGTTTTGAGTTTAAACAAAACCCATATTCGAATCAGCTGATTTGATTTTTTTACTTTTTGTAGTAAATTTTTTAACAATTCGGTGGTGTATAAATTTTTGTGGAAACAATTTTCAAATGAATTTAGAATGGTTTGAGGCTGTAAAACTTTTAAAACTGCTACGGCTTTTGGCAGCTGCACCAATACTTAACCGCCTAAAACAAGCTGGTAGCTGTCAAATCTGCTGCCAGCTGCCAGCTACCAGCTGATCGGATTGTGTCTGACAAAAAAGCGATAATACTTGATTCTATGACACCAAATTCTGACAACAGTTCTGAGTCGAATATGAAACCGATAATATTGGTTTCTATCAGATTCTGATAATAATGAGAGTCCACAACAACCCCTAATGTATTCTTTGAATAATTTACTTCACATTAAAACACTATAGTTTTGAATAAAACGGTATCTCTAAATTCCTTCACAACGGCTAAATGTTTTAATTTACTAAAGAACCTGTAACCCATTCAAATACATTGATCAATTAATTAAACTAATGAATTACAAATAGTGTTATTTAAAAACCAGCACAAATATAAAAATCACAAAAACTATGACGATTGATGTAAAGTACAAGAATTAATTAAGCCATTAAATGAAAATCTTTATATCAAACAATCTTTATCGTTAAACATGAAACTATTTATAATAAACAATTGTATACAATATGCCTACTTATGTGCGAATGTACGTGTAAGCAAATGACAAAAGTGCTTTAATATACATACAAGTGAACACAGTAGAGGCGAAATAAAAAAGTCTTTATAAAAATTAATTTTTACTAATTGATGAGTCCCTGATCCCAATACGCAAATACTTCGAATGTCGTACTATATAAACAATCAAATGAAATGAAAATACACAAGCACACAGATGCATACATATGTATGTATGTATGTAAATAATTACAATTATTGCTAAATAAATGAACGAGTGTGTATACAAACATATTTACAATATAAAATTTTATAAACTACAGATTGAGTAGTCGGTTGAGTTGGTAAGTGAATAATCAGCGATACATTTACATACATTTTAATATTTTCCGGGGCTTTGATAGTATCAAATCGTTAAATATTAAATTGTTTAAATATTTTTAAATGTATTGCAACTTACAATAACAAATTAAGCAAATTAGAGATTGGAAATTATTTAAATGAGCTTTTTATTTTTGTTTTACAGCATTTTCATTTTCTAAAATTTGTAATATCTAATTCTGCTTCAAAAATGTCTATTACTACTAATTGTACTTAAAATGTTGCAACCTTATTTTAGATTTTAAAATTATTTTTCAGAATATTATAATTTTATTTTAGTTTAGAAATTTCCATTTCAAAAAAATTTTGGTCTAAATATAATAGGATTCCAACTAACATTGTTTGCATTAGTTTATAGCTCTGTATAGACAATTTGCAATGCAAAGAGACTGGAAGTTAAAATATAATTACACGAAAACAATATTAAAATAATATATATTCGAATGCAGACAGAGAGAGAGAGACTTGAGGATCGGCTCCAACGAATTGGAATATTGCTACATTAGTCAAGGAAAAGTTCAAGAACAATAAACAAATATTCTAATGGTAGAAACACAACTGGTACGAACGACGAATTTTTGGTCACGAATATTCGTTACCAAAATTAAGACACATTTGTGTATGTATGTATATGTATATGGCGAACTCTGAAATACATTTATTTCTATTTCTTACGCGGGCGAACGACGAACAAACAATACTGGGTGACCAGTTTTTGTTTCAGTTTTTAATGTTTTAGTAAATAATGTTTATTTTTACTGTGATTAAAGTTTTATTTTTTACTTTATTTAATTTAAAATAAATATACAATATAGTTAAACTATAAAAATTGTTTTGAACTGAGTTTTTGTTAATGATGATTTTTTTTATCAGGCACAATTCGATCGGAATTATTTTAAATGCCGTATTTGCAAATCGATTATTTTTACATTGCGTTCTCTAGATTCCGATCGATTTTGTTTATTCCCAAAAAATTTTAAATCTCGATTTTTAACTTAAATATAGTAACGTTGTGTAACATATATAACAAAAGCGAACAAAAACAGCGCTAACAAAGAAATTTCAAATAAAAGTAAACAAATTTTTTTAAAAATGTCCGAAATTTCAATTGTTGTTGCAAAGACATCAAAAAACTACGAAGAAAAAATTTAAGGGATGCATCTGATCCTCTATCATATTCCTGTGCTTTGTAAATGTTTTTAATTTTTGTAATTTTTTGACAAAAGTTTGCTTGACCAACTTTGACATTTTTAACATTTTGTTTAAATATCAATGAGATAATTAAAAAAACAATGCAATAATAATAAACTTAGTTATTTAATTGCCATTATAAATTAGTAGTATGAGTTTTTTCAGTATAAAATTATAAAAAAAATAACAACTCCACTTTAGAAATCTAAAGTAGTTTCATTCCGAAAAAAACTCGTTTTTCGTTTTTTAAAAACTCAATTTAGGGAATCAAAACCACTTACGATATATACGCTACCAATTAAAATAAATTTGAAAGAAAGACATTACACAAATATTCAATTCATTTTAAATAATATTATTGATTTTCCTCATTTTGAAAAATTGTGAAATTGCAGTATTTCACTTTAGTTCGTCTTTTATTGAAGTGCTGTTGGATACACAATATTTTTTGTTTTTCCTTCCGGTGCGTAAACGAATAAATCAGAAGGTTTTCCGACGCGTGAACAGGTCACATAAAGCTGCCCATGTGAGAAGCATGGATTCTCCAAATTTAATCCACACACTTGCAACGATTGTTCTTGCGCTTTGTTGAACTGCAAACGTTTGAATTCAAATGGCAAGAATTTGCAAAATTAGTTATTAATTTTGGTTTTTAGAAAGTGGTGAGCAAAAAAGTTCTTCAACTTCATAATAATTTTGAATTCAAAACGTATAATATTGTTTGAAAGCATATAAATGTGCCATGCGCGCGTTGCTACGTCAATTAAAATAAATTTCAAATAAAGACATTACACAAACATTCAATTCATTTTGAGTAATTTTATTGATTTTTCACATTTTGAAAAAAAGTAGGCGGTCGAAAGAAGTATTCTTAGTCATGCCGGAGTCTTAGTTATATTCCGTAAAATTTTTAGTAAGATCGGTCCAGCAGTCTGGCCTTCCCGGCAGGCGTCGTCCAGCAAGAGATGGGGCGTGAAAGGGGGCGTGGAGTATGAATCTTAATTTTTACCTCACCTAGAGTAACAGGTGTATTCAATTTGAAGTAAATATGTTAAAATCCTAGTAGAAACAATTACACATTTACAAAAAGTAGGAGTGGTCGAAAGAAATAGAATCTTTGGCACATATAATTTTTATTTTTACCTCGCCTGTAAATCTGTAAAACCCCATTCAGAAGATACTAATCAATTAAAAAAGTGGGCATTGTAGTAGGCGTGCTCGTACAAACTCAGAAACTTTCCCGGTCTCATGCAAAACAAATTTGTCGAAGATAATCACATGATCAGATGCATAGTTTAGGAGTCTATAAAGGACATACATACAAACATTAATTTTTATATATATAGATAGATTAAATATTTACTTTGTATAGGATCTGCCACTCCCACTGGTCCAATCCCACCCATTTTTTTTCCTGATTATTCAAATCAGTAACATATGGGATACTGCAATGTTTCAAAACTCTTGCTATCACAATAGTCAAGATTTATAATGTTATTCAATTTATGTGGGAAGGGCCACGCCCACTTAAAATATATATAGCTGAAAACCTAATTTGGACTATAACCTTTCAAATGAAACCGGTTTGGGCCAAATCGGTTGAATAGTTTTAAAGTCTATAGAGGACAAACATACAAACACTGTATTTTATATATATAGATATTTTAAATATGGCCGCACTATCTATCAGCTGTTATACGAAAACAAAAGCATTATTTTTTTCTCATTATTGTGCTTCATACTATGAATTTATACAGCGAGTTGTCACCGGCTAATTCGTCGTTCGTTACAGTTGTGTTCCTAGCATAATGTATAATAATAATATTAATAATTTATACGAAAAATATTAGTTTGTTACTGAGATCCGTTTAATATTATAAAAAAAATTAATTACCTTTTTAATAAAATTATTTCGAAAAGGACTATGAGTGTGAGAATTAAATGATATCTTATTCTTATTGTGCTGCTTTCAAAGTATTTACAAATCTATGTTCCTAAATTCTACAGCTAGCACTTGAAAAGCGATGTCATTTTTATCTGATATTAAGAGCAATCCTCAAATGTTTTCCATATCCAATTAAAGAATTGAATTTTGCATTTAAATACATTATCAGATTGATTTTAAAAACATTAGGTTAATATAAATGAAATCTAAATTTGTGAGAATATTATTATTCTTAAATAATTGTACTAAGTTTTAGCTGAGAAGAGTTAAGTACTCGTATCTATCAAATTAAACTGAAATATTTAATATTTTAGAGAGCATTTTAAATTATTATCAAATTAATAACAAACTTTACTTTTTGTTGGGTGCATACAGTCGGCAAATTAAGATTGTAATATTTAAAGTTTCATATATGCAAACTTGTATTGAAAATTTCCATTTTTCACAATTATGGTTCAATTGCTTTAAAATGAGCTTCAAATATCCATGTTTAATGTATTAAAGTGTATAATGAATTTTAGCTGGATTTTACTACAATTAAAATGTTTATTCCCCAACATATGGTTAATATCAATCAAGTGTAATTTCTCATTTTACTTTAAAACTGTTTAAAATTCCTCAAAAATTTTAAGTCGGTCTTGTTTTTAATTTTCACTTGCATATTAGGAAAATTTTCAATGTTCAAAAATTGTTTTTATTTATCCATAATAGTTATTACAGTTTATTTCTATTAGATTTTTAAAATTATACAAATTGTGCATAACATGACGTATGATTACTATTAATAAAGAGACATTTCACTTTACAGCCGCCTTAATTTTTGTAAATATCAAATATTTACTTAAATTAAAGAAAGCAATTAGGTTTAAAACTAAATCTTTAAAGATGTTAAAAAATCTGCAACATGGGTTTCATATTTTAATATACAATTGAACTATACTCACTATCAATGACAGATGATAAGTTCAATGAATAATCTTTAAGGCTTAATTCTGAATTGTTAGCAAAAGTTTTTGTTTATATTTAGTGACATCTTTATTAAAATATGTAATTCTGATTTTAAAGGTTAATTTATTAAGGTGATCTCACTCATTTGTTCTGAACAAAAATTTCGTCCGGAGAAAATTTTTTTTCTGATAGTTTTTTTTGCAGCACGATTCAACCATTTCAAATGATTTTTCTGGAAAATCAAAGCTGCCATATGCAAACAAAATCTATTAGTTTTACAACGGGCAATACTGCGGCCATTGATTTGTTTGTTGTTTGGGTTTTAAGTGTCAAAATACAAATATGAAATTATTTTAAAATAAAATTAATTAAAATTTTTAATAAATAAAATATCAAATAAAATTTAATTTCACAAACACCACAGACAGAAATGTAACCTATTGGCAGCTCAGTTCATTTTTGTCCAGGCGAATTACAAAATTAAACCAATTCATGCTGAGAGCAGGGTTGTAAGATTTTTTTCACCTACGTCGCCAAAAAAATCTTGAAAAATGTCGCCAGAGTCAAATTTTTGCAGTTAAACGAAACTGTTCGAAAGGTCAACGATAACGTAACAATTTGCGTTTACATATGTAACGCGCTTTCTATTGTTCGTCTTCATTTACATTATGGACGTATAAATTAACTTTTGTTCATATTAAATATTTTAATTGACTATAAACAATGGCTACCCTAAGATCAAAAATATAAACAGCTGGATATACATTATAAACATATTTGAGTATTTTTGAAAAATTTAAATTATGTAAATAAGTAAAAAAAATATATTTTCATCATCATTATACATTGTTTTTATGTAAATAAGCACATAATTGTTTGAGTATAATTACCTTTTTTATACCCTTCACCTTCATGAGAAGGGTATATATAAGTTTGTCACTCCATTTGTAATTTCCACTACATAATTTTTCGACCCTATAAAATATATACATATATTCATCCAGATAGCGAAGTCTATTAAGCCATGCCCGTCTGTCTGTCTGTTGAAATCAATTTTCTGAAGTCCCCAGATATCTTCGGGATCCAAATCTTCAATAATGCTTTCGAAAAGATTGCTATTTAAAATCAGTAAAATCAGTTTAAGCCAACCAGAGTTATGGACCAATATGTGAGACAACCTCCATACAAATTTGATATTTTTAAACATTTTATTGCAATATTTCGAAATATATTGCAGACAATACCATGAAATTGTGTATACTTTGTTTGTATAATAAAAGAAGAAAGTGTGCAGCAAATAGTTAGAATCGGTCCACGATTTCTCATAGCCCCCATATCTCTATTATACATAAATGCCTATAAAATTGGAATATCAAGACAAAATTCAGCAAAAATAAGTTTTATGCAAAAATAAATCGCAAAACGAATTTTTTTTTTTTTTAGCTCGGTCCATGTTTGAACAGATATAAATAATGTTAAACGGCTAAAATTTGACGTGAATAATCTTTATAGGCTAATAAATTGTTGTACTAAATTTTATGATGGTCGGCCCAGAATTGGTCATAGCCCCCATACAAAAATCTTCCCGAAATATTGCTCAATTATACATAAATGCCTATAAAATTTGAATATCAAGACAAAATTCAGCAAAAATAAGTTTTATGCAAAATTAAATCGCAAAACGAAATTTTTTTTAGTTCGGTCCACGTTTTGACCATAGACCCCATATAAAGTTCAATTCAAAAATTCACTTAAATACGTATGTAACAGATATAAATAATGGTAAACTGCTAAAATTTGACATATATAATCTTTATAGGCAAATAAATTGTTGTATTAAATTTTATGGTGGTCGGCCCAGAATTGGTCATAGCTCCCATACAAGGACCACATCTAAAAAAGACATTTATCCCTATATATATATTGTATAAATACCGGTACCGACTCAAAACTTTGCAAAGATCATTTACATATATACAAAAAGCATCCCACAAAATTTTGTGAATTTCGGTCTATTTTTAACCGAATGCCCCATATAAAGCCCATTTCCGAAAATCACTCATAAATCTCTTATAAATAAGGGTACCAATCCAAAATTTTACACGAATCATTTACATGCATGCCTAAATCAAACTGCTGGATTTTGAGAATATCAGTCCATATATGACTATATCCCTCATATAAGGTCCACTTCCGAAAACCACGTTAATACTAATATATATATCTTAAATATACCGTTATTATGTTAAAATTCGACGTAAAATATCATCATATGCATAAAAATAACTGTTCCAAAATTTAAGAAGATCGGCCCATAATTTGTTATAGCTGCCATATACCATACCATTTCCCAAAAACAAATAAATCCACATAAATGTCTAATAAATATCGATATCGAACCAACTTTTATATGGATCAGAAATTTTAAACCAGAAATCATATTAGTATCGGTTACACGGCAATTAAGCTACAGACATCTTCGGGATCCAAATCTTCAATAATTCTGTCAGACATGCTTTCGAGAAGTTTGCTATTTAAAATCAGCAAAATCCGTCCATAAATAACGGAGATATGAGCAAAAATCCGAGACAACCTCTGGAAATTTCATCAAAAAAACTTAGTGTATTACTATTGTTCATCAACAGATGGCGGTGATCAAAAAAAGTATTCGAACACTTTAAGTGTGTTCTTAACCCGTAATATACGTGTGTAAAAGGACAGTATGTTCATTATACCCTTTCTTTAATTGTGTTTGTGTACATTTAAATAAATAAAGACTCGTTATACATATTTTATTCAAACTATTTGACGCTTTTATTTTGCATAAAAAGGAAATAAACCACCGTTTTTAAAAGGTAAAAACGTAACAATATTTAAAAGGTAAAAAGGTAATTATGTATCCACAACAAAGGTGAAGGGTATATAAGATTCGGCATTGCCGAATATAGCACTCTTAGTTGTTTAGTTTAAGTTTTCATTTTATGTTTTTTTTTTTTAAATTTTACATATTTCTTTTGAACGAATGAACTATTTTATTCGTCTTTCTTTCGTTTGTTTGGCATTTAAAAACGCGATACACAAACCTAAAAAAATGTGTCAATTGGTACGTTATTCGTCAAAAAATTTGACTTTCGTGTTACATTTCCCAAAATAGGAAAAACGTCAATTATTTTTGGCGTTTGTTTAGTTATGCATCTTAGATAAACAGGCTGTAACATTTTATTTTTCACTTATGGAGATTATAAATAACATTTCTTTTTACTTTTTGTCAGTTTATAAACATAAAATAAAAATAAAATTGCGATCAATATAGATATAATATCTATGTAAGTATGTATGTACTTTTAATTACACACATATATTTATAAGGTCGTAAACCTCTTTTTCATAAACTTCATCTGTCTCATTTTCATTATTGTACATTATATTTGCATTAAATCTTTTTAATATTGTTACGTTTTTACATTTTAAAAACGGTAGTTTATTTCACTAAATAAACCGGATTCTTATTAATTGCAAAATGAAAGCGTCAAGTAGTTTGAAGAAAATATAACAAGTCTGTATTTATATAAATGTACACAAAAACAATTAAAAAATTAACATTCTGTCTTTTACACCACACCTATATTACAATTTAAGAACACACTTAAATTAGTGTTTGAGAACACTTTGATGTTTACTCAACAATCACTCACAATAAACTGATTCTCTTGATTGGCCCTGTTAGTCTATTTATACACCAATCATAATTTCTGGAAGGTTTCAAAGCTAAGATACTAGAATGTTCATGACTGAAAGTCACCACCGTTTTTAAATGTTAAAACGTAAAGATATGTTGTGCAAACGTTTTTCTAACTAGAACATAACATCGATAAAAGTTGTCCACACTAGAAAAGTTCATATTCAGACAAGAAATTTTCGCTGTGTAAATAAATTAACGGCAGATGAAACAATAATTGCTTAAATTATTAACAGAAAATATACAATTATAACAAAATTTTCAAGAATTATGTGTAAAATGTTAAAGAAATTGTTGTATAATATCATTGCAAAGCCAGATTAAAAATAATTTTATTGTCCGGAATAATAAGTTAAGTAATTGTAAATGTCAGTTTTAATAAGTAGATTCAGCTAATAATAGTTTTAAGTATTGTATCTATGTATATAATAGTCAATAATCAGTTTAAAAAACATCTCAATTGTATTAAAAGTTCTACTTAAATTTTCAAATTTGTTTACTTAAAATACTCCCCCATAAAAAACTGCTTTAATTAATATTATTTACTCTTCAAACACACATACTTTTAACTGCCACCAAAAACAATTGAATGTGTTACAAGTGTATAAAATAGTTAAATATATTTACCAAACTATTAAAGAAAATAAACAACGAAATACATACATAAATAAATTGAAATACGAAAAGAATCACACACAATTATAGAGCTTAAGTAAACGCTACAAAAGAAACTACAGTAAATAAGTATACACCACAGGGATGGTAAATTAAATAATAATTTAGATGTCGCAATATCGAGCAGCAGAAACAGTGTCACTGCTGGACCAGCCTTATATTAAAAAAAAGTTGATTCCTGCTGCTCTAAGTAGATTCTTTTGTTTTTCGACCAATATTTTAACAATTAACAAAGCAACTTTTTTTGAAACTCGGCATCCACTTGTTGATGTTGAATAATCCGTTCAACGAACTCCCTTCATTCATTCTTCATGGTAATTAGGCTTCCATTTTTGTGGCAATTAAATTCAGTAACTCTGGAGATTCACATCTTCGCTACAGATTGGGGTAAAACTACTTGAACAAGAGCGTCTTTGGTGGACTGTATTTATAGAGTTGTGGTCTAAAAAAAAACGCCCTTGCCTCAATAGTTTTATAATATCCAGTACTTAGTACCTGACTTAAAGGCCCTAATTTTGTAAATCACTTGTGTTCAACGCATCACCTACGCTTCTGCGAACGCATTACCAAAAATGTGAAATTTTGTAAATCACTGCGTCATTGCGTTTAGCGAACGCTGAAATATTACGTTGTTACAATACTGTCAAATCATTGCGTGTTTAGTGTTGCCATTGTAAATGTTGATACTGAAATTTAAAATAAAAATTTACATAAAGCTATTTTGTATTGGCAATGCTACAAACCTATCAGCTGTTCAATAATTTTGTTTGGTTATTTATCAAGAAAATATTTCAAATTGTGAAGAAACAAGCTTGGAAAGCAAATAACTATAAATACAAAAATACTAAGGGGTATAACAAAAATGTTCGCACTTATGTATATGTACTTTTCTTCGGATGATGAAGATTCTGCAAGGGTCCTAGACATATCTATTGAAAAACACAATTGCGCTCTACTATCAACATCATGAAATTACCGAATAATGAGTAAGTAAATTAACACTGTGGAGATTTACAATATTTTTATATTTTGAACTGCCAAAATTAGGCATTCCACGAGCAATATCTGGATGCTTTTTCATTTCAGCTCTCAACAATTCAAATTGAGCTGCCGTTGTGACTTCTTTTTTTGCCTTAAGAAAAATTTTAGTAGTATTTAATACTAAATAAATATTTTTTATAGATTTACTTACATCGTATTAATAAAGTTCCTATAAAATATTAAATTAATTGAATAATTTTGTTTTTTTTTTTACTAATATTTTAATTCAACTTTTAAAACTAAAAAAACTCTTTTAAAACAAGAAAATGGAGACGTTAAATTTGACAACGCGTCAGAATCAGCTGTTACAACGCAAGCAATCACTTGCTGGACGCTTGATTTGAAAACTGTAAATTAACGCAACGCTTACAAAATTGTGGCGTTGAGTTTTACAAAATTAGGGGTTAAATCATTTTAAATAGTACCAATGCGACCAATTAAGTATCAATTACGTGCTAAACAGGAATTTGTATTAATTTTGGCTATGACTAACATATTCTTAAAATATGGAATACTTTTTCATTTCTATAATTTGGTTGACACTATTAAAGACTGGTAATTCAAACTTAAAAGTAAATTGTACTTACTTTAAATATAAACCAAAGTTTCCATCTCTGAGTTTGAATGTATGCATTCATATGTATGTACGAGTGTATGAAATATGTATGAATGTATAGATATGTATGTATGTATATATGGGTTTGAGTTATAGATGATAGTAGATGCGTCAAAATGACACAAAGTGAGTTAAATCTCACACCCGCACTTACAATGGCAATATAGAAATGAAATGATGGCAAGAACCAGAAAAAAAAAACAACACAAACAAATATAAAACGCAAATACTGACACAATATTGAAAATATGAAACGAAATTGAAGGGAACTGATGAAATTGAATGGTGGTTGGTCGAATGAAGGGTATAAATATTCGTACTTTGGGATGGATGAATGGGTTGATTTGGTTTGGTTTGCTTATCTGGATGACGAGTTGTTTTGTTGCTGATAAACTGACCGACCGAACGACAGACCGTCTGTATGAATGAATGCTTGAATGACTGTCTCAAATCAACTGGCTGGATGGCTAGTTGGCTGGGTAAATGCAAAAAAAAAAAAGTGTTTCAAAACAATGGCGACAGTTTTTTATTTGCTTTTGTTATGAAGATAATGAAGCAGTTGGCTGGTTGATGATCATAATCATGATAATGTCATTATGATGATTTTAAGTGTTTCTAGTGTTTTAATGTCTGTTTATCGGTATTTACTACAAAACTTATGCAAAAATGTCTCAATATATTCAAGGGAATATTTCTATTTGTTTTCTTTTTTGCTGCTTTATGTTCAGCTAGTGTATTGTTTTGAAACGAATATTGAGTATAGAAAAAAATACTGCTGACTTTAAAGCAATTATTGTAAACAGTTATTATTCCTAAGATCTAATATGATTAAGCGAGTACACTGAGTACATACTACGCTTTGCCTGAATAAGGTTAATTCAAAAATATAAAGTGAATTGAAAACATTCCAAAAACAAAGTTATTATGAAAAACCAAGAATGCAGTTTGTATTTTATGTTTTACCTGATTTTACTTGGCAAATATTTACTCCAAAGAGCGCAACCACAAATTTGTTTGACGTTGTTTACTCCTACAAGAGTTTTGCAAGATCAAACAGCATCAAATAAAATAAAACCAAATACTTGTTGTGTCTTGTCATAAATAAAATAAGTTTTTTATTAATAAACGAGGTGAAAAATATTTTATTTAGTGGTTACGTCTTTTTCTTTTTTTTTGCAAATATTTGCCAAATGTGACCGTACCTTTACTCCAAGGAAATATGCAGTATATTATGTCAAACGAATTATTATTTCTGAATCTGTGAGTCATATTTTCAAATAAGATTGATATCAGTTCTGGATATTATTAAGGACATACCACAAATTTTACAAAAAAAAAAATTATTTAATTAAAGATAAATCAATATTTTGTTGCAAATCCATTGTTATCAGTTTGACATCTGCGAGACATTGAGGTCACCAAATTGTTACTTGGAATGGCTTCCCAAACTTTCTTTGTTTCGGCAAATATATTATTAAAATTGCTTATTTCTACAGATCTTACTTTGGTTTGGTTGAGATCAGTTGACAAATCGCAGCATTCAATGGCGTATAAACTATCGTATAGAATAATATTACGATACGAGTCGTTTCTATGCTAATTACGGCTGCCAGATCCAGTCTTAGAGCCCACAGAACAACAACAACAATCAAAATTCTGCAAGCGGAATGTGGTCTAGAGCCACTGCGCATTCATGCAAATAGACTCACAACACCGATTCGTATACAAAATGTTAAACCAATCAACATACTTATTAAGTACACCTTTATCTCTAATAAGCAAGAGGAAAACTGAGCTAAAATATCTTTCCTCCATGTGCCAAATATAATTGATACAAAAACAAATGTTTTGTTAGGCTTAGGCTAACTCACACACAAATCACTCATCAACACCTTCTTAAAAGAGAACCTAAACCTATATGCACATTTTGCAACCTTGCTCCACTTACAATATTTCACCTTCTAACTCGTAAAAAATTATGTACCTTTATTAAAAAAAATTCGACAGTAGAAAATATCAACTATATCTATAATTTCCTACAGCATATAAAGTTAATTAACAAGATTTAGTAATTTTAGTTTAAGCCGATAGCCTCTAGTAGCTAGTGCTTTTGTATATTATTTATTGTAATTTAAATTATAACAAATTTGAAATAAATAGAAAAAAAAATAAAAATAATGAAATTGCAATAGACTTATAAACATAGAAATTGTCCGGCTTAGTTTGTTACTTTGTTAAATTTGTGCTAAAACAAGTGGTTACGCATTTTGCCATGTGTGAGCATATCTGAAGAGTTAAATTGACTACACTACGACAAATTTTGAGAATATCATAAAGTCTTTCGTAGTATTTGCTTTAAGCTCAAATTTTGGTACCGTGTGCTTAATTAGTTGCACGCAGCTGTAGTTGTAACGACCTAAAGTGTAAAATAAATAATTAAAACGAAGATTTTATTAATTTTAATGATATATTTTGTGATTTTATTCATATCTAGCACAGTGTATAACAAAGTTATTGATCAACTGTAAATGCGTTGCGACAAACAAATTTAACGTTAAAAATAATAAGTATATAATGTAGTAGCCTTGGACTGATCTTCCATGTATCTGTTGCCATTGTAGTTGTTTTTGTGGATGTTGTTGTATCTCAGTTTTGTTCAAAGACAATTACTATATATCATATAAATGATTTTATGTTGTGTTTTTGCTCGAAGATTTAGTTTTTATTCATATGAATTTTTGTATATTTTTGCTATGAAAACAAACAAAACAACAATTTCATCATCATGACCATCATAGTCATCAACAAACAGCAACATGATCAATATCATCACAATATGCACATAATTAAATACAAGACCAAAGCAAATCATCATCATTATCATCCATTCCACAAATGCGCAGTTATTGTTAGATTTTTATTATTGAAATCGAAATTTGAAATGAAAATTACTTATGTATGTATGTATATTGAACACTCAATCTGTTTGTTTTAATACAGCTACCAGCAAACAAACATACTAACACATTTTGAGGTACATACATACAACACAAAGTGTGTATCTATCACACATTTTGATTATGAATAAAAAAAAAAACAGTTTGTTTACATTTTATTTATCTATTATTCTGCTTTAAAATTATTATTTAATTTTTTTTTTTTAAAATGTATTTATTTTTTTTTCTATAATTTCTCATTTCAAAAAGCCGCGCCATAAAAATAACACAAAAACAACAGAAAAAATACGAGTATATATTTATATTTCTTTTAATTGAAAAATTACTACATTTCATGAAGTATATCAATTCAATCATCACCATATTTATATTTATATGTATGTACATATGTATATGAATTTATTTATACTTGTTATTTGAATGAATCTGTAGCTGTATAGATTTTGTATTTTGTATTGCACGGATGAATGATAGCTGGTATTTATTTATGTATGTATGTATAAGTTGAAAAGCAAGAGTATTGAGAGATAGACTACCAATTATAATCTCAACCTCCTCCACCGAACATATCGTACAGTATATGTCTGTATTACATCTGCTGTATTTATTCGAGCAGAGAGTTTAATTTTGTTTGTTTGGTCTTTTAAAATTTATTTGTTGCTGCTTATTTGCGAATTATGTATTGTGTTTCTTTTATTATTTATAAATACTGTTAATTTATGGAAATTTTCATTTCATAATCATTGATGTATGGCCGACTGACAGCAGCAAAATGAAAATGTTTTTTTTTTTTTGTTGTAGTAGTGGTGGCCTTTGGCATAGACTCACTCACAGAGACCCATTCATCTCTTGACAATTTGTCGATAATAATTTAAATATGTGTTTTGTTCATGTTTTAATTTTGTTGCAAATTGTTTTTCTGAAGAAGTAGTAGATTTGTTTACAGTGGTTTGCCTAGTAGGATTTTTTATGAAAACTTCATTAAAAAATATTAATGGGTAAATTTTATTTTATAATTTAGAAAATTTTAAATAATCAATAATCATGGTCTTATTTACTACAAATTACCATTTACGAGATAATATTGTGTATGATACTATCGATTACTATAAATTCTTTAAAACAACTGACCTTTGTTAGTCATAGAAACAATTATTTTATTATTTATATTTTATTTTATTATTTAGGAGTGCGAATAAAAAAAGTCCTGTTTCACACACTTTAGTTTTAACTGACCAGTTTTTGTTCAATTCTCTTTTAAACTTGCCATTTCATTCACGCACCTTAATTCAATTTTCCTACATCAAATTGCATGAAGGAAAAAACAAAAGAAAATTGACTAATACCGTCAAGTTTGTACCCCTTATATTCTCTTTTCCCTTCTCATCCAAAAATACCTACCTTAACGAGTCATAATTGAAGAGTGTGAAAGCGGACAAAATATATTAATATAATCAAGTTATAAAAAAGGCTTCTTCATTTTCAATGATGTAGAGAAGAAAATCTTAAAAACGAAAAAATTTGTTAATTCTTACTGTCAAACTACTGATGATTAACTTGGTCACAAGTTAATTGCCTAAGTACATTACACAGTGTTGCAGTGTCAATCTGGCATTTTTAAACGTCTGGTGCGATGGACATAAAATTTAATATGGATGTAGCCAAGCAGAATTCGAATTTAAGTTTTGAAGTTTAAGTTTTGGGGTCTTATAATAGGCCACCTTTGATATAAAATTTGTTTAAGCACGTGCAGCTTTTTGTTATTCATCCGCTTTTTAAGACTTTTACATTTTCTGAAAGTCCTTAGCTAGATCTTTAAAAAACATGCTTCCGTGTGTTATTTTATTATCTTATGGTTTTCGAGTTACACGCGATTGAAAATTTTAATTTTTAAATTTGTCCAAATCTGGTTCGGGTTTTTTTAAATAACTAGCAGAATCTTTTGACCGATATTCCTTAAATTAGCTTTGTTAGCTAAACAATACAATTTTTCATCAAAGCAATATCGTGTATAGAAAAAAAAAAAGATTTCCAATTTGAAAGGTAAAACAAGTAAGAAGTATAGTCGGTCAAACCCGACCTTTTAATACCCTACACCCAGTATATGTATAAAACAGTTATCCAGAAATGGGCGTTATATGGAAGATCTAACCAAAAATTTAGTGTCATGATGTCTTTGAATATAAATATTATGTATGTTAAACTTTATCTCGATATAAATACTTTTAATAGATTTATGGAGCTTAAAGTGAATTACGGAGAGGGTCTTATATGGAAGTTTCGGCAAATTATGGACCGATCATAATAAAATTGTACCGTATTATTTATATACATACGTTTTTTAACTATGTAATTTCTTTTATTTTGTTTTAAAATTTAAGATTTTTTTAAACTTTATGTTTCTTTTTAAATTTTCGATTTTTTGTAAAATTTCATTTATAATTTTTATATTCAGACATATTTTGAAAATTCGAAAATAAAAGTTGTAACCTGACCTTTACAAAAAAAATTTAATTATAAATAACACATGTTGATTAACCTGAAATGTTCTCTTATAAATCACTCTATCAGAGATAAATGATAAATGGTGACAATAAACCACTAAAATTACAGTGCACCCGTTACTTTCGGTTTCTGATAGGAGCACTTGACCTATTTAAAAGCCCCGCAAATTAAAAGAAAATGTTAAACTGATTCAATTAGGTATGCTTGTGGGTTAGGCCACTTTTTCACTCTGATCGCCTCATTTATCCTTAAAATATTTGCTCAGCTTCGATAGAAATGTGGACTTTATGAGCAGAATTGTAAAAATTTCAGTTAATGAATTTTTGTCTAGTTTTTGCGCATTTATTTTATTTATAAGTTATAATTCAGAAAAAAATCATTTTATTATGTTAATAAATAATGACTTTATTTTATCTTACATATTTCTTAAATCGCTAAAAAAAACCCAAATTTTATAAACATTTTGATAAACTTGCAAATATCGAGAACAATTTGAGTTTGCTTAAGAGCTTCAAAACTGAAGTAAATTCTAAAACTTTTAAACAAAATGTGACATTAGATTATTCCTTACAATCTATTGTAGAATGTTTATGTTTATTTTCTAGTATTCTCTAGTCCAAGTTACAAAAAGTGTGACCCTACACGTGGCAAATACTGCCGAAAAAGACGTAACCAATACATAACATATATTTGAGCTAGTTTATTTCTTATTTAGGAGAAAACACAACAAAAATTTAGTTTGAATTTATTTGATGCTGTTTGATCTTGCAAAACCCTTGTAAGAGTAAATAACGTCAAGCAAATTTGCGCTAAAAAAAGTTGCTACGCTTTTCTGAGTAAATATTTGCCATGTGTGATTACATTACATAGTAATGTAATGTATAGAAGATGCAACATAAATATAAGCTTGAAGAATTTACTCCTTTATAAAATACACTATAGTAGCTTCCATATATATACTTAATAATCACTTTTAATTACAATTAAGTTATTTATAGCATTACTTCAGCTATTTATTTTTACAAAAAAGTTCTTAATTTAAAAATATATATTTTGTATATTTTTATAACAATATAAGTGTACATACATATTTACATATATGTACATATGTGTATGAATATAATACGATTGTCTGCCCTCCATCCGTCCGTCCATCTGCCTGTCTATACAAATGTGTGCATACAAATATTTATTGTATTTTTATTGATTTTTCTTCAACGTCCACCAAAGATCTATCGGATACTTTGCTTGTTTAGTTGAAAAATTTACTTTTTTTTTTTTGGTATTCTGTACATTTTGCTTAAATTTATATTTGTTGAATAAATTTCTACTTTATTTTTAAATGCTCGAAGCAAATTGTATTGAAAACAAAAACAACAACGAAACACATATTCAATTTTTAATATGGTCCATGAGTTTTGGAAAATTAGTGATTTGTTTTTAAACAAATTCATGGAAAATTACTTCAAGTGTACGCAATATTGCTGTCTAGATTTTAGTATTTTGAAATGAACGAAAAAGAAAATTGCCAAACTAGATAAATTTAATATTTAAAATGTTCGAAATTCATTGTTCTTACACATTGTTGTTGTTTGTGAATACTTTTTGATATTTATTTAAAAACATTTTATGGCAACATGTTTATGTTGTTTTTATTGTTTTAATATAACAAAGTCAATATATTGCAATAATATATTTTTTTGCTGCTGTTGTTGTTTTATTTTCTGGCTTAGATACAATTTCCCAAAAAAAAAGTTTTTGAAATTCTTGCAGAAATTTCCTAGAATTTTTGTTAATTAAAAATTATTGTTAAATGATTGTTGAAATAATAATTATATGGCTGGGTGAAAAGAGGAAAAAAAGTAACTACGTGGTAATTTTGGTTTCTTAGTACCTATATATTAAAATGAGAGACATACGATTTATAGCTCTAATTATTCTATATGCTTTTAATTATAGTTTTTGTAGTAAATATTTGTACTTTCTTTGATATGTCTATAAAGTATATTATAAAGAATTCATTATGTTTAATACAATTGCACGAATTAACTTTTAGGTTTTGATTTATATATCTTTAGTTTTTTAAATATATGTACATAAATATGTTGTATATAAATTTGTTACATTTGTTTACGATTTCATGTAGCATTTATTTTTGAATCTTCATATCATTGTGTAATTAGACAAGGTAAGTGCAAATCGGCAACAAATACAACACAATACAAAAACAACAGGCACTTTGTTTGTGTAAAATAATGTACTACTCTGAAAAACACTTGAAAAAGTATTACTTTTGACATAAGTAAATTGTAAAGAAAGTCAGTCAGCTGTGCTTCTGCACTCACCTTGTATAGTTATATCATGTATCATATGCGGCGTCTGATTGATATTATTACGAATAAAAATTCCAGGACAATTTATGTTTAAATTTTAGAAATTTATGGTATTTTGATATAAAACAAGTAAGATAGTATAGTCGTTCAAGCCCGACCATATAATACCCTACACCCAGTATATGCATAAAACAGTTTTTCAGAAATGGGCGGTATATGGAAGATATAATCTATTATGGACCGATCATCCAAAAATTTAGTTTCATGATTTCTGTGTTAAACTTTATCTCGATATAAATACTTTTAAAAGATTAATAGCCGTTATAAAGTGAATTACGGAGAGGGTCTAATACGGGAGTTTTGACTAACTATGGACCGACCATTATAAAATTGGTGTCATCATTTCTGTATAAATGAAAATTATTTTTGTTGAATTTTATTTAGATACCAACAATTTTAAGGAATTTAGGGTCGTTAAAGTGATTTTCCGAAGTGGGCTTTATATGGAAGCTACGACTAATTATGGACCGACCATTATAAAATTATGCCGTATTATTTGTATATATATGAAATATATTTGTGTTCAATATTATTTAAATACCGACATTTTTAGGTCAGTTAAGCTCTTTAAAGTGATTTTCGGGAGCTATGATAAATTATGGACCGATCTTGACAAAATTTGTAAATGTGATTTAGCTTCATTAATTACTCATTTGTGGTGGCATGCAAGCATAATTAAAAGATTTATGATCGGTAAACTTCAATTTCGGGAGGACATTTGTATGGGGGCCAGGTGAAATAATGAACCGCTGGTGCAAATCGGTTCATTTCGATACCATCCATCCTTGAGCAAAAAAATATCATGTACCAAATTTTATCGAAATATCTTCAAAATTGCGAACTTTACTCTGCGCACAAGCTTAACATGGACAGCCAGCCATCTAGACGGACGGACGGACATATTTAAATCGACTCAGGCAGTGAGTCTAAATCTATCGGTATAATTTAAGGTAGGTGTTGGCCCAATATTTCTGGGCGTTACAATCATCAGCACAAAACCAATATACCCCGGTGTAGGATATAAAAACCTGTCAAAATTAATAAATTAATTATGTAAATAATAGAAAGAGAAAATCACTTTACAGATTTAAGGTTATTACGTACACTCATACATACACAACACAAACACATTTAAATAAACTGTGTACACCGCAGGAATGCAAAATTTTGAGAATTTTTAAAAGTTTATAAATTTTTAAAAAAAAATTGTCATAATCTTAAATAAGTATAAAATATAAGTTTCCAAAACTAAACATCGAAATTGTTTAATTATTAAGAAATTGAAACGTTAGAAATATGTTTCTATTAAAATATGGTTTAATTTATGTTAAAATAAACAAAAACTACATAAAATTGTAATTGGTAGCGTAAAAATGTTAATGTGATACTACATATATTAAAATTTAAAATCTAGTGAATATCTCAGTTTGTTTTTTGCCCTAACTGTCAGTGTATTAAGTTATTTACATAAATAAATAATTGTTGTAGAATAAACTGAAATACAAATACGATAAACAAATACACTCATGCATACATACATATTTTAACAAAATAGCATGGAAATTAGTACATACATAGAGTATGTATAGGTAAATATACATTAGTGTCGGTGTACATACATCTTTATACATAAAAACATATTTATGCATTGTAGACTTATTCATAGATAATGTATAATGCTTCTAAAAGGTTTTACAATATATATGTAAAATATATGTATGTATATATGTACCTATGTATGTATGTATACCTACACGCACACATGTACTAACTTATAATTCATATAATTAAACAGATTCCTATGAATGTGCGCTCATATAGGCATATGTACCAGATATGACCAAGTAAATGGCTTAAAGTTAAGATTCCTTAATCTTGTATGTTTAATCTAGTTAGAACAAAAGTATTTTTAGTGAAAAAAGTCGAAATTTTTTAGCACACTCTCTGCTGAACAATTTTATACCAACAATTTTGAGAGTGAAAAACATCCAGCTTATTATTTTAATAACATATCTTTAGTACCGAGAAGAATGTTTAAAGTCACATTATGACACATTCTTAATGATTACCACTTAGAATTTATTAAATAAGAAAAGTCAAATTGCTTACACGCATTACATTTAAAATTAGTTAGAGAAAAATAATATGCCATTTATTTCGCCTTTAATTTCTATATTAATTTAAAAACAATAGAATATTATCGCTTGGAAATATTAAGGCATCTAAAGTAAAGAGAATCTTTACTTTGTTACCAAATTATTGTATGCTGATTGCATTTTTCACCCTCCCAAACACATAATTACAGATATTATAAGATGTTGTAGAGAGCTCTTTTATATTTCAGTTACACAGAAAAAATTAAAATTGATTTTCAATTAAAATATACGTATATTTAAATTAACATTTAATTGAAAGTGGACCGATGAAGGAATTTGTAGTATCAATTAAAATATTTTGTAAAAATTTAATTAGAAGTAGTTTTAATTAAAAAAAATATTATATTATTTAATTGAAAATTGTTTTTCAATTAAAAGTTTAATTAAAAATCAATTAAGACTCAATCAAAAGTTTAATTAAAATTTGTTGGGCAATATTATTTTCTGTGTACATTCATTATTTCATTCGTTTCGCAATCAACATTTTTAATTCATTTCTAATAAAAAATATTTCTATTTCTTTATGAAATTCTCCAATTTTGGAGTTTTTTCTCAAACAATTTAAAAGTTTTGAGTAAATCATCCTTGATTTCTGGTTTCACCAGATCATCGCTTAATATGCAATCACTTTTTGATATCCCTTTGACCTTAAATTAAAGTGCAGTATCGGCAGAGATTCATATCTCTGCGACCGGATTTAAAATAACAACTATGTGTTTAAGTAAAACAAATTTTTAATATTTTTTAATTGTTATTCTTTCATCTTCATTTTTTTTTTAAAGAGAAGTCACATTCAGGCAATTAATATATATAATTGAGTTACTTTCTTTAAAAAGGGGATAGATTGAAGAAGTAAAGGTGGTGAAAGATGAAAGCTTTTTATATCACAGCACTACAATTGCGCATTATGATTGTGTTTAGTGCAGCATTGGAGCGCCTCTGGTGGCGAGTAGGCGCATTATTTTTAAAGCTTGATTTTATGGCCTTTATTTAATTATTTTACTTTTTAGCGTTTGTATGCTATTACCACCGAAGGAGGGCGCTGTGATAAATATTAGTTATGATGGATAGAAAAGCAAACTATTAATTATCAGAAACTGATGTTGTTTGAGTGGCAGCGGCTGGGAATCGAACCCGGGTTACATTCATACCTAAATACCAACGGAAAGCGTTTTTTAAATGTCAAAATTTCTCATGCTCATACATTTTATATGGAGCATACCGCAACAACACTGCGTCAACGCTTTGTTATTGGAAAATCCGATTTTGACAAAACGTTTCACAGTGAAGTTAGTTGCAAATGAAAAAAAGAGAAATAAAACAACAATGTCCAGCAGTTACAATAAACAGGGTCGTTTTATTTATTATAATAAATAAATAAAATAAATAAAATAACGTTGCCGCTTTATTTTAGGGATGGAGTATCAGCGCTAATGCTCAGCGTAAAAATACGTTCCGCTTTCCGTCGGTATTTAGGTATGGCTGTTACAAATACCAACTTATGCTTAATGATCAAATGCGCTAACCAATTAAGCTACAGCACCCTCATCACTTTTATTTTCTCTTATTAAAAATGCAAAAAAAACATTGATTTACGTTAAGTAAATGGATCTTTTACACAAATACTAATTTTTCCCGGTATTTTTTAAAACAAATCCTGGGATTCTAGATCGGGATTGGCATTTCTATATTTTACTGTTGGCATTTTGAAGGCTTGACAACATAAATATACGACTTTGCTTAAAATTATGTTCACAATCTCATAGTTGTATCTTATAATGAACAACGTACAACATCACTTGTGAATTGAACATATGTATATGTATGTATATGTGTATTTGCATTTAGGAAATCATGTTCCAATTTCAATAAAACTTGGTGTGGATATATTTATTCTCATGTTGCTTTCAAAACTACTCTATACAGTCCCTATTTGTTCAGCTTCATCATTTAAACTCGATAAGGGCCGCAGATGCCCATGCCTGCTTAACACATTCACATATACAGATTACTTTCATACAACATCATAATAATTTTATATTTAAGTATGCAAATAATTGCAATAATCTACTGTTAAATAGACATGTACATTAGAAGGGCTCACAAAAAAATGTTTATTTCTTAAAAAATTGGATTCATTAAAAGATATAATTAAACAGATTATATATTAGTAACAACTCAGTTTATATTTATGTTTTTTACATTTTAATTTAAAAAAAACTTCAATATATACAAAGGATGATTCAAGTAGAGATACTTTTTTCAAAAGCCTTTTTTGACAGATCACGTGTGAGTCTAGTCATGCTGTCATGTTATTTTTGTTTAGCAGTGTTTGGCATTTCATAATGGAAAGACTTACGCCTGAACAACCTTAACATATCGTTCAAATTTATTACGTTCTGTGAGGAATGTCCTTCGTGCACGTCGCTCAACTTATGGTCAAAATAATCGGCCTGCTGAGCGTACTATTCGCAACACCATCACCCATTTTGAGACCCAGCGTTCATTATTCGATAATATTCGAACGAATAGACCACGTCCAGCACGCTGTGAAGAAAATATAGCGGCCGTAGCTGAGAGTGTACGGTGCGAACGTAACCGTCAATGGCGATCGTTATCGTGACATGGTAACCGACTATTTGATGCTCGAAATTGAAGTTCGTGATCTCGGCGACATTTGGTTTCAGCAAGACGGCGCCACTTCCCACATATCGGATCAAGCAATGGATTTATTGAGAGAACACTTCTGTGAGCACATAATTTCAAGTTTTGGGCCGCTCGATTGGCCACCGTGTGATATCACAACGTTAGCCTGTTTTCTGTGGGGATATGTAGAGTCTAAATATTATGGGGACAAACCCGCTTCGATTCAACTATAGGAGGAAAGCGTCACGCGTGTCATTCGCCAGTTACCAGTCGAAATGCTCAAACGAGTCATCAAAAATTGGACTCAACGGATAGACCATCTGCGACGTAGCAACGACCAACATTTGATAGACATAATCTTCAAAAAATAATAAACATTCCCCATTAAATTTGAATTTTCTGTGTTTTTTTTTTTTTTAAAGTAGGGAACCTCGAAATGGATCACGCTTTAGTAAAATGTTGGTACAACATTAGTGTAATATACCATTTCAATCACGAATCATTGCGATAGTGGCAGAATAATTTTGCGTGTGAATTAAAAACACAAAAAATTTTGAACATAAATACCGAAAACGTATCAGTCTGTGTGAACTTATGTTTAATGCCGGTACATATGTCTCTCAAAGAACTTGTATTGTTCAATTGTTTATAATCATCACTGAGTTTTAGAAACATATATTTAAAATTATAAACAAATTAAAGCAATAGCCGGTCTAATGAAAGTAATCAATATGTTTTTTTATGTATGTATCTAGATATATTTTAAACTGCAGTTTAACTATGTATAAATATGTATGTAAACTTTAACTAACATTAAGGTGAAGCTATTTACATACATGCATGTTAAAGTTTGTGTGTGTTATGTAATTGTATATGAAGGTATGCTTTATTGTTTTTAGTTAAATATTTATGTATGAAAAAAATCTATCTCTTTATAGTCATTTATTAGAGCAGTTTTAAAATAAAATGTTTAAATTAATTTTCAAAAAGGCTACTCATATTAAGAGTACATATTATTTTTGTTGCTAATTTGAACTACTGAGAAAAGTAAATATTGAAAATCAGATTTTTATCATTCATTATATGATGAACAGGATTTTCTACAAATGCCTTCGAAAAAGAAAACACCAATCCTTTCAATTTATCTGTTAAATTTATTGCTTTAAATTTTCATCACTTCTGAATTACCCCTGAAATAATAAGAAAACCTAATTAAATTACTCTAGTTCCTGAAATTCATAAAAACACTGTTCACAAAAAATCTGGAAAATTGATTACGGTGACATGGTGTTTCATGGTTACAAAAAAAAAAAAACAGAATCTGTCATAAAGGAGAAATGACAATAATAAGTCCCGGGTCACACACTTCCACTATAGCTGCTCAACTTCTTTTTAATTCTCTTTTAAAGTTGCCTTAATGTTCACACAATTTTACACAACGAAGCAAAGAATGAAAAGAAATGTTAAATAATACCTACAGCTAACTTCGTGTTTATAATTACGAATGACTCAATAAAACGAGCTTCCCAATTCAAGCAGCTTCATACCAAATACCAAATTTCTTCTCTTACGCACAAACTCAATAGTTGAGCAGCAAAAGTGGAAGTGTGTGACCCGAGACTAAAATGCATTGCTGATATTGTCAACTAGCGGTGGACGCAGCAATAATCCAAATTTGTAGTAATACAAAATTTGCAATAATAATAATAATAAAGCAGAATACACACACATTGTAAACGTAAGTAAATTTCGTTCTAACTTATAATAATAAATATGATTAATTCCAGAATGAATAATGAATAATTGTGAGTTTAGAAGTCGATCTTGGGCAACATTATATTACATTATACTATAAACGTTATAATAGTCAGTTGTTCTATATTTTACGCAATAACATGTATACAGAAATATTTGAATTATTAATAGTTACTGTTTTCTATTTGTATAATTACATATACATATGTATATTTATATGCACACAGCCATACATACTGACTTATATAAATATGGATGTGTTTGTTGAAATACACCTTCTCACACATTAAAGTAAATTTTAATTATGCTGCAAATATACTTATCTCTTCTTAAGCTATGTATAGACGGTTGTCAGATTATACAATGTTGTCAGATCTAGCAATGTGCTAGCAATGTACTGACATTGAAAAACGGTTGGCAAAAGGTAAATTGTCAATGCTTTTTCTTACAACGATGGAATACAAACATTTTAAGTTCACACGATTGTTAGACATTTTCTGAACATTTTTCGGACAACGTTGTAAGATCTGACAATTGTCTGTACAAAGCTTTAGTATGTACTTTTAAAAGCTTGCTGAAAATATAAATTCAATTTAAACCTAAATCCCAGCACAAAAAAAAAACAAAAAAACTTCCAAAGAAACAAAATTGTCTATATGAAATTGCTGCAATTACAGCAACAGAAATTCTTATACAGTATAATTCCTATTTCATGAATCTCTATAAAAATTAAAAATATTTTTGAAAATTCTCATTGAATAGTATTTTGATACGGACCAATTCTCATTTTCAGTTACTTCCCTAAGGTAACTAAATACAAGTTTTACACCAAGAAGTACTTCAATATTTGTTTGCTGGTATATAGATACACATAATTATGTATGTATGTGTTCATATCATGTTTATTTATTTCTAGCATTAATATGAAAAGAACAAATGTCTGCAATCATAGGTTAAATGGAAACAAATATGTATAAATATTTTGTGTCTATGTATAGGTAGACAAGTATGTAAAGGGTGTTTATTAAGATGTTAAAGTTAATTTAAAGTTCTAAATTGGCAAACATTTTCGAACTGGCGGTCATTTTGTCAGCTGTCAAGTGATTGATGTTTACTTTGGTTTGGCATTCCAACATGATTAGACTGACGCCTTGACAACGCATCCAAATTGTGCAAATTTATTTTGAAAATCATGGTTCTGTTCGATATACGTACGCGATATCGTCATCAGAGCAATTAATTCGATTAACTATGGAACGTTTTCGCACCTCTTATACTCTAAATGATAACACGCCTCCAAAGAGACGTTTGACAGTGCCTACAGATGAAGTCATTGCAGCTGTAGAGCGTAGCGCAGACCCGAATCAGATTTTGCGGAAAGAAATGAGTTTGTGGGCTTACAAAATCTAACTCGTGCAAGAAATGAAGATTCGGATAATGGCCCCAAAACAAGATTGCCGTTGATCCCGATTTTCACTTTTGGTTGAATGGATACGTCAATAAACAAAACTGCCGTATTTAAAGTGATGATAATCCTCATGTGTATGTTGAGACAGCGTTACATCCAGAAAATGTACTGTTTTGTGTGCTTTATGAGCTAGTGGAATAATTGGTTTGTACTTCTTAAAAAACGAAGCTGACCAGAATATTACAGTCCATGCTGACCGCTATATAACCATGATAACTGACTTTTTCGTTCATCAATTGAACAAACATGATGTGCAGGAGTTGTGGTTTCAACAAGACGGCGCAACATGTCACACAGATCGTGTCACAATTAATTTATTGAAGGCAACGTTTGGTAACTGCATTGTTTCATATTGCGGACTTGGCCTTTAACCCTCCGACGAGTGATAGTTCTGAACTTTACGGCCGTGTGAAAAGGTCCCTACGGACCTTTTTTGTAAATCATGTTTTTTTCATATAAAAAATTTTTTTTTGGTTTTATTGTTTATAACTAAATTCTACATACAAAAATAATTTTTTAAATTTTTTTAACTCAAAGACATTAGAGATGATGATAAAAACAAAAAATTCTAAGAACTGGTTTATTGTGCCTTTCCTTGAAAGCAAGGAGTTCATGTCTTCGAATTTTTCTTATAGAATTTTTTGTTTTTATCATCATCCCTAATGTCTTTGAGTTTAGGTCTTTGTGTTCAGAACAAGTATGTGTTGAAACAATAAAAAAATCATAATGATGCCCAAAAACATGCATTTATTAGTGAAATTCAGTACAAGGTCCATACACGTCCGCGTACTATTCTCACTAAAACCTTAATAACTCCTAAAGTAATGATCCGATCGGCTTGATTTTTTTTCCAAAAGATGCGTAACAAAATACTCTTGGAATACAGAGTAACTTTGGGGGGAGGGTTTTAGTGGCCGAAGTAGCAGTAATTTCAGTTTGAAAAGGCAAAAAGGTCCCTAGGGACCTTCTCACTCATCGGAGGGTTAAGATCATGCGATTTATCACGCCATTTGACCATTTTCTGTGGGGATATGTGAAATGGCTAGTCTATGACTATAAGCCCGAAACGATTGAACTCTTGGCAGATAGGCGGCGAGTACACCGATATACGGCCACAAATGTTGGAAAAAGTGATTGAAAATTGGATCTTCGGATTAGACCACGTCCGAGCCAGTCATATTTAAATTATAATGCCAGAAGTAAATTTTATTTTTGTTTTATTTCATTTCAAAGTACTAAACGTCTAAAAATACACCCTTTATATATTTTACATACCAATGCAATGCTTATAATTAAAAGCTTTATTGGTGTTTTAGTTTGAAGGATTTATATTGAAATATAAACTTGAGATGTTAAGACAGTTAGCATAGACAAAAAGAATTAGTTTAACTACATATTAAATATGATTACAAATTTTATATCAAGACATATTTATGTTATGTTTTAAGGTAAAATATTTTTATTCAAATATTAATTTGAGAGATTTAGCAAAAAGGATAGCAACCCAGATTTTGAATATATATACAGCTGCAAGCAATTAATTAAGGACAGTAGTACACAATATTTAAATCGTTATGTTAAAGGTAATATTTATTAAATATAGCGGTAAAATTTAACACTTTTATTTTTTATACGTTTCAAAAACAAGTGTTTTTAAGCGCTAAAATATTTCAGAAAGCATTTGACTACAGAAAGGGTGGGCCATAAAAAAATGAAGCCGTAATACGACAATGAGTGAAGATGCACTGACTGTGCCCGCATGAGTTTCGGATTGCAGTCCTTAGCCAAAATGACGCAAAACCGTCTGTAGATACAGTAAAACGTCGATTGTGAGAAGTTGGACTGTTTGGAAGAATTTCTCAAAATAAGCCATTACTGTCTTAACGTAACCTAAAGAAGAGACTCGAATTCGCAAAGAAATACCTCCACTGGACGGATGTAGAATGGAAAAAGAGTATTATTTTCAAATGAAACAAAAATTAACACTGTCTCTTCTGATGGAAAAAATATATGTAGGAACAATTTGATCCAAAGTATACCCGCGCCATTTTGACTCAGGGAGGAATATTATTTTGGGGTGCTATGTTGTGACGTGGTGTTAGGCCGCTGCAGAAAATTGAGAGAAATATGGATAAGTTTCAGTATGAAAGAATTCTAAGCGATGCCGTATAACGATGCCGTATATTGATGAGAATATGTCAGTAACATGAATATTTCAACAAGATAACGATCCGAAGCATACGGCTCGTCAACAATTCGGATACAGTTCTTGACTGGCCTTCATAAAGTCCTGATCTCAACCCGATTGAAAACTTATGGCAAGTTGTAAAAACCAAAGTAAGGTATGTAAAACTAAGTAATTTTAATGATATCTTTATTGAAACAAAGAAAGCTTGGGAAGCCATTTCAAGTAGCATATGTAAAAATTTGGTTACCTCAATATTTCGCAGATGTCAAGCTGATATTGATAGCAACAAAATATTGATTTATTTCCAAATAAATACTTTTTTTTTGTAAAATTTGTGGTATGCCCTTAATTATATGCACGACTGATATCAATAATATTTGAAAATATGATTCACAGTTTCATTAAATTATAATTATTGGCCACAATATGCATTTATTTTCTAGGAGTAAGAGTTAAATTTTGAGCATATCATAAAACCTTTCGTATTATTTGCTTCGAGCTCACATGTTAGTATCGTGTCCTTAATTAGTTGCACGTAGCCGTAAATATGTATGGCAAGATATTCTAATATCCCGACATATTTATGTTATGGTTTTGTTGTCAGACAGCTGATTATTTTTCTGACAGATTTCACTTTAAATATTTTGTTTTATAAAAAAGTTATTTAAATGATTGACATTAATTTCAAGACATTTCTATGACATGGCATATTATTTTATTGGATAAACAAATTTGTGATGAATTTTGCATAGTTGGTTCGCATTTTATTTGTATGAGTTATAGAAATTGGTCAATCTCTCTTATTGTTTTCATTTTTTTAAAAAATTTTTGCTGAGATGATTGTTGAGTTAACATATGTAAATCTTTCGAATCTTTTCAACTATAATGCCGGCAATATAAAGATGTTACACTTTGTGTTATGTAAAATTTATTACAAAAAGTAAACTTAATTAACTAATTTTTGTTTACATTGTGACTACTAACCTTAATGCTTCTTCGAGTTGTTTTAAACATTTGGCAATTTTCTTGCAACGAGTTTTTGAGCCATATTTAATCTCCTCAACAGAATTTGGAATTTTAAACTTAAATTTATCCATTTTGGAATCTAAATCGATGCAAGATTATGATTAGTATTTTGCAAACTGATATATTTTGGCACTAATTTGCAATTGTCATTTTATTTTATTTATCTTTTTCTTAAGAATTTCACTGATTAATTAATGGGAAAAAAAATTATTTTCCGCGATACGTTTTTATACTGGCGACACTTGACTTTGTTTAACGTTGAGAAATCCGGTGTGTTTCATTCATTAGTATTAACTGAACAGATTGAACAATTAGTCGAAAAATTAATGAACGATTAGAGCAGGAATATTCCTATAATACGTGTTTGTAGGTGTTGAAATAATTTTTACATTGCTACAAAAATATAAACCAACAAGTGCATGTAAAACGCACTACAATAAGTGTTTAAGGAAAATGTATAACATTAAAAAACTATAATGAAAAAATATACTGGATTTAACTGTGGGCAGTTGGAGATAAGAATTGTCTTAAACTTTAATGAGAATATACTTAATAAGCTTTTAGTGTACGTTAAAAATGGCATTTAACATAAAGTACATTTGCGGTCAAGAACGCGACTTTCGTGTAACTTTGAAGAAAACTTAAAATATTTCCTAATGGTTTCAGTTTTTATTAGAAGGTAGTATGTTCTTTCCAATATTTTATCAACACATGGGAATCAAAACGCTAAAAAAATTAAACTTCCAGAAAATATAAATTCTGCAAAATGAAACATAATTTTTTAAATTGAATTTTTGAAACTAAAGTAATCTACTATAGCGTTGTTTTCTGCCGATAAATGTAGGGTTAAAGTATATGCATTTTTACAAAGTTTAGCACGCGACATATTTTCACGTTTTATAATTCACATTAGTTAAAATTTTTTATAATTTAAGACTAAAAAGTTTTATCCCACTGTGTTCTGTGACTTAACAAATGTTTCTTATATATTTTTTACAATATGCAACAACTTTATTATTTTTTTTACATATTTTACAGTTTTTTTTATTGTTTCTGTAAACTATACTTATTGTGGCCTTAAAAGACGTGTTTGAAAATATTTATATTTATATTGTAATATGATAGGACTAACATCTGTTTTCTGCGAAATATTAATGGTGTTGTAGAAAACAAGTGACAAAGAAGGCAAATTCCTAAATAACTACTAACAAAGTATTTAGATTACTGTAAATGTTAGCAAATATTTGATAAATATCAATTAATTCAAGTATATATTATTGTAAAATTCAAAAGATTTCTAAAGATGTAATTTTATTTAATACTAAATGTATGGTCACACTTGGCAAATATTTGCCTAAAAAGACGTAACCACTAAACAAAATATATTTGAACTCGTTTATTTATTTTAAAAAACTTTTCTTATTTATGAGAAAATACAACAAATAGTTAATTTCATTTCTTGTAAGAGTAAACAACGTCAAACAAATTTATTCTAAAACAAGTGGTTACGCTATTTTGAGTAAATATTTGCCAAGCGTGACCGTACCTTTAAAAGATTTTTTTTACACAAAACTGTTTAAACTAAATCTGGGAACAAACTTCAAAGTCAAAAAACTTGGAAAAAAGCTTGACTTTATTGTATTGGGAATCAGAAAACGACAAACATTAGCTTTTACACTGAACGTATGTAATTCTGCTAAAATGGTAACGAAAAATCAAAATCGTACGAATGTCGCGTTCTTGAACGTAGAAATGCACAAATTCAAAAGTAATTATTTTGTATTTTTGCAAAAAAAATTTAAATTTGATAAGATGCCTTTTTATGATAAAAAACAATAATATCATTTATATATTTAATATTTTCTAAATAGTGGTTTCTTTATTTAATATTTGTTGAAAGCAAGGAGAAATATTACTTTTATCGTTAAATATTTAAACATTGTGTTAAAATATGACAAGTGTATTACATTTTTCAAACTTTTTTTCATAATTTTCCCTCTAAAAGTATTTCAAAATTATTATTTTTATTTTGTCAAGACAATTTTCATTTATTTGTTTTAAAGCCTTGCCGGTAGTTAGCTTACTTAATATTGTTATGAAGACACACATATATATATATATATGTGGTTCCTAGTAGGAACAAAGGGCCGCACACATGGACAACACTTATTTTTTTGAGACGCCATCAAGTCAAGCCAAATATTTGTTTGGTGAGAAACCCACCCAAAATTGGTGTTATAATAAATTAATGAATGAATTCCTTTTGTTACATTTTAATAAATTAATAATTTTGTAATAACAAAACAAAAAGCAGAAAATAAAATAAAAAAACTGTTTCAATTACACACCCACCTTTAAGTACAAACTAATGAACATACATATATCCCAAGTGTTGTTGCTGTCAAATTTGGTTTTCTTTTTTCTTTTTTTGGTTAGAGCTTCCTTTCAAACGCATTTATTGTATAAAAATGACCTCATTTTTTCAATTTCATTACAAACAACATTATTCTCATGTAAAATGTATAAAAACAATAACAAAAACAAAATTATGTTAAAACTTAAGCAACAATAAAAATAACAACAATAACAACAACAACAAGTTAAAACATTTAAATGTCCTCTTTTCCGCTGTTAATATTTTTTTTAACATACTTACCAACACAAAAGCCAAGTTTTAGTCATGTGTTTATATATGAATACATTCGTAGTGGCTGTAGAAAATTTCCTTTTAAGAATAAGAGAGTGAGAGAGCGAGAGATGGTTTTTAACTTACGACGATAATTGGAAGAAAAATAAAGTAGAACATAATGGTGGCATCCATACTACAACTTGTAGCAAAAAAAGAAAAAAAAAAAAAAAAAAGTGGCACCCAAATGTGCCAACGACGCCATCCATTGTCACTTCCGTTTGTTGAATGTTTAGGTAAGTGTGTGTGTTCATGTTTATAAACGTATATGTGTTGTTTGTGTAAGATGAGGGGTGGAAGCAAGCACAAAACTGAACAATATTTGTACAAATTCCATTTTAGCCTTCAAAATATAAATTAAGTCAAACAAACATGGAAAAGAAAAACTGAAACTCCCTCCTTTTATTATTAGTGTTGTAGTTGTTTTTATTATTTTCTATCTTTTTTTACTTGTGAAAAAGAAAATTGTGTATGAAAATAAAACTTGATATTATAAAAATACCAATTTTTTGTTATGTTGTTTTACCCAATATAGCCCAACAGCCAGGAACGAAAGTTTTATTATAGAAAATTGGAAAAAATATATGTATGTAGAAATAATATTAAAAGTAAATGTTCAATTCCTAGTAGTCCTTACATACTTACATGTGCACAAACTAAACGAGCTTAGATTTTCCGAATTTGTATCTTTTCTTACTTATAAGGCTGGCAAATTCAACTGGCTTTTTCTCGCCGTCAACTAAGTTTTAAATAAATATGGTTATAGAAAATTTCAAAGGCTCCATATGACTCGTTTAAAGTTAAATTTTTGATTTTGTCAATTTATAATGTCGCGTTCCTGATCAACATTTTGTGTGTTTAACAAAAAAAAAAGAAAAAAGAAGCTATTACACATAATAATTACACCCAAAAAGACAGAAACATTCGCAATAACGAAAGAACAATTACGCTAAACAAAAATTACAAATTTAGGCTTATTTTTCTGCAAGCCAACATTGGAAGGAGCAGTATAAAACTAATAAATATTAAATATTTATCTTGTGTTGAAATAATTGAAACAAATTTTTATTATAATTGATATATAGCATCATTGATGTCGCTGGCTTAATCATAGTAAATAATGAAAATATTTCATCATATCAACAGAAAACATTCTGCTTTAAATAGCTTGAAAATAGTTTGCTGATATTTCAAATTTTCGTATTTATTTAAATGAAGTCGAGTTCTAGTTTTTGTCGCTTTTTTGAATCTGTTTTATTAGTAATATAACAAATAAGAAGCCTACATTTCGCACAGGCTATAAAATGTGGCCTACATTTTATAAACTGGAAAGCAAAACATATGCACAACTTATGAAAAAGTTATTCACAACGTTACGATTAATAAAATGACAAGAAAACAAAATATTAAGGTTTCGTTATTTATTTCATTTGAAAGGCGTCCACATTGGGAATGTCCATTACGAACGTGACCCTATGGCTTTGGTCTTTAAATTTTTAAATTTTTACTTCGTAGCAGGTGTCAATTGCTGCTTTTTTAAATTGCAGGGTAATGTATGTAAAGTGTATGTGTATTTGTAAGAATATAGTTGGCATATGTGTATGATTTTTAATAAATTTATTTACATTTACTAAAGAGCTTAAAATAATATAAAAACCGAAGCAAAACAAATTAACGATAAAACACTTATTTTTATTAACCAACTAAAGAGATGCTTGAGAAAATTACTGATTTTAGAAGAAATCTTCGAATTTTAATCACGCTTCATCTAAAACTGCAAAATTATAGAATGACAAATTCTACAACACAACATGGAGACATTTCTTTGAACTAAATCTAAGCCAAAAGATAGGAAAAATTATCCTGGAGTTAATAAACAATAATAAAAATAGTTTTGTGAAACTTCAGTGGCTTTCTGCAAAATATTTCTTCTAGGAACTGTATTACACCTTTTTAGTGTTACAAACGAAAGGACATGCAGCACAACATAAAAATTATTTCCAAAACAAGTTAGCAATAAATGGAAAATTGAGGTCAAATTGTTATTTGAAAATGCGCGAAGAAGAGAGAGAGACAGATAAAGAAAGCGAAGAAAAGAAATATTAACCATGAATTTTATATGAAATCTAATAGAAACTGTAAAAATGGTCAATTGTTGGCAACCAAAAATTCTCAGAAAACAAATTTGGCCATATAAATAAAGGTTAAATAAAAAAAAAGCCTGAAATTCTTGGGAAGTATACAACATTAGATGGAAAATATTAGATTAATACATTGTTCACAAAAAATCCGGTGCCATAAATATTTTGATAGTTTCGTAACAGATATTTATTATATATTAAAACCTTAAAGTTCGATTTTGTTCATGTTCTAATGTCACGTTCGTGTAAAAAATATTTTTTTTTAGTCGTTACACCGCGATGATTCTAAAAAAGGGTGCTATGTTTTGAAGGTGGAAAATAATAGAAATACATTGTTCACATAAAATCCGGTGGCATAAATGTTTTAATATTTATGTAACATATTTTTATTATGTATAAAACCTTTTGTGGTTTTAAAAAATCTCATTCACTATCGTAATTTCATTTTTTTTTTACAAAATCAATGTGTTTTTTTTTAGTATCTATGTAATGATAGTACAGTCGACGTTTGTCGCGTTTTAAACCCATGTTAATTTCTTTATTGCGTTTTTGATCCATTTGTATTGCTAAAATATTGGATGCACAAAACATAGCAATGTACAACAAAAATGCTATCGAAAAATTGAGCCCAACTTATTTTACGATTTCTTAATTTTTATCTGCTAAAGCATAGAATGTCGCGTTCTGCACAGTAGAAATGTTCATATGTGACTTTTAAAATGACATGATGTGTTAAAATTTACCATGTTAAAATTTCAAGAATTGTGTTTACTTGAACACAACATTAAGTAATTAAGCTGATTAAAATTCTACGAAATGAAGAACAATTTTAGTTTTCCTTATAATTTTTTTATTTAAATAAACAATTTCCAAAAATTTCCAAATATTGAATAATGTTTACTGAAGATTTTAGTTGAATTGATATTTCTTCAATCAGACACAAGGTTTCGAGTTATTTACTAATTATTTTAGGTTCAGTGTAAATAAACAGCATTATTTGAAGCAAAATATTCGACTTACCTTAATAAAAAATCTGTAACAAAAGAAAGAAAAACAAAATAAATTAATATATAAATTAAGTTTGAATATTTACAAGGAAGTGAAATAAACAATTATAGCTCGTTTAAACTTGGAGGGAATAAATATGTAAGGAATACTTAAAAAATTGCAGTTAAAAATAAAATCTTAAGAGCAGGAGAAACCTGAAAAAGGGAAAGAAATAAATAATTCCACTTTAGTTAAGAAAAATCTGTGAAAAAATAAAATAATGATAGTAATTCCCAAAAGTAAATGAAAAAAAAACATATACATATGTGTGTATGTATGTATACAACAACAACAAGATCAAAAAAAAAATATATAAATAAATCTATGTACGAAAAAAAATGTACAAAAATGTTAATAAAAAAGAAATGTATTAAAAAAATAAACTAAAAAAAACAACACAATATAAATAAATACCATCCAGCAAGACAGAAAAAAATATATGTATAAAAAAAATAAAATAAAACATTAAACCATACCAACACATTCATGTCATATTATACACAAAGACATTGTTAGTTACATACATACAGACATAAATATAACGGAACCATGGTGTACATGAAGAACATGCAATGCTACATAGACATATTTATACACAAACACATTTAAACTCATCATATACGAGTACGTTCGTTCTACTCTCGAAAGCTTAAAATTCAACACAATGGACAACAGAAAGCAACAAATATAAATCCTTAAAACATACATACATACAAATACTTACACATACACAAACACTAGCACCGTTTTAAATAGACTGATACACAGTTATATAGTATAACAATACAAAAAAGGATACTTTAACCAAAAAAAAAAAAAAAATTATAAAAAAAGTTTTAAGAGAGAAAAAAATCACTGGTAGCATGTAATATTATGGTATTGTACAGTCACATGTACAGATAAAGCTATTTATATACTGGATGTGGGCATTTCCACAGTTCGGAACGCGGCATATTTGAAAAAATAAAAATATTAAAAAATTTTTGTTTCACAATCCAAGTGAGTTCAGATTAACGCTCTTTTTCCGACTTATACCCTTATTACCGTTTTAGGAAAATTTTTATATAAAAATCTGATTTTTAGTTGAAAATATAAGTGTTCAAAAAATATCGCCCTTTTCGCATTTAGATTATTAATTAACGGTTTATAACCATGCCCTTTTTTCATTTGGACCACTATTTACCAACTTAAAGCCTTGTTTATATTATAATTAATTTGCATATTAAAAAATTGCCTTTTGTTTGAAAATATAAGTGATCAAAATTATCGCCCTCTTCTCATTTGGGCCGCAATTTAGCGACTTATAGCCTAATTTATGTTTCAAGGTAATTTTTATTTGAAAAATCCAAATTTCAATGAAAATATAAGTGATTGCAGATTATCGTCCTTTTTTAATTTTACCGAAAAGTAAATTTTCAAATGAAAAATCGATTTTTTGGTTGAAAAGATAACATAAATAAGATTATAATCCTCTTACCATTTTGGACCACTATTTACCATGTGCGTAAAAATAAATTTGAAATTTAACTCCCTAGATACAAACCATTTATGTTTACAAAGTCATGTTAACTAAAAGGACTTTGGTCCTGCTCTCTTAGAAAGTGAGCAGAAAAAAGACATTTATCTAGAAAATACTAGGAATCGTTTCTAATACTTTTTCCGCCCACTCTAAAAAAATTGTGAGAAAAGGACCAAAGTCCTTTTTCAAATTTCAAAAGTGATTTTTTCGAAAAATTAGTATAAAAAATGTTTTTAGTGTGATATTTTAACTTCTTTCAATTTGTTGAGACATTCTTATAGATGATGGTTTTTTTAATTTTTTTCGAACTGTTTTTGTGTCAAATATCATTGGTAAAGATATACACACCAATACCTCGCTTTGCGTCCGGGTTACGTTCAAAAAAAAAAAAAACACGACGCAAAATGAATTAAAATTTTCTATAGCAAACTATGTACAAATCAAGATAGGTTCTAGGGTTACGAAAATACTAAGTCGTCGGCTTTCTTTCACAAAAAATTGGTCCAATGTTTGCTGAACAGATTTTTTTTAAGTAAAAAAAAATTCTGTATTATCGTTTTTGTCTGTATATCGTTGAATAATGCTTTATTTTTTATGTCATCCAATAAGCTTTTTGCTTTTATCTGAAATAGCATTTTACTTAATGGTATTCTCTGCGCAACTTGATTTTCAATCCAAATAGAAAGTAAGGACTCCATTTCGACCATCAAAGCACTTCTTGTACGGGTCATCGTTTTGGCACCTAAGACTGTTGCAGATTTTGCAAAAATTTAAAAAAAAAAATTAAAGACACAAAACAATGCAACCTCGAAAACCTAACGAGGCACAGTGAAAATTAGTACTAATGAAGCAGCGACGCAACTTCGAAAAAAAAACGCAAAGCGAAAAGATGCGAGGTACTACGAGGTGTAGTGTAAGGGATTTAAACTTGTCTCATTCAAGTAGTTAACACGACTCTGTTAACATAAATGGTTTGTCTCTATGGAGTTAAATTTCAAATTTATCTTCACGCACATCTATTTATCGACTTTTAACCCTGCTTATGTTTTAGGTTATATTTACGTATATGAAAAATTTACTTTTTCTTTAAAGTATGAGTAATCACGTATTATATGCTTTTACCATATGGACCACTATTTATTAACTTACAGCCAAGTTTCAGTTATTTGTAATATTAAAAATCGACTTGTGCTTAAAAGTATGAGAGATGATGACATTATATTAACAAAAATTAAAAATATACTTTTTTGTTTATTAACATACTATAAATTTTTGTTCTCGATGGTTCTTTATATAGAAATACTCATACACTACTGTATTAATAATTCGCTAAAGGAATTAATTTGTTTAAATAATTTTTGTAAACAAAAATAGTTTGATGTTTAACAATTTCCTTAAAAACTTAATGAACAGTTTGATTAAAAAAAATGCTGCTAACAATTTGAATAAACTTTGAAGAATAAACTCTTTACAGCCTCTGAAACACAGCCACAAGGTAGGACCAACAAATTCTGGTTATATATTTAACAACTACAAAAAACAACGAAAAAAATAATGCAAAAAAAAGTACTAAAACTTTAAGCAGAGAAGGAGGAGTGTACAAGTTTATGGGTATATAAATAAAAATGACCAACATATATTGTATGTTTAAGTCAACATTGAGTAAAAGAAACGATAAAAAACCCCCCCCCCCGAAAAAATAAAGGACCTAAGCATCAAACATAAAAAAAGGTACTGCTACACAAGACTCTGTATGGAAGTAACAGCAACTACAACGAATTGTTTTATATGCTCATTTATTTATTTAATGGCTAAAACGAGAACTGAATGTTGGCAGAAAATGAAAAAAAAGATTAGAGATGAAAATAGAGATCCCAGGAAAAAAAAGGATACCGACCAATACACTTCAGTAAAAGGGATACATTTTAGTAGAAAAGTATAAGAAAACATAAGCAACAAAAAAAAAACTTCTACATATATTTAATTCCTAAAATAAGTTAGTTTTTACTTAGTGACAGATATAGATTTTTATGCAGCTTTTATTTTGCGATTTTTTTTTAATTTATTTATCATTTTCATTTCTTTTGTTTGTTGTGGGTTTTTGATTTTAGGGTGTTTCATTTATTTGCCAGCATAGAAATTTTCTTTTTTTATTTATTTTCTTTGCGAGGACCTTTGTTAAACCTAATTTGAGTTTATAAAATCCTTGTAATTATTTAGTAAACACTTTGAGGGAGATTATTTTTATTATATTTTGTGAATTGTTGTCATTTGCTGTGATGTGCAGGAGATGACAAGAAGAGTCAAGTAGAAATTGTTTGCAAGGGCCTGCCAGAAGTTATGTTGCAAAAGTTAATAAATGCTTCATTTTAGTTTTCTTATTCTACATATATATGTATATACAGCTATGGACAGAGAAATAGCGCACCAATATTCTATTAAGTTCCGAACGTACATAATTTATTGGAAAATTAAATGATAATAACTATGCTATTCTTTTGTTCCACTCTGCTTTTCGAAAAATTCATTGGAATTGTTCTGTTAACTTAGGCACGTTCTTTATTTGGTTATACAGTTCAACATTAGTATAACGAATTTTAAGGGATTGGAAAAAAACGTTATATCGAATAATTCGTTAAGATGAGGTTCGTTATATCGAGGTGAAGTTGCACTTCTATTCCTTATAACGAGGTAATAAAAAATTTTGTATGTATATTAATCATCATATGCTCACCAAGGTATAGCGAACGATTTCCGCTAATAAATGAAAACATATTTGAAGGAAAACACTGTATTTTATAGTTTTAAAATTCAAAAATAGTTTACAATTATAAAATAATAAGTCGGAGCCAGTGATTAACTAGCTAGATTGCAAAAGCAACTGCTGTAAGAAGAGTACAAGCTCTTGGCAACAATAAATTTCGACTTCAGCCGTTAGTCTACACAGAAAAAAAAATATTGTTTTTTTTTTCAATTAAACCTTTAATTGATTTTAAAATAATTTTCAATTAAAATTTTAATTGATTCAATTTCTTTTTCTGATATTTTCAATTAAATCTCACATTTTTTTAATTGATACTATCATTTTGTTTACAGGTCCGATTTCAATTAAATTTATAATTGATTCCACAAATATTTTAATTGAAACTCATTTTTATTTTTTTCTGTGTAATGAATGCTGCTGTGGTTTGCTGGAGACGTTGTCGTTGCAAAAACAATAATTTTGTGTGCAACTGTTTCATATAATTTGGATTAATTGATGGAAATCGTTACGAAAAGGTTGTAAGTTGACAAAATTCGTTAAATAGAGGTAAAAAATTCTTTCTATTTCGTTAGTCTGCAGTGAATAAAAATTCGTTATAACGAGGTTATTCACAAATGTATTCATAATAGAGAGGTTTATTTTGTATTAAATCTTATGACGCGTTGTAGGGGATTTCACAAAATTCGTTAAATTGAGGAATTCGTTATAGTGAGGGTCGTTATACCGAGGTTTTGTTAAAAATTAATTTGGACAATGAAATAGCGCACAGTTATATAGATTTCAAACAAAAACATTTAGTTGATGCTCGGTGGTAAATTCTTGTCTAATTTAACAAAAATATTGTTAATCATTAATTTTGTCAACCAAAATGAAAAGAGGACCGCACTACTCATTTGAGAAAAAAAGGTTATTTGAGAACAACAAAAGGCTACAAAACCAACAAAAACAGCTAGATCTTGTCAAGTCAGCGAGAACAATAATGACTGAAATAAATAAGAAATTTAGGTTAAATGTTTCCAGTAGAATTGTACGAAGACGACTCAATGCATCAGTTTTATGGTCGTGTAAGTAGAAAAAAACCACTTCTGCCAGAAACTAATATAAAGGCACGATTGTCTTTGGCAAAACTATACCGGAACAAGGATATCAAATTATGGAAAAGAGTGCTTTTCACAAATAAAACCAAAAATTATATGATTGGTCCTGACGAAAAAACATTTGTACATCGGGAAAAACCCAAGAATTCAATCCTTTTTATTTCTCTGTCCATAGTTATATATATATATATATATATATATATATATATAGACAATAAGTTAGACAATAAGTTTTATTTCAGAATGCATTTTTGTGTTTATTTAAAAATTGGCTTTAAAAAGATAAATTATTATTTTCTGTACTGAGTAATTCTACAGTTTCAGCCAATTTAAGCACTGGTTTTCCAAGTATAAATCTAAATCTCATTTTATATTGATTTTGAATTTAAGGCTCCCGATAAAAAAAAATTGTTACTCGTAAAGCCATGTTCAAGTTTCAGTTAATTTTTATTTAAAAAATCGATTTTTAATTGAAAATATAGGTTATCACAGATTATAGCTCAGTTAATGTTTATGTTAATTTTCATAGGAAAAATCTATGTTTGATTGATAATATACATATGGGTGTATGATCACAGAATTTTGCCTTATTTATATTTGGAATATTTTTTACTGCCTTATAGCCACGTCATGTAAATGTTCATATTAAAAATGGGTCTTGGTTGCAAATATACCTGATCACAGATTATCATCTTTTTTATATTTAAAAAAAAAAGTTATTTACATCGGTTAGAGTTTAAAACGCAATTAACATGCTTACACAACTTCCAAAATAAGAAGAATCACGAACGCTACATTCGTACATCTTCGTTTCTTGTTTCAAGTAGTTTAATTTAGTTGTTTCCAATATATTAGTAATTAACATGGGATTCAGAACGTGACAAAAGAAGACATCTCGTTTTTGACTGCATTTAAATAAATGCAAAAAGCTTAGAATATGGAATATAATTTTCTACAGCGTTGTTTGTTGCTTTCTGTAAGTAGTTGGCATCTTGATATATTTGTATTCGTTTTTCTTTACATCGCTGAGAGTGATTTAGCACGCGACATTTATAATGCGACTTATTTTTACATAATTTTATAAGTATTAGTTTAATCATCAACAATAGCTTTGTATTTGTTTATTATTTATAGGTTCGGAACACTTTTTACATAGAGCGTGAATCACTTAAACTGTGTAATCAAGTGTTCAATTTTACTGCTTTACCCAGTAAAGAAGGAAATAAAAGGATTTGCTTTTTCTTTCCATTGTGCAAATTGGTCTGCCTTATACAATAGTTTGACCTTTTTTATACCCTACACCACCATAGTGGGGAGGGTATATTGGATTTGTGCTGATGTTTGTAACGCCCAGAAATATTAGTCCAACACCCATCTTAAAGTACACCGATCGGCTCAGAATCATTTTCTGAGTAAATTTAACGATGCCCGTCCGTCCGTCTGACTGTCTGGCTGTCTATGTAAAGCTTGAGTGCACAGTACAGGTCGCAATTTTGAAGATATTTTGATAACATTTGGTAAGTGATATTTCTTCGGCCCAATGACGGATGGGATTGAAACTGGTGGAAACCGGTTCATTATTTCACTTGGCCCCCATACCAAAATCTTCCTGAAATTGGGGTTTACCGATCATAAATGTTTGAATTATGCAAGGAACCAAACAAACTTCATCGCAAATGAGTGGTAAGTGAAGCCAAATCACATCTTAAAATTTTGTGCAGATCGGTCCATAATTAGTCATAGCTCCCATATAAGGCCCACTTCCGAAAATCACTTTAACGACCATATATTTCATAAAAATTTTGGTATCTAAATAAAATTCAACACAATTAAGTTTCATATATACAGAAATTATGACAGCTAATTTTATAACGGTCGGTACACAATTAGTCGAAACTCACATATAGGACCCTCTCCGTAATTCACTTTAAGCTTCATAAATCTTTTAAAAGTTTTTTTTATCGAGATAAAGCTTAACACATATAATATTTATATTCATAGAATCCATGACACTAAATTTTTGGATATCGGTCCACAATAGGTTATATCTCCCATAAACGCCCATTTCTGAAAAACTGTTTTATACATATACTGGGTGTAGGGTATTATATGGTCGGGCTAGACCGACTATACTTTCTTACTTGGTTTGTTTTATTAAAAATTATTTTGTAAATCATAAACATTAAAGTTGTACTATACATTATTTTGTATAGTCGACGGTTGCGTTTTTGTCACCGTCGTAGAGAATTATTAAATTTAAGTAAATTTTGTTCGCTGACAACGAATTTTAGTTCTATATTTTGACATTTCTAACGTAACAACGTAATCCCATTTGATAGTTTTCGACACGAATTAAGGTACGCTCACATTTGGCAAATATTTGCTCAAAAAAGTGTAGCCCTTTGTTTTAGCTCAAATTTGTTGAATATTGTTTAATCTGACAAGAATTTTGCAAGATCAAACAGCATCAAATAAATTAAAACTAAATATTTGTTGGGCTTTGGCGAACAAAGCAAATATATGTTATTTAGTGGTTATGTCTTTTTCGGCAAATATTTGCCAAATGTGACCGTCCATTTACACACATTTTTTCTCACTTTTCGAGAAACGGTGGAATAGTTTGTTTCACACCTTTTCGACTCTAGAAGTTTTCATTAAAGCTACAGAGCATGGGCACTGATCTTGTAAAAGTCTTTGTAATATATAAGGATTTCCTTTAAAACTTATTATAAAAAATTGTTTACTTTTTGATTGATTCAACATTATAGCTCATCGGTTTACTTTCAACCCATAGTGCTAATAAATATTAAATTATTCTTAGGTCACCCTCTATACATAAGCAATAACTTCAGTTAAAATTCATTTCAAAAAAAAAAAAAAAAACAATTTTCATTTAGTTTGTAACTAAAAACCCTGTTACAACAAACATATTTGTTGCAAAAGAATATTGTGGCAAAATCCCAAATAAAAATAAATGTTAAAATAACAATGTATTAAGTGAACTTAAAACTCTTGGGATAAAAAGAGGTTCAAAACGGAAAGGGAAGGGGTACATACATACAAACAAACATACACTCACAAGAAAGGACGAACAAAGAACATATTTTAATGCGGGTGCTATGAAAGTTACATGGGAAAAAAATTCCAAAAAAATATATAAAAAAGTAGAAACATATATGAGTATGTATGTGTGTGTAAAACAGAACTGTCGGTCACTTTACCAACTAACACATGTGTTAAGCAAATAACACTCACATACTAAAAACATATACATACATAAATACATACGAGTACATACATTCATAGTATACCCAGCAACACATTTTAATAATAACAACAATTTACCCCTTCTTTGGTAATAATTTTCTTGCTTATTTGCTAAATTTTTTTTTGTATTTTTCTCTTTCTTTTATTAAATTTGTTTGTAGATTAAACAACAAAATATGTATAGCAAAAGGAAAGAAAAAGGGTAAAAATAATAAAAAGGTTTTAGTTATATAATAAAAGTGTTTGGTTGTACAATTTCCACACCCACTCACATCTTTACAGCATGTAAGCTAATCTATAATACCCCGTTTGTGGGCAATTGGCATTTGTATTTCTACAAAAATGGCATAGATTTCTCAAAAAATAAAAAAATAAATAATAAATGGAATAATAAAATAGAAATGTTGGAAAAAAGGTAAAAAGACTTTTATAGTTTGGTTAAATGTATGTAGCTTTCTGTTGATTTTATAGATGTATTTGTTTCTTTTTAAGTAATTTTTTACATTTTCTTTTGAAACTGTCAAAGTAAAGAGAAATAAATAAAAACACACACTCACAACAATCATAGATTTATTTTTGGAATTCAATACTTAAGTTTTTTTGAACATTGACATTGCTATTGCTGTCTATCATGTGTAATTTTTATACATACAGACATACTTTCGGATTTAACTTAAGTTTTAAGCAAAAAATTCATAGAATTCATATGGCCGGACGAAAGTAAGATCATTTTATTTGGTGGAAAGGATCTTGTTAATATGTTAGACGTCCCTCAAATGCAGAATACAATCTACAATTCACATCTAAGATGGTAAAGCATGGAGGTACTAACATTATGGTATGGGGATGTTATTCATATTACGGAGTGAGGCCAATACGAGCATTGCATAAAATCACTAAATGTTATATATATAATGTTATGCTTCACTACGCCATGGATGAAATGCCATTGATTTGGGTCTTCCAACAAGACAACATAACCAAAACAAACATACAAGTAGAAAAGCACCACAGTGGTTAATTGACAACATGGTCATGGAGTGGTCAGCGCAATCGCTTGACTTAAACCCAATAGGGAATCTTTGAGCTGACGTAAAGAAAAGTATATCTCAAATAAAACCGACTAACAATGACCATCTATCGCCTATAGTACAGGAGACGAACCTGAAAATACCTAACGAAAGATGGGAAAACCTAATTAACTCCATACCAAACCGCTGTGCCGTCGTTATTGCCAACAAAGACCAGGCAACCAAATATTAATAAGTTATTTGTTTTATCAGCATCATTTTATTTATTTGAAATATACAGTGCAACCTCGTTTAACGCAACTATTAGAAATTTCGGCTGTTGCGAAAACTCAGGTTGTTGCAAAAAACGAGTCTCATTTTAATGCATTTTCTTTTTTGTCCTGAAAATTAAGAAAAAAAAAATAAAACAAATTATATATTAATTATTTTTAAAACAAAATCGTTAATTTTATTTAAAAACGACAAAGATTTTAGATTTCAGCGGAAACTAGAACGTTTCTGCGTCTTTGCTTCATAAACCACTTGTACAAAGCATTTTTCATTTATACATATACATACAGGCTCTTATTGCGACACGCTTACCGGGCCCTGATTCGGCATTTGCAACATTTTTTTTTAATTTTGGGTATAATTTTTTTAGTATTTTATATACTGTTGGAAAGACAATATTCCTACAGAGTTTGTCTTTTTTTCATAACAATCTAACAATTAAAAAAACATTTTTCCATATTCAGCACAAGTTTAAAAACAGAATATAAAAAAAAGTTAAGATTATAAGGTGAGACTTATTTTGGTGGAATTTAATCACAGTAACATTATTTACAAATAATTTATGGGAGGCATAGTAGATGTGGACCAATTATGGATAGCTTCTAAATTCATTATTCACTAATATGATTTCTATGTATTTTAGGCATATTTTGCTAGAATTTAATCTCAATAACATTATTTAAAGGCGTTGTATGGTTGTTTAGTATGCTCATAAGTGGACTTAATTCGGAAGCTATTGCCAATTATTGAGTGACAGCTACAAAATCCAGTTGCATAATTGCCGTATAACCGATCTTAGTATGATTTCTTGACTAAAATTTCTGTTCTGTATAAAAGTTGGTTCGATATCAATATTTATTAGACATTTTTGTGGGCTAAGTTGTTTTTCGGAAAAGGTTCTTATATGGCAGATATGGCAAATCGTGGACCGATCTGCTTTAATTTCGGAACAGAGAATTTTATGTATATGAATTGAATTTAGACATAATACCGGTATATTTAAGATACACATTAGTATTAACGTGAATTTCGGAAGTGGACCTTATATGGGGGATATAGTCAAATATGGATTGATATTCTCAAAATCCAGCAGTTTTATTTAGGCATGCATGTAAATGATTCGTGTAAAATTTTGGGTTTATACCCTTATTTATAAAAGATTTATGAGTATTAAAGTGATTTTCGGAAGAGGGCTTTATATGTACCAAAATTCACAAAATTCTACAGTATGATTTGTGTGTATATGCAAATTGTTAATATAAAGTTTTGGGTCGGTATATATAAAGATTATTTACTTTTGCGGATGTGGTCCTTATATGGGAGTCATGACAAATTATGGACCGACCACTATAAAATTTAGTACCTATAAGGATTACTTATGACAAATATTTTAACATTTTAACATTATTTATACCAGTTTTATATGTATTTAAGTGAATTTTTGGAAGTGGACTTTATATGGGGTCTATGGTCAAACATGGACCGAACTTAAAGAAAATTAGTTTTGCGATTTATGTTTGCATGAAACTTATTTTTGCTGAATTTTGTATCAATATTCAAAATTTATAGGCATTTATATATCATTGAGTCATATTTGGGGAATATATTTGTATTGGTGCTATGAGAAATTATGGACCGATTCGTACTATTTTCCTCACACTTAATTCTTTTATCAGAAAAAGAACGTAAGAACAAAATTTCATGGTATTATCTGTAATATATTTAAAAAAAATTGCAAAAACAAATCGATAAAAATGTCAAATTTTTATGGAGGTTGTCTGACATTTTGGTCCGTAACTCTGGTTCTACTTTAGCGATTTTGCTGATTTTCAATACTAAATTGCCTAAGAAAATACAAAACAGTTTTCTGAAACTTCTGTGAAGTTAGGTTGTGTTATTTGCACGTGAGAGTATTTTACACGGACGGACGGACAGACGAATGGACATATCTCAATCGTCTTAGAACAAGCATCAAGAATATATATACTTTGTTGGGTCTCAGACGAATACTAACAAAGTTTCACACGGAATGGCAAACGTAATATACCCTCATTTGCCACTCTTGGTGGTGCAGGGTATAAAAACAAATGCAACACGAACATTTCAAAATTCTTGGAATTGCGGTAAATCTTAAAGTAATTAATCTCAAACGCAATAGATTTAAACAGCAGTAACCTCTAAAAACAATTTTTATAAATAATATGTAAATAAAAAGACACATTGATGGCTTTGAGAAAAAAGTTACGATATATGACTCAACAATGCCAATATTGCAATAATCGAGGAGTTGCATTTATCGAGGGTTGCGTTAAGCGAGGTGGCACTGTAGTAGTGTCCAAATTTTGATTAGTTGAAAGTTACACAAATCTTTTTTATGTTGAATAAATGATTGACGTATTTCAATTATGTGTCACGGGACGAAGTAGGGAATTAAATCGAACAAAATTCATATGTACAGTCGAATCCTGCCTTCAGTGCTATTTTTTTTACCGCATCTGTATATATGTACTTGAAGTTGGGAAACAATAGTTTACACATGATTTTAAAAAGCGATTTATAAAAACAACTTCTTAAGATGTGCTGGGTTTTCGAAAGAAAAATGTAGTATGAATTAGTACTAGAATAATAAATCGAGGTTTCTAGATTAGCAGAGCAGTTTGTTTTGAGTTTAGGTGCACAGATTGTAATTAACAAAGAAAGCTTCTTCAAATAAGAATAAAATAGACGAAGCTCTAACCGAAATTCCGTTATTATTGAAGAAGTTCTTGGAATTAGAATACGAGTCCAAATTCATTGCAATTTCAAAAAAACTAAAGAAGTACCATTAGAAGAAAAGATTTTTCACCTTCAAGCGTTCTCATTTCCAAAGAAACATACATATATGCAGAATTTTATGTTTTTAGATTTAGTATAACAGAAAATTGAAGTTGACTCTTGTGAATGAAAACTTATATCCTTCAGATGTCCATCGCGACCACGCCTTTTATAAATTTATTTTCATCATCAGTTTTTAATTTTAAAGCTTTAATTGATTCGAATGGCTCTGTATAGACTTTATTTTTAACAGAGACTAACAAAAAATAATCCAGTGTTGTTAAATCCCATGATCGGGGCGGTCAATGAACAGCAGAATTTTGTGAAAGTTTTTTGGTGGCCGGGTTGCAATTATTAATTTTTCATATAAAATGTTAAAATTTCTTCAATACATAAAATCTTGTAAATATGCGTTGATATGAGAAAGAAGTCTCAATATGTGATCACTCATATTTCAGACTAAAGCATCGATTTTGGATCTAAAATAAAAGTGTTTGTTTCCTTTAAAAACGCAGTATTTACCGAGTAGTAAACGATTTATGTTTTGAATCCTAAGTAGAAGTGATAACACATTAAGAAAAGAATCGATTTTAGATCCAAAATAGAACAACACAGTTTTTACCAAGTTATGAACTTTTTTTAGACTTTTCTACAAACACTTTTCGGAACAAATAGTAAAGTTTTGGTTTGTTTACGATTATGCCGAATAATGATTTTTTGGCTGAATATTAGGACCGTTAGGTTTCGATCGAATAGTAGTAAAAAGCTTTCGAAAAAAGGTAATAATAAAATGTTCGCTTCAAAAACGTAACTATGTCGCATTCAAGATCATTTAAATGGCCATATCTTAAATACTATAATTTGTTTCCTTCTAATTCAAGATTTAAAATTCGTTATTAAGTTAAAATTTACTACCAACAAACACCCTGTATAATTGAAGTTTCCTAGTGACTATTTACACAAATCAGCACTAGAATATAATAATAATAAGCGTTAGTAAAATGTGCGTTTCTAAAGTATAAATATTAACACATCTACAATAACTACAATCCTCATAAAACATGCAAGCACATATACATACTTACAAACATACATACATACGTAAATAACTGAAATACACAACCTTATATCGAAATGTTCATATATAAATATATGTGTGTACGCGTACATACATATATTCAAACACAAGCACGTATTCCAATAACTCACACAAACGCGTAACAGTAAATGTACAAAGAAAAAAAGTAATCATAATTCGGATACACACGTAGTATTACACAAGGACATAGAAATACATATTCACAAATATACAACCATATAAAGGATCGAACACACTTGCTACTACATACAAACACATACTATAAATAAGCTTACCTACACATGCAACATTCAATGCATACAAATGGCATTTAAACCATTTTAGATTTTGCCAAAGTTGGAGCAAAAAACTATAAGAGAGCAAAAAAAAAACGAAGCACACAGCAACATGAGGAAAATAAACGAATGAATGAATGGAAAACGGAACCAAAACGAGTTAAGGATACAATCAACAAATATATACACACATAAACATTGGCACACATTCATATGCATATACATACACATACATGCATACGTACAAACATTCATATATACAGTTAAAGAGATATAGTACTCAGATAAATAAACTGCTAGAAAGACATACAGACAGACAGACAGTAGAACAACAGGCATACAAACTATGGAAAAATGCTAAAGTTAAACTCTAACAAATATGTATATTTACATATACAGACATACTCACACATTTACAGGTATATAACCGTATTTATATACACATATATAGCAACTGAACGTTCATAAAATTGAACAGAAACACAGAAATTGCAGTAGTTACATGGCGAACATTCAACAAATCGAAGAAGACAAACAGAATTCAAATGAAAATAACACTCTTTCATTAATGAGGGCTGAGTTGGGTGAATTAAGTGAAAGTATTTAGACTAGTGAGTGACTCTGCAAAAGCTAGATAATGACTTAAAGTTATTTGAGGTACGATCACATTTGACAAATATTTACTCCATAAAGCGTAACCACTTGTTTTATTACAATTTTTTTTGACTTTTTCAAACTTCATCAAATAAATTAAAATTAAATATTTGTTGCGCTTGGCCTAAATAACAAAAGTTTTTTTATAAAAATTCTTTTATTCGAAGTTGCCTTCTAGTTAAATATAAAAATTTAATTTGAAATTTATTTTTGTATACTTCATTATATGTTCTACATTAGCTTTCCGTTGGAAAGCATAAATGTAAAATCATACAGAAATATACAAAGAGACATTAGCAAAATGTAACGTTTTCTGGCCTGCTAAAGCCGTCATCAGCATTCTTTGTGTCTAATACTGTTTATTTTGAAATTTTTATGTTTAACTTTTTTTTAACCAGAAAACGTTACATTTTGCTAGTGTCTCTTTGTATATTTCTGTATGATTTTACATTTATGATTTCCAACGGAAAGCTAATGTAGAACATATAATGAAGTATACAAAAATAAATTTCAAATTAAATTTTTATATTTAACTAGAAGGCAACTTCGAATAAAAGAATTTTTATATAACAATTTTTTACTCGTAAGAGGAACAAATTCTCATTTAGTACAAAAGTTTTTTTTTAATAAATAAACGAGTTTAAATATACATATGTTATTTAGTGGTTATGTCTTTTTCGGCAAATATTTGCCAAATGTGACCCTACCTTTAATAACTTACTTTTCAATTACTGCTAACGTCTCTCTGCATTAACTACTTACTTTTTAACTACTTGTATAGACACATTCTAACTATCAATGAATTTATTTATGCTACTGCTTCTATTGAATGTATAACATAAAAATTTTGAAAAATTTATACAATATAAATTTATTGAATATTTTAATTGATTGGCCATTATTAGCCATGCACTTTTCCCATCCATCTGGCAACATATGGATTTGGGACCGATCATCTTTTGAGGCCAAGAACGAAACCAGCCAAACCAGCGAATAATTATATATTATAGTTTTATTTTTAATACAGTCTCTATTTTATTTAATATTTATGTACTTCTTTGCAAATACTAACCGATTTTTTATATTTGCTGCTCGTAGAAGAAGTATTTTCTTAGCGAACGTACTTTTTAGACCGCTTTCATTGAGTCTTCTTTGGACAGTTGGGGTCGAAATATTTAATTCTAGATCCTCCTTTACATATCTGGCTGCCGTAAAAGAATTTCCTTTATTTTTAAAGAAATGTGGGCCGATGATTTCACCGCACCACAAACTTAGTATATTCGGTCTCAAAATGGGTGATGGTGATGCGAATAGTACGCTCAGTAGGCCGATTATGTTGACCATAAGTTGAGCGAAGCGCACGAAACACATTCCTCACAGAACGTGAATTTTCGTAATAAAGTTGAAGGATTTGTGAACGTTCTTCAGGCGTAAGTCTTTCCGTTATGAAATGCCAAACAATACTAAACAAAAATAACATGACAGCATTACACGACTCACACGTGATCTGTCAAAAAAGGCTATTGAAAAAATTATCTCTACTCGAATCACCCTTTAGTATTAATAATTTTTTTTCCTTTTCGGTTAAAGTCCTCATTTCGAAAAAGTCTCGGTCTAGCCTTATGTTGTGTATAATTAAGTGAGACTTTATAAAATTGCAATGTTTATGTAAATAATTCAGATACTCCAACAAATATCGGGACTGTGAATAAATAGTAAATAAGACACGCAGAAGAAAAATGTCAAAAAGGAATAAAGAAGGTTACAAAACCGCACTTTATTTTGTTCGACACTGTATATATGTGTGAATTATTTTTATCTATTTTTTCATGATGACATTATTAAATGGCATGGGTTAAAAAATGCTGTATAGTAAATTGCAATAAGAAATTATATTGATAATTTTAATTTTTAACAAAACTAGTAAACAAGTTTAAGTGTTCTAAGAGTCACATAAAGATATAATTCTAGAAACAATATATCTCAGACAACGGGTACAAGACTTTGTAACCGAAATCCAACATGTTGGATCTAGTGCACAATTATTTAGTATCTAATCTTGAATTTGATTCGCTGATCTTTTAGCTGTATATTTTTCTCATGGATTTCTGTCTACTCGACTCAATTTTACTGACGTCAGTCCTTAAACTATACGAATATAAATTCATACGTGTGTAGATGATGTACAACCGTGTGTAACTATACTCGTATATTAGAGTAGCCCATATTTAGAATTTGTGGCCATGTTTAAAATTGTTTTCCTTCAATCATTGCTAAATGTCACAATGTCGTATAAATTCAAAATTAACAATATATCAATTGGTAATCCAAAGGAATATCCGGAAATTAAATATTTGAAAATAGGTTAAGAAGTACATTTTTTAAAAATTTCTGAAAAAACACTTAATTTTCTATAAAGAAAATTAAACAGAAAGTTTATGTAGAAAGTCTTCAAATGTTTATTGTGTTGTGATAAGTAAGGTTTGGCAACCACGATCACGCATGCAAATGTCGATTATTTTTATCAAAATTTTCTATCAGAAACAGATTTAGAATAGAATTTTTTCAGGTTATGGGTTTTAAGACTTTAATCGATTCGTTTGGATCTGTTTAGATTTTATCCCTAACATAACCATAATAAAACATGATTATCTGCCAGACTGTAGAGAAAAAACAAGAATTATTTAATAGATGTAACAAGCTGCCAGGGAGTAACAATAAAGCTTACCAAGTGAGTATTTGGTTCAGACCCTATTGACACTCTCTCTCCCTTTTACCTCTCTAACGGGGTACACCAATTGATTTTCATGAAATTGCACACATTCAAATTCGGCCGACAAACTAAAAGTTCTACCAAGTTCAACAGCGAACTGGTAAACAAAACTTTGTACTGATGATTTTGCGATATCATTTGAGAGAAATACAAAGCTCCGGTACGTGCCCACCAGTGTCATTTCTTAGCGGAAAAACTAAATACCCCATATATTTAAAACTTGGAGTATAGAAAAAAATAAGTTTTTTTTATAATTTCTTGAATGTTGATTGCTATATGATGGTTAAATTCTGAACTTACATTCTATTAAGGTGGATTCATCCATTTGTTCCGAACAAAATATTTATTCGGACAAAGTTTTTTTTATATGAAGTTTAACGCCTCTTTTTCTCTAAGAGAGAAAATATTTTTTACGAACAACTCTCCAGTGGAGTTAAATCGCATGATGGGGGGAGGGATATTAAATTTGCAATCAATTCATTGTTTCGGCGACTGTGTGTCATGTGGCACTATCCTGTTGAAACCATACGTTAGGGATATCTATATATTCAGCAATAATAGAAAAACATCGAAACCGCTCAATCAAGCCCAGACAAAATTTACGCACTTAACAGCGACAAGTTCAGTATGCAAAGGATTCTCAATAAATACTCTTGGATTTGTAGAAGCTCAAAAGCGGGAATTTTATTTTTAATAGAGCTCTCAGAAAGACAATTATGTTGACCGAAATCCACTATTTTTACAATGAAAGTTTGAGAGAAAATGTTCATGTTATTCCAATGTGTCCCTGTTACAAAAGAAAGTTCTTGTTGAAAACCTCTGCACACTTTTAAAATTTTTTTTTTTTGGAAAATATTAATACTTCAAATATGTGGAACATCTAAAATATTTAGACGTTGGGAGCATCCCAAATCCCGAAAATGTAATATAAGCACCACCCTATGTTCGTGTTTATAAATGTAAATTTGTTTATATTGAAGTGGAGTACTAAAGCGAATGATGTGTTTGCCTGAATGAGTACATACATGCATACATCGACACATATACTAACTGCACTACATATACAACACACACTCACAAATATGGTTTATTCGGTCATAATGTTCAGAGTGTAAGAGAGGAAATAAAAAAATAATAAAACTGTAAAAATGGCTGATCAGACGAAAAGCAGCAGCAGTCCACACACGTGTCTATGACTCTTTACACATCCACGTATCCGTACATCAACATACATACATATGTTTATGTCTGCTGTTATGTTTGGAGTATTTGCATTAATGTACATCTGTGTGCGTGTGTGTGTGTGTAATTTATACCCGGTACAATGTTATGCGTACGAAATGTTATCTACGTATCTTCATCGTTTTTGTTGTATACTTCTGTTCATTGCAACGGTTTATGGCCATAAAATAAACCAAATAAACGACAAAACCATGTCATATGTGTGGAGAAAAAAGCAAACTAGCAAACAAGTAAAGGAAGAATATACAGCAACAACAGCAACTAAAACTACAACAAAAACAATAACATCAACGACTCCAACTCTAACAGCATCAACATCAGCAGTAACAAATTAAAGTGTTAAAAGCGTTCAAGACGAACATTAATTGAACTAAAAGGATATTAAACTTTTTTTTGATTAAAGTCGGATAAAAACCCATTCTGATTAAAGTTCTTCATATCAAAAATTATTTACGTGAGAGCAGAATTTCTCAGCTATTCTAAATGCATTTACAAAATAGAAACACAGAAATTAAGAATTACTCATACGACTTGCATTTCAGAATATTTTGGACTACCAGTGGTATAAGTAATATTTTTTCTAGCTTTTACATATTTTAAGATTTTGGCGTAAGTCCCACATATTTTTTATAATTTAGATTTATATTCAACATAGAAGTCTGTATTTTTAAATAAATACTGGAATTATTTATAAAAAATTCTTCATCAGTTACAAACAGCATGATCAGTTTAAAGTTATGTAAAATTTTAACAAAATTCATACAAATTTTATGAAATAGGTAGACAATACCTCTAGTATGCAGTTGTTGTGTTTATACAAAATTGCTTGCAACCATGTAGTATGAGCAATATACAACAGAGATATAAAAAAATTTTAAATTTTCATTCATACATTGTGTCGAACATTTTAAGCAAACATACATATATAGAGACATCGGTATATATACATGTACATATGTTAATGTGAATTAACATGAATTCCCATCTGTTTTGATAGGGACAATATCCCCATATTTTTTTTTGGCAAAATGCTGGGCAAAATTTATCTTGTTTTTTTGATCGTACCGATTGTCTGTGTAAAAAATTGGCCAGCTGAATTTAAACGTGGTCGTACAAGTATTGAGGATGAACCACGTAGTGGACTTTCAAAAACAGCAACAACAACACAATGTGCGAAAATAGAAAAATAGAAATGTGCGTGAAATAGCTAATATCATGGGCATCTCAAACGATCGTGACCATTTTTTTCTTAATTGCATGAAGAACAGTCGACCAAAAACACATAAAAATAAAAATGTCTCAAGCTTGTTTGGATCGCTTTAAGAAAAATAAATTGGGTTTTAAGCGTTGTTTCATAACTGTAGATGAGACATGGTTCCACTACTATACTCCAGAGACAAAAGTACATGCTGGAGGAAGTGCCCCAAAGAAGGCAAAAACAATTCAATCGGCTGGTAAGGTTATGGCAACGGTTTTTTGGGACATCAAAGAAATTTTATTGATTGACTATCTGAAAAAGGGTAATAGAATAAATTCTATTACTATATAAGTACTATTGCAACATTCTGGATCAAGTAAATGTAAAAACTCGAGGAAAACGTCCTGGCTTACAGCACAAAAAATTAATTTTTCATCAAGCCAACGCACCAGCGCACACACAAGAGTGTTTTAACAATGGCTTAAATCAACGAATTAAAGTACGAGTTGCTTGACTACCAACCTTATTCTCCTAATTTAGCTCCCAGTGGATTTTACCAGTTCCCAAATCTAAAAAAAAAAATCTAGCTGGCAAGCGTTTTACCTCAAATAAAGATTACAGGAATACTATTTTAATCAAGGGATAGAATTGCTAGATAAGCGTTGAACTAAGTGTATTGAAGTTTCAGGAAATTATATTGAAAAATAAAAATGTTTTTGATAACCTATCTATTCTCTGTCTGTGCTAGGTTAAGAAGTTTCCGAACCGCCCTCGTTAGTAGACCAATTTATAGTAAAAATACTGGCTCTTTGTAATGTAATCTGTGGAGTGTTTCTGATGCCCAGTAGAAGTAAATACAACAAATGATCTCTTAACGCTATTACAAATATTTGTTAATTGTTTAGTCAAATTTGCACCTCTCAACATAGTTATATTCACAAGTTCTAGGATATCAACCAGAACTGCTGGGTATACAGACCCAATTGGTACAAGAAACGAATAAAGAGAAATATTAGATAAAATTTTGGCTTTTGGTTTTCTAAATTTTTCTTGAACTTAGTTTTGTGACATTTTCATATTTTTGGGGAAAACATGAAAAATGTATGTAAATTTCCTCCGAAATCTCTATTGGGTTCTCATGAACTCTTCGTTGGGTATAAATTGTATGAATGACTGCGAGTAAAACATATTTCACTACAATTTATAAATGTATCAAGATGTGTATATATGTATATAAGTATGTCTAAATGTAAATAAGTACAAATGCATGTATGTATGTGTATGTACATATGGATATGATCATATATGTACATATATTAATACGAAAGTACATATGTATGTGCAAATATATTATGTGAGCAGGTGTGTTAGTAAATGTATGTATGAATGACCTTTTTCTGCTTTTATTTTATATAATACAAGTAATTTTATGCAGCACATGAGTACATCACTCACTTCCTCACCTTATACTTACGAGTACACGTACACATGATCTACATATAAAGCTCAAGTCATTTACACTCTCCTATACATACATACAGACACCTACATAAATATAGAAAATTCCAGCTTTGTATTCACTTGCATCGTAAACTTTATGTGGTTGTATTTATGACTTTGTATGTGACATCTACACATACACATACCACACATACACATTGAAACACTCTTTCACTTATACATTGTATAATTTTCCCCTACACTACACTAAATGAAATGAATTATATATGTATGTATGTATGTGTATGTTGAATGATGGTATGTTGTATGTGTGTGTTTGTATGTAACTTTTAGAGAATTCATGTTCATATTTATCAATAAAATTCCCATAAACTTTTGTGGTTTGTATTAATACGAGCACGTTAGTTGCTGTTTTATTATTTCTGTTTCTGTTCTTTTTTTTCACACACATTGCATTTTGACCCAAACTTTTGGGGTTGGGGTTCTTGTGACTGCTGTCATCATAAAATAAAGAGAAATGTTGTCAGTCATATAACATTTTTTATTCCTACGCGTGGCGACATGTATTCAGGGTATTTTTCTTCTATTTTATTTGGGCAAGAGTTAGCGACCATAATCATTGTCTATTGAGTGTTCGAATATACTTGTGTGGTTCAAAGGGAATTTTTACAGTAATGCCAGCAATTATGGCAACAGTTCAAGATATAAAGGAAATTTCAATAACAGGAATATTTAAATATACATATATGAGAGAAATAAGAAATTTTTGTTAATTTTTATTAAATAATGATTTTGTTTGCTTTATTATAGATTGTTTACATATTGTTTGTATCTTGTGAAATATTTCTGTCCAATTCAAATTAAAGCTTGATTTTGTTCATAATCTTTTGTTACGTTCTGGCACCTAAACCATAACTTGTCTACGACCGTTATAATTAAGTGGCAAAACATTTTTAATAAATCAAAGTTAAATGGCTTTAATAATCATTCCAAACTTTTTTTTTTTCATTTTAAATGTGTGTCGCATTCGCTATCGTAAGTGTATCCTTTTGCAAAAATGTATCTTTTAAATATGTAAATTTATATGGTTTAAAGCTGTACAAAAAGAAGGTGGAAATGAACAATTATAAACGAATAATGACATTAAAGAGATGTCCATTACGACTATGCATGCAAATGTAATCTAAACTTTCAATTACATTTTGACAAAATGGCGAGTATATTTCTTTAACTACATCGCTAGTTTTGAGTTTTAAGGCTTTAATATATTCGATAGACTTCGTCTTTGACACAGTGGTCTTAAATCGCATGATTCGGTCGATTATTAACAGCAGTGTTTTGTGAATTTATGAAATTCTGAAATTTGGTTGCATTGTTTCTTTAGCTGTGTGACATGTGGCAACGTCCTGTTAAACCAACATATTATTGATATCCATATCATCAATAATAGGCTAAAATTTGGATGTTATCATCTCTAGATATCATGATCCATTTACTGTAACTGAATTTCCACCCGAATTGTAGACATGACATCAAAACAACATATCGCACTATATAGTGACACGTTCAGCATGCAAAGGCTTCTCAACAATTGTGTTTCGTTTCAGAAGCCCAAATACTGCAATATTACTTGTTGACGTATCCAGATGAATGAAAATGGGCTTCGTCTGAAAATGATTTTTCCAAAGAACCAAATTTAATTAGTTGTAACAATTGTAAAAACTTGAAAACTGTCAACAAGTAGATAATATAAACTTTCTTATTATATCAATATGCCCCTGTTGGAAAACGAAGTTCTTGTTGAAAGGCTCATATTAAGAAAATCAGCAAAGAAAGCATAAAATTCATTAGCATTGAACTATAGTTATAAATATAAATAGAATGTAAATATGTCAGTATTGCAATTGTCAAAAACAAAAGACAAAATATTCTAATTATTACTAATTTTTCAAGCTTGAGGTCTTTTTTTTAAATATAAAAAACTTTTTATCTTTTATTTAAATCCAATATTTCGGCACTTCCTTGAGTGCCTTCGTCAGGGTTTTTTTCTTTCTTAATTTTACAATTTTTAACAAATTATAACAAATTTAATAATAACTGACAAATTAAAAAATTTTTTAAATTCAAAAAACAAAGAAATATTTTTCAAATTAAACTTGATCTATATGTAAATAAATTATTTTTTAACTTCCGTTTCTATTCTTATAAATTAAGTGTCTATAATTTTGTGCTATATTTTCAGTGTCTGACTTAAAATTAATTCTCGAAATTGTCGGAACCTTTATAATTTGTAACATTTCTAACATAAATCTACGTTTATAATTATTTTCTGTGTTTAAAACCATTGTATTTTCAAAATCTGGATAATGGTTTAGATTAGCACAATGAGTTGATAAAGCTGTTTTTTGTGATATATTTCTATATCTTTGATCTGATTTATGTCCTGCTATCCAAGTCTTTAGTTTATTCTTTGTTGTACCTATATAAACTTTATTACACTGTCCACTATCATTCCCCTTACATGGTATTTTATAAACAATATTTGACATATCCATTCTCTTTATTTTATCTTTCATATTAGTAAATAGTTTACCTACTGTGTTAAAAGATTTATGAGCTATTTTGTATATTTTGTTATCATATATATTTGATTTTTCTAATCTTTCTGAAAATTTTGGTATATATGTTACCGACTTATATATCCTCTGTTCTGTAATACTATTTCGGTTATTTATTCTATAATTATCATGTCGTATTAATAAATCTGTTATTAATTGTTTAGGAAAGCCATTATCAGTTAAAATATTAGAAATCTTCCTTTTATTATCTCCATGAAATTCTGATTCACATATTTTCAGAACTCTTTCTATAAAATTTTTAGCTGTATTAATAATTATTCTCTTTGGATGTTTAGAGAAATAATTAATAATTCTACCAGAAGATGTTGGTTTTTGATACCAATCTATTAATATCCTATTTCCTCTTCTAATTATCAAGGTGTCCAAATATGATATTCTTGAATTAGATTCCCTTTCAATTGTAAATTTAATGTCCGCGTGAAATGAGTTAAAAATATTTAGCATTTGTTCTATTCCTGATTCAGAAATTATACAAAATAAATCGTTAACATATTTTGTTAAGATCTTCGGTTTTATAATTAATTTTTCAATACATATATCTAATAATCTTTCCATAACTATATCTGCTACAATCGGAGAAGCTGACGAACCCATAGGAAGTCCTTTCATTTGGTTATATATATGATTATTTAATTGAAAATATATACTATCTATTATACAAAATTTAAGAATACGTAAAAATAAGTCCTGTTCCATATTAGTATGTTTCCTTATTATATTCCATTTTTCTTCTACTATATTAATAGCTAAGTCTATTGGAATGCTAGGAAACAATGAAACTACATCAAGAGAAATTAATCTCTCATTATTATCTAATGTAAATTTCTTAATTCTGTCTTTAAATTGAAGAGAATCCTTAACATTATATTTTGAATTTTCAGTAATTTTATTAAGAATTCTTGTTATATATTTACACAGTTCATATGATGGAGAATTTATCATTGAACATATTGGTCTCAATGGAAAATCCATTTTATGAATTTTTGGAAGACCGTATAGTCTAGGTGCCATTGCTGTATTAGTTTTAAATTTATTCCTTTCTGTAATTGTAATTATTTCATTAATAAAAAGTTCCTGAACTAAATTATTATTCATCTTTTCAAGTTTATTAGTAGGGTCCTTATCCAATCTCCTATAATTAGAATCATCCTTTATAATATCATTTATTCTTAATTCATAATCAGTTTTATTCATTGCCACCGTTGTTTTCCCTTTATCTGCATTTAAGATAATAATGTCCCTATTAGATCTCAAAAATCTATCTGTCTCCTTTACTTTGTTCAATATAAACTTATCCCTATTAGTTAGTCTCATTTTATTAATGTGGTTATCTATACTTGTAGTCAGTTTTGTTCTTGCTATTTCCTGTTCCTCTTTTTTCTTAAGTGTCTGTACTAAATCCTCTCCTTCAGTTATAATTTTCAAAACTGGAAAATGTTCTCTTTCCGTCGGTAGCATGTGTTTATGACCTAATGAGAGAACCCATTGTGCTTCAATTGGTATATTTATGTTAGATTTGTTAACAAACCATTTACAATTAAATTTTATACCTAATTCCCTTCTTTGTAAATTAACAAGGACTTGAAATTTATGTTTATGTCTACATTTGATCTTCTCATTTAAATTGTTAGCTAATTTATCTTCATATTCTAAGAAACTTGCATATTCCACCTCACCAAAATAATTCTGTAGCTGGTCCTCTATTATCCTACATTCCTTTTTTACTTCCTTTAGTTGATCATGCTTGTACCATATTCTTATATTTAAAATCTTGTTTTGAAGTTCTTGAACATAGTTTGATGTTTTTTGTCGATATGTCGGTAAATTATCATTTTCATGAAAAAGATTAGAAACGTTTTTAGTAGCATTTTTAATAAATTTTTTATTTTTATTAATTTATCCCTTATCGTTTTATACCTATTCATGTATCTTCTGATTGTTTTGTTGTTCTTAAATGTATGGAAATTGATTGTAGACGTGCTCATCATTATATGAATATGTATTTTTATTCGACCTTTATTATTTCAATTATTACTAATTTTTCAAGCTTGAGGTCTTTTTTTTTTTAAATATAAAAAAAAAAAAAATAAAAAAAAACCATTATCCAGATTTTGAAAATACAATGGTTTTAAACACAGAAAATAATTATAAACGTAGATTTATGTTAGAAATGTTACAAATTATAAAGGTTCCGACAATTTCGAGAATTAATTTTAAGTCAGACACTGAAAATATAGCACAAAATTATAGACACTTAATTTATAAGAATAGAAACGGAAGTTAAAAAATAATTTATTTACATATAGATCAAGTTTAATTTGAAAAATATTTCTTTGTTTTTTGAATTTAAAAAATTTTTTAATTTGTCAGTTATTATTAAATTTGTTATAATTTGTTAAAAATTGTAAAATTAAGAAAGAAAAAAACCCTGACGAAGGCACTCAAGGAAGTGCCGAAATATTGGATTTAAATAAAAGATAAAAAGTTTTTTATATTTAAAAAAAAAGACCTCAAGCTTGAAAAATTAGTAATAATTGAAATAATAAAGGTCGAATAAAAATACATATTGACAAAATATTCTATTTTAGTTTACAAATGATGAAAAATGCGTTTCATTTTTTTGTCGCGTTCGGGATCTCAGGCTTATTTCTAATTTATTGAAAAAGCAACAACACAAAATTTATCATTTTATTGGGTGTATCAATTAAAAAAGCTGGATTCATAACGGCGTATCCTTTGAACGAATAAATTATGTTGTACAAATGTTTCAAAATAACAGCTAAAGGATTAAAAAAATTACGCATTTTTAATATAAACACCTAATACTTAAATATAGTCGTACTAAATGCTAAATATTTTGAAGATTTATTTATTTTGCTTCATTTTAAATGCGTACGAATGTCGCGTTCCGAACCAAAGAAACGTTTCCTCTGAATCTTCTAAATAAGTTCCTAAAGGTCCCCAATAAATGCATAAGGGAGATATTGCAAGTAAAATGTAAAAAAAATGTTTAACTTGTTTTGGAAATATACATATGTATGTATATGTTTGTGCAAAATACGCTTACAACTAATATACAATTCAGAGTTTATTAAAACTCCCTTTGAATATTAAGCAATGTTCTTATGAGTTTTGTATTGAATATCAGCAATACTAAATCTGTTTATTAGCAAAAGTTATTATGTATTTGCTTTTAAGTGTATGCATAATTATTTTCAACACTGTATTAAATAATGTTTGTCTTAGAATTTTATGACTATGTAATGATGTTAGTAATTTTTATTAAAAAGAAACACACACAGAACAATTGTAACTAAACTCAAAAAATAAATACGAATTATTAAAAAAATTTCAATAAAAAACCATTTAAATTATTTCTTTTGAACCTTAAAAAAAATAAAAAAAAAGTTTTTTTCCCAGTTCCAAATGTTTATCCAATATTGTTTGTACTTAAATTAAATTTTTTAATTTAATATTTTTTAAATTAATTAAATTATAGTTTAATATTTTTTAATTAAATTATAATTTAAATTTTTAAATGGGCACTGATGAAAACTTTTAGATGAAAAAAAAAACACAAACCGAATGGCTTCGAATTCATTTTGCAATCTTCCATAAATCTATATATTTCATTTAACAAATTCAACAAACATTTTTCTTTGACTGTATTCCCCTGGCATTCGTTGCTCATGTGTTGTGGTGTTTACTATCACTTAACACACCAGAGAATTTGTGTCAGGATATACGAGGAGTTTTATATGTGTGGGATGTACACACAAATACATATTTACACATTTATACACATGTGTGTGTCTGTACGTATGTGGTTGCCACTGAAAACAATGTAAGCTACAAAATAAAGCAAATAAAAAAGGATAGAAAAAAAAGAACACACACATATATCTCACACTAACACTTGCCACAAACAGAGACACAGAAAAAGAAATGAAGCGAAAATTACATTTAGAAAGTTTGTTTTAATGGAAATTGGTTTTGTATTATTTTGTAGGTCTTTATGTGTGCGAGTGTAAGTTTGTATGCATTAAGGATGGTGTTTGTATTTTTGTTTATAAAACAAAAAGTATAAAATATACATGAGTTTAAGATGGATTAAAGTTGAAAGAACAAGTTTTATTCTATTAACATTAGACAAAAGTTGTGAGAAAGGTTTGCTTGCAACAAAACAAATTAAATGTGTTATTAATTGTATTTTAAAAGAGTTCTTAAATTTAAGTGATTAAATTTAAATTTTAAATAGAGAAAACAAATACATATGACAAAGTGAGATGGCTGTCTTATTTGTACCAAGTAATAACTTGGTGCAAGTTTCTTATCAATAACAATGTACATATTTAAATGAGTTATGTCAGTTAAAGTAATTTTCAAAAAGGTGGCTCGCGCTTTCTTTCAATCAAGCACCAATTGTCACAAAGTGATTTCCGTGTAAAACTTGCTGTAAATTAAAATTTGATACAAATATGATTTTAGGGAACTGTCCTTATTTGCGAGCTATAGTAAAATATGTACTGATCGCTGTCAAATTATGAAAGTTTAAGCCAAAAAAAAGAGAAAGAGAAATTGTTTAAGTGCTACAATCCTTTATTTTTAAAATTACGACCTGTTGCTGAAATTGCTTATCCCTTTTTCAATTGATATCTCTGGAAAATAAAGTAGTTTACACCAATATTATACATTTACATGATTAGGATCGCGACATTCACACGTTTTTATAAAAAAGATTTTTATTGCCAATTTCGATGACGCTTCATTGTGTCTTCTCAGCTGTTTTATCGAATTTCCTTCCACACATGTTTTAGCATTTTAAAACTAAATTTTAAATTAGAGAAAATATTAATTTAAAATAATAAACACGACAACACACTTTCCAAATCAATATTAAAAAGCTTAGTGTGATTATTATATGCAGCCACTTTTTTAAAGTTATAGACAGTAAATGTTGATTTCAATGCAAATTCTTAACTATTGCATAAGGATTAGGTATAAGAACGCGACATTATGAAATAAAAACTGATGTTGACTGGCATCAGAAGTTTCTATGTGGAAAAATATCTTAGTTTTGAATGGTTTTTTTTAAAGTAAACTAATTCAATAGAATAGCAAAAGGAACAGATGTACTAAAATATGAAAACTTATGTAACTATGAATTCCAGAAGTTTTTCTGACTTCGTTCATTCGTTACAGACTAACATAGTAACTTGTTATATGTTTTTTAACTGTAACACAGTGTTACAATTATATCTATTCAATAAAAAGCCTTGCCTTAAACAAAATTTTAAATATTATTCATATTATTTGAAAAAAATAGACAACACAGTGTTTGATAATAGACTGACACGAAAAATTATTTATAGCAACTCATTATTCTTGTACTTCTGGTTCTATTCAGAAAAATATAAAAACACTTCCACATTCATACAAACATACGCATTAAAACACCAACACAAACCAAGGCAACAGTGGTTATCAGAAGAAAAAAAATAAGAAAATTATTTTCCTATCTCATTCTAAACCGCTGCTAACCCCCACTACCCACAAAAAAAAAACTAAAAAACTCCTAAATTTTTCCTGTTAATAAAAAGATGTTGAATGAAAAATCTTGGTAAAAGTAAATACCACAGAATTAAATCACAAATACACACACACTTGCATCCACTTACTTGCTCGCCCACACACACAAACAAGCTTTTAAACAATAAAATAAAATGTTGAAAAAAATCAACAGCATTAAAAATGAAGAAAACGCAAACGAAAGGAAACGCCAGCATGAAAAAAATCTTAAAAATACCAAGAAATAATCATAAGATTCTAGAAACTATATGAACGATGATGAGTAAAATGCTTTAAAAGTGAGAAAATAACTTGACTTTAACTTGAGACTGACAAGGAAACAATACGAACGTACGTACACTGTAAGTTTACAGGACAAATGGCTACAAGAGACGAACGCACTTGTAAATTTACCATTGTTCAGACAACAGCTTTACACACACGCTTACTCATGAAGCTAAGGGATGAGGAAGAATCTGTGGATGAGAAAATTTTTTAATGTTTAAGTGTTGAGAATTTTTTTGTCATACGCAACATAAAATGCATTCATAGAGCAAAGCGAACTACGCTAAACACTTAAAACAGCAACAATTTTATTCTTGTGCTCTTTTTTTTAATGGGAAAGTATGAAAAATTTACAAGCAGGTTGAAAAGGAGTTGGGTTATTCTTAAGATGACAAGAATATTGCTGATTCTGTAAAATTGTTGAGGTGAAATATTTCATATTATGAAGATTGAAATTTGTGTCACACTTAAATGTTTCGTGGAAGTGGGTGTTATACGGCCAGATATGAACAGTATGGACTGGTTACCTTACCTTACTTAGTGTAATTGATATACTCGTATTTGTAATATTATAAAACCTAAGATGATGAACCAGGATTAGAAGATTTTCATGGACAGACGAATGAAAGAATATCATCTGATCGAGTTAAGGTGTGGTCACACAATGCAAATAATAACTCAAAAAAGCGTAACAACTTGTTTTAGCACAAATATGTTTGACCTTTAGAAAGAGATTTTATGTCGAACGAAGGTAAACTATGATCAGCGTTTTTATTGGTATAAAAGAAAATAACTATCGCATTATTTAAATAAATGAAAACAAATTTTCCTCGACCAAAGCTCACCCATTCCCTTAAATTTTCAGAAAACAAAGGATATATACATAACACAGATAAAAAATAAAGTTGATGGAAAAAGCATGAGTTTTTTACTTAATAAAAATATAAAAAAAAACAATCAACTTTAGTTCTTGATTATGAATTCCTAAAAAGGAGGGTGGGTGGTGGCTGCATAATAATAATTTCTTTATGGTTGTATGAACTGCTGTATGAGTACGCAGGGAGTGAGAAATTGTTAAAAACAATAATTTTCATAAATATGAACAGATTTTAAAGTTCATCACTACAATAGATTTTATACCAGCAAACTGCGAGTGCTAAAAATTATGTATTTATAAGAAGGGTGCTTTAATATTTTAAATAAGAATTAAAAGAATTAAATTCTTGATTGAGTTTTCAAATTTAAAAGTCTAGTTAAATGAAAATTAGGGTGATAACTGTCTGTGTTTTTGCCACATATTTTTGTCAAGGGTTGAATACAATGACAGCCGGACATAATTTGCTATTTGTATATTTTGTTAAGATTACAGAAAATTATATTTGTGGTTCGCTGTTATCTTTCTTATACGATTAAAATATCTTTATTACGATTGTTCAATTAGTTCCCAAGTTAATGAGTTAAAATGCTTTATTCTGCCTTCTCACAATTTACACAATAGCATTTTGACGCGAAAAAAGCTACAAAACCAATATAAATTTTAAAGTTTTGATTTATAACATTAAACGATCTTATATTTATAAGTACAAAAAAGCAAATTGAAAGTTTAAAAGTGCAAAATATTTCAAAATACTCCTGTCAAATTAATTATGTATTAATTATGAATAATTATTGAAATATATGCTGGTTTAAATAGTTAACCCTCTGATGTCAGAATTAAAGTGGGCGTGGTTAAAAATATGTTGAATACCTTAGGTTGTTGTTGAGCCTTGAATATGAACTAATATCAATTTCAAGCCGATATCACTTCTGGTTTTACTGTTATAAGATGTTGCATATAAGCAACATTGTGTTCATGAAATTACTGACATAAAATAAAAACTTTTTTTTAAGTTTTGCAAACTTTATTTTTATTTTCTTATCTGTTAATTATAATAAAACGCGCTTTTTATAAAAAAATTCTTGCACGTTCAGTTTTTATTTTAACCCTTTCAGACCTGACGCAAAACTACCAGAAATTTTTTTATAACTTGTAGAATATGTAGTCTCTACAGCGTATGAAATTATAATCAAGAATTAGGTTTTATCATTTATTTATTCTTCAAGGATTTTCAGGACACGCACAATTGAAGCATCTTGATCGATTTTCATTAATATTTTTAACTAAAACACATTTTTATTGCATGACATGATTTAAATAGTTTGAAATGTTAAAATTTACATTTTTTTAGTTAATACATATATGCGGAATTTATTATATGTATTTATATTTATGATCGGTAAACCCCAATTTCAGAAGAACATTTGTATGGGGGCAAGGTGAAATAATGGACCGATTTCCACCAGTTTCACTCCCAGCCATCCTTGGGCCGAAAAAATATCACGTACCAAATTTTATCGAAATATCTTCAAAATTGCGACCTGTACTCTGCGCACAAGCTTTACATGGACAGTCAGCCAGCCAGACATCGTTAAATCGACCCAGGAAGTGATTCTGAGTCGATCGGTATACTTTAAGGTGGGTGTTGAACCAATATTTTTGGGCATTACAAACATCAGCACAAATCCAATATATCAGCACAATCGATGCATGCCAGTCTATTTCAAATTGGGCTAACAGAAGTAAAAATATTAAAACAAAACCCACCCACACAATCGATGCATCATGGTCTTAAAGGGTTAATTTTTGTAGACCAACTTTTTTCACTTTTTTTGCACTCGGCTGAACACCACTTCAACTAGCTGGCGGCATATGAACACTTGTAAAGCTTTTCAAATGTAATTTCGTAAACGCATGCGCATACATATTAATTTCAGTTGTAAAAAATCTCGTCAGCAATAAAAACAAAAACTGTAGCAACTATGATCGAAAATATACAATGTTGCCTATAAGCAACATTTGACATTAAAGGGTTAATTAATGAATGTGGCCCATGGAGGTACTAGTTTACTTAAACACCTGCTGGACACTGTTTGAATTTTACAATTATAAAAATTAAAAGTTTATGCCTCTGTATTGAAAGAAGATGTAAAACAAATATAAACGCTGTTTTGTAACTTGAACTTTAGGCTATTTCTGCTAATAACAATAAAAAACCAGAGTAAAGATGTGGCATTTAAAATCCGTTTTTCGTATAAAAAATTAAAAAAAAAAAAAAAACTGGACTTGAACAACAAATTTATTAGAATTACTTATAAAAATAATTTTTCTATTAAATAAAATCGAATTGCATTGAAATTAACAATTGAAATTATACATATATTTCTTCATAATCATTTAATAAACTATATTTAGAAATAAAGTGTAAAATATTGTTCACATAAAATCCGGCGGCATAAATGTTTTAATACTTATGTAACAAAAAAGAAAAATTGATTAAAGATTTTTGAGTTCAATTATAAATATTTAAGTAAAGCAAAAAGTAGAAACTGAAATTAATTTCCTTTATAAAAATCCGTATTTTTGATTTCGTGAATCGCATAAAATTTTGTTAATGCAACTATTTTCCTTTGACAATAGTCCAATACTGTTTAATTGGTCAACTTTTTTTTATTACGTCGATCCGATTTCTTCTTTACAGATCCGTTGAATTATTTCAATGATGACGGTCAGTTAAATTTGGCATTATTTTATATGAATATCTAAAGTCATAGTTGAAGAAAGTTTCGCGCCTTAGACCATAACTGCAAATTGCTTGCTAAACTATTGTCTTTTTACCAATTATATTAGCGCAATTCACAATCTTGTGCAAATGGTATTGCATTTGCAGGTTTAGCATACTCCTATTTTTGCTATACACTAGCAAACTACACAGCAATGCTCTGAGTATGCAACACCTAATTGCAAATAAACAGCTGGCCAACAATAAATAAAATTTCTTTGACTACGTCATCATTACTTTCCATATCTAGATAATATTGGTGTTAAATAAAGTAACATATGCTTGTATGTATTAAATGATTAATACCTTCTTTTAAAATAAATTCTTCAGCAGAATTTTCTATAAAAAACTCCACCAACTGTTACTTAAAGCATTTATTGCACATATTTTTTTTTTGTTTATTTTTGAGAATTTGTTTGATTGATAAAATCAGCTGTTAATTTTGTATTTTGCAATAAGCGGTGCAAACCAAAATTAAAAGATTGTTAGCAGTTGGTAGCATATATTTGCAATTTCACAAATGCACAAGATTGTGAATTGCGCTAATTCTATATATTTATATTTGTACATAAATTTATATTTTCAGTGTGAAGCCTTGTTTATTTTTGCAACATACAATTGTGATGGCGCTAGCTGGTTCATTTAACAGATTTTAAAACGTTTATAAAAAAATCAAATCGTGTCAGGTTTTCAGTAGTTTTTTTTTTTTGCAGTACCAAATAACTTTATTTTAACTGCCTTCTGACTCAGTGAAAAGTTGTAAAAAATCAAACCAGAAAAGTCTAATTAACATTAATTAAGCTTCTGAAACAAATAATCTCTATATACTGTACTTTCATGCACACAAATTTAAAAGTTGTGTTTCATTTTAAATCCCTAACATTTAAATTAAAGTCTTTTTCCATAGAACTACAATCACAATAGTCTTTTCTTTAAAAAGTCTACCAAAGGGAGTGTGTTATATTGGTACTCGATTGCTACTATACAATTTTCACATTTATTTAAATCATATACTTTAACCAAAATTACTTAAATTATATAAATATACAATCAGTTAGCACTTACAAACTTAGTTCTACAAAAATTACCCAGAAAAAAAAACC